>MU226921.1:1849125-1879985 GCA_018584345.1 Thuja plicata | reverse complement strand
GGAATGCCCATGTGGCTTTGCATATTGTAATTCTGAAAGTTTGTAATTCCACATTTGTGGAGATAATAAGAAGCCAATTTTCTGTTCTTGCATATTGTTGTTGTTTCTCTGTTTATGTTATGTGTTGGTGGTATTAAGGGGAGCACCCTTCATCATATCTCTACCAAAGTGTCCATCCAATCCACCACTATGCTTCTCCTTTATTAGGTTCTCCTTCATGCAACTCTTTGGAATGCACAACTCACTCCCTTAGAATAACATTCTGATAGGGAGGTTGGATGTGCCATTCACAAGCTCATGCTCATAGTCTTTTAATAGAATTTAGGGTGCTTTATCTACACACCTATTGACCTATAGGATATCTACTAGTTCATTGATCCCCTAGTCTCCTAACCAACCCAGCTACCAACAAATTTTTACCAATCCAAGAACTCTACCTCTTGGTGCTCACTAGCCTTTCACATACTAGCCCTTCAACTCACCGAAAGGACTTCCATCTCTATTATTTTTAAGTACTATTTTAGAGGTGAGGAGGTTCTTCTTGACACTTCAATTTAACCAATTAGAGGATTTAGGAGTCCCTATTGTTTCAACTTGTTAGTCAATTTCCACCAATCGCTCCAAAACAGACATAATGCCTAGTAGCCCTATTAGGCCTCCTATTTTGAGAAAATAGGGATTTTCTCCACTTCCTTCCAAAGTAACCCTGAAACTTTTCTTGGGTTCTTAGGTTTATTTTCCAACCTCTCAAATATTTTTTAGGTCTAAGGGTTCCAACCCTTTGTACAATGCCCTATCCCAATATGTGTGGTTTTGTAAGGATTTTAGAACTTCTATGTTTGCTTGGATAGTCTACAAAATTTGGACTCCAATCCTGATTGGCATGGCCTTATCCTCTTTTCCAATTCTTTGTAAGACTCCTAACTTCAACTCCCAATGGGTAATTGGGTCTTTAATGCACACCCCTGCAAGTTAAGCATCCTGCAACACTGTATTCCCTAGTCAGGCTCACTAGTGGCTCACCTAGGGAAAGACCTTAAAATGGATTCCTCTACATTTGAGGGCCCAAGATCCTATACAAGGTATGTACATTGATTCTACTCACTATTCCCAAGAGGCTATATAGATTGAACAGTGGGATAGTGTGCTAGGTCTCCATCTTCACAAACTACCTGGTTTAAACTAGTGATAGTGTAAAAGAAAAACTATTTTCAAAAACCAAAGAAAGAACTACTAATTAATAAACCAATAGAATAAACAAAAAGATAAAAAAAAACTTTGTTAATCCATGCACAAGCTACAATGCAGATTTACATTCATTCTTGATCTTTGTAATTAGATAACTAACTAATTGCACACCAAACAAAGCTTCCTTCAATTCTAAGAATTCAAAATTCATACATTAGGTGACTGACCTTTGTATTAGGTCATCTCAGGTCTTAAATACGTCTTCCATGCCTTTGGTTTCCACTTAGGGCACTTCTCCACCATTTTTTTCAGAATTGGGCAAAGTTATCTGAGCAACTTTTGAAAGTTACAAAACTTGCAAAATGCAACTTTTACATCTTTTTGCAACTTTTCCAATCTTCCACACAATGAGTTAAAATACTCTTCAAATCTCATCATAAGCTCTAACCATGGTCAAAACCTAGTTCTATACTACTCCAAGCCCTTCTGACATCATTCTAACATCATCATCCATATTTAACCAATCAGGAGGCTTTACAACCTTTTAGACCTTAATTGCAACTTTGTAAGGGTTTAAGACTCAACTAGACCCTAACCCCTATTGTACTCACAACTATGGTCAACATGACCTTATGGAAAAAAAAATAAAATTCCTCTGAAGGCTTCACACAACAAAAATATAGGATTGAATTACCAATCCATTGGTGCTCCTACACCACAATCCTTCTTGGATTTTATAATCTAACCATCTAGTCATGTCTAGAGTAATAGGTTTTATGCAAGCTCTCTAAGCCTCACAAAAATTAAGATCCTCAGGATACAAAATATTGAGTTCATTAAACCCAAAAACTTCAATATGCACCTTTGTAAACAAATTTTTCCATCCTTCTTAGAGCATCTACAAGCCTATTAGACTCTCCACTCTTGTGCTTCAAAACAAAAGTGTAACTCTGCAAAACCTCAACCCATTTAAAATGCCTCTAATTAAAAATTCCTTGGATGTTCAAAAGCTGTAAATATTGATGATCAATAAAAAAAACAAATTCTTTAGGAAAAATATAATGTCTCAACTTCCTCAATGCTTGAACTATAGCGTAAAACTATTGATCATAAAAACAAATATTTTCTTTTGGTATCATTCAACTTCTCACTAAAATGACCAATGGGTTTACCTTCCTTGTTCAAAATCACTCCAATGGAATTCCCATTAACATTATAGTCTACTTGAAATACCTTATTAAAATTAGGAAGTGCCAAGATAGACTACTCTATAAATTTTCTTTTTAATAACTCAAAACTCTTTTATAATCCTATAGTCCACTTAAACTATTTTATATCCCCTCTCATGGTTTGAGTTATGGGTCCATAGATACTACTCAAACTCTTGATAAATTTTTTGTAATATCTAGCCAAAACCATGAAAATATATTACCTTATAAATACTCCTTGAAGAAGGTCATTCAAGGATAGCCCTCACTTTCTCTGGGTCCATTTTAAGACCATCTGCTAAGACTATAAAGCCCAAGTACATTAAATCCTTCACAAAATGACACTTTTTCAGGTTAATCAACAACTTATCTTCCCTTTACTTCTCAAAGACACTACGAATATCTCTTATATTCTCTTTGAATGTCTTAATGAAGATCAAAATATCATCAATGTAAACAATAAAAAACTTACTCCAAAAATATTTCACTACCTCTTTCATGAGCTGTGTGAATGTACTCGGTTCATTTTTTATCCCAAAAGGCATGAATAACCATGGATACAATCCCTCCTTTTAATGGTTTTCTTCCATTCACCTCCTTCTCTAATCTGTATTTAGTGATATCAACTCTTTAGATCTACCTTTGTGAAGTACCCAAGTCCACTCAAGAAATGCATGATATCATTCACCCCTAGAAAGAGAAATCTATACTTGATAGTAATCATATTGATAGAAGAATACTCTATACACATCCTTCATTCCCCATTTTTCTTTGGTTCTAGTAGTGCTGGTAAAATACATGGGCTAAATATCTCTTGAATCAACCCCTTTTGCAACAAATACTGCACTTATCTATTCAATTCTTCATGGTCTGGTAGAATAATTCTATGGGAGGCCTTAATGGGAAAACTAGCTCTAGGAATCTAGCCCATTTGATGACTAATATTTCTTATTGGTGGTAGTCCATTAGGCACATTATCAGATACAATATTGTGAAACTCATCCAACAAATCTGCAACTTCCACATGGACATCTTCTACTTCCTCTTTATTAATTTTTGGAATTAAAGAAAAAAATTATTGGCAAAATGGTCATCTGTCCCATGAAGATTCATGACAAAGGACTAACCACCTCCTATGGATTCTATAATTCTAGTGGTTTTATCAAGCATTGAAAGGTCGATCTTTTGGTGCAATGACAATCACACTTGTAACAAGTCATATCAGAGCTTGGTCACATGTTCTAATCCCCTCTAGTAATCTTGAGGGGGAGATTGTTGGAAAAATGGTCAACACTCCCCTTGAGATTTGTGACAAAGGTCTAACTGCCTCCTATGGATTCTATAAGTCAAGTGGTTGTATTGGGCACTAAAAGGTTAATATTTTGGTGCAATGGAAACCACACTTGTAAAAAAAATATATGCTCATGCTTCATGGCCTCTAGAAACTTCCTTCCATAAACTAAACATATTATGGAATTACTACATACCTTTTCATTTGTTTCCTTCAATGGCTTCATATTGTGTAGGAATCCATCCTTTGTCAAAGAATAGGTATTTGTATACCCATTATGTACTACACATTAATCAAATTCCCATGGTCTCCCTAACAATAGATCACAAGGGTCCATAGGCATGATAACACATAATACCTCATCATGATAGTTTCTAATTTTGAACTTTACCAGATATTTTTCATTGACCAAAACCTTCTGATCCTTCTACAACCCAGAAATCTAGTAGGGATTCAGATGCTTTCTTCTCTCTAACTTCAATTTATCATTGATTTCCTTTGAAACAAGGTTATGAGTACTACCACCATCAAAAATGAAATTACATACTTTACCATTACACTTACATTCTTTTTCATCATTGAACAAAGTTATTCTGGTTAAAAGGACCTCACCTCTTTCAGCATCTTTACAATATGACAAATTGGCATCTTCATCCACATGTGAAACTCGTGCATTTTTGTATGGTCTTCTATTTTTCCTCCCTTGATGTTGGAGATAGTCGTAAGCTCTATGTCCTTCTTTTCCACAATGGGAACACCTCCCATGAAAACCTCCTCTTCCTGGTCTTTCCCCCTTCCTCTTCCTCCTTGATCTCTGTTATTTTGATTGTGAGGGTTATATAAATTATTTCCCCTTTGATTTTGACTGCTACTAGAATCACCATTCTTCTTATGATCTTTATTTCGACCTCCATAAGAGCTTCCACTATGATTTTCACCATGAACTCTTCCACTTTTCTTGCTCTCAAACTTCTTGTTCATTTTTCCTTCTACCTTCAAAGAAAACTAATATACGCCTTAAATGGTAAACATTCTTACGATTATCAAATATTTGTGAATACTCACCCTCAACCCATTTATGTAATGCGAAACCTTCTCCTTTTTTTCTACAGAATGACCCATTCTAATAAGGAATCATTAGAACTCTTCTATATATTCCTGGATAGATTTTTCTTCCTTCTTTAAAACCCTTACATTTTATTAAGGAAATCAAGCTCATAGTACATAGGCAGGAACTCTCTCACCAATGTTTCCACCATTTGATCCTATCTTGTTATCATCTCCTTTAATTTTACTTCTTTCTAGCAAAGTTTTGCATGATCTTTCAGATTGTCCTTTGTGAATCTAACCCTCTCATGGTCTTATATTTTGTCATACTCAAATTACTCTTCCATATTATTGATCTAATCGATCAAATATTTCAGATTAAGATATACAGAAAATGTAGAAACTTTGATCTTTCATCTTTTTCCAATCTTGGAAATGGCCCTCAAAAACCTAGCTTCTAAGGACCCCTAACCATTTATTTCTCTTCTTCAATATTTCCTTGTTCAGATTAATGCTCACTTTCATCTCTTTTCCTAATATTATCTCCTTTATGCATCTCCTTTTGTAGTGCTTTCACTTGCCTCTAGAGGGCTCTAAAAGCCTCTTCTATCACACCATCAACTCTTCCAACATGGTTCCTTCATGGAGGCATTTTTAGTACTTATATCTCAGACCTAAAATGACAGTCTTGTGTAAAATACCCCACATTTCACATTCTCTCTACACAATCAAAATTTTTTCTCTAATACCACTTTATGAAGTGATGCAAGAGCATCTTGTGTTATGAGCTATCTTGCATTCTTGTTTTTTTTAGGAGGGTTTTTCTTTTCTAGTTGGTAGAATTTAGTTTTGGTCACGATCTCATTTGAGTTAGCAGTTGCACTCATAGTTTCCTATATTCTAATGTTCACGGATCATTCTCCTATGATCGTATCTCCTTATGTTGATCAAGCATCAATAATTCCTTCTCCTTCTATTCATGGGTAATGTGTTCATAATCAGTGAGGATCTTCTAGAGATTTATGTTACGATCAAGATTCTTGGATGATAATTTGTTTCTCTTAGCACATGGTTATTTATTCCTAGGAGGATCATTCCCTATGATCAACTTTTTTTATTTTATTGATCATGGATCATTGATATTTTTTGGTCAGGACCTATATTTGTAATATGTTTCCTTCTTGAGGAATGTAACTTTTGGCCGAGCTATTATATAATTTTCTTTATATAGAGTAATTAGATTGTGTAGAAGGGGAAAATCAAGTTAGGTTGATTAGTTAGAATCTTAGTATGAAGATTGAGAGAATACTTTATGAATGTAATCAGCCATGACTAAGAAGGCCTCACAACTCGACATGTACTTGGTTATTTTATGAATATATATCTGGATTTTGTAGTCTCTCTAAATATTTCTAATGATTATTGTTATCTACGAGGTTGGGAATATCCTCTGGGGATTCTCTAATCTTGGCACTACGTCAGGTGGTGTCACAGAAAGGTTATCTTGTTGCAGACCCTAGTTTATTTGGTTGTGGGTGGTGCATTTTGATATCTAATGTACAATTTAAGAGGGTTGCAAAGATTGTTTGTGGAAGGAGAGATTCAGATCTTGTAGTAATAAATATGATAAGGCGGATTGTTTCTAGGTTAGAAGCTATTGAAAAAGACCAAAGAAGAGGAAGAAGTATCAAATATGTTAGCGAATATTAAATAGAGATAGAATAAGGAGCATAATAAGAACCTCCCCTAGATAAGGGTGAGGAAACATTTTTGAGAGCTTTGACTAGTGTGAATGCTAATTGAAACTATATTCCTCCTGAATATGATAGGAATTTGTATTTAGATATATTGATGGATTAGATCTCTAAGATGGAAAAGTAATTTGATTATGAAGGAACTCCTATAGATAGGAAGGTGAAGATTGCTGGTACAATATTGAAAGGTCATGCTTCCTTATGGTGGGAACATATACAACTTGATAGACAAAGAGGATGTAAAGATAAGGTTAAAGTATGGGATAGGATGACTAACAAGTTGGAAGGTAAATTCTTACCATGATATTACCAAATCTATTTGATAAGGAGAATTCAAAATTTGAAGCAAAGGGATACTACTATGAAAGAATATATAGAGGAATTCTATGAATTGAATATCAGAACTGGACATATGCATGATGATGTTGAAATAATTGCTAGATATCTAAATGGATTAAGGACTGCTATACAAGATGAGATAATTTTGGTAAAGATGAATAGAATTGAAGAATCCTATTAGTTTTTCCTAAAGGTTGAAGAGAAGTTGATCAAGAGACATGAGAAAAGATAGAAAGGTAGAGGTGGGAGATTATCTAGAGGTAGAGGCATATCTTATGGATAATGTGGTTGATCCAGGAATAAAAAAGTAAATCAAGACAAAGAAAAGACAAAATGGAAAGGAGAGAGCTCATACAGAGGTAGAGGAAATTATTCAAGAGATAATTACCCTAAGAATGGTGATCGCAAGAGAGAAGACATGAATTGGTTCAAAGTCACTTGTTTTTAAAGAAGGTTGGTCGTAGTAGTAGGAGAAATGCTTTGGCACAGGAAGATTTAATGAACAAACCAAAAGATGGAGATAAATTTATGATCAGAAGAAATTTGTGGAGTGAAAAAGCTAAAGAGGATCCTTTGAGAAAGGGTTTATTCAAGACTAGATGTAATATTGATGGGAAATCTTGCCAGATAATCATTGACTATGGAAGTTCAAATAATTTTTCATCAAAGGATTTGGTCACTAAATTGAATTTACCAAGATTGAATAATTCTAGGCCCTGTCAGATTTCTTGGATTAGATATGATTATAAGTTTCTAGTAAGTGAACAATGTCTTCCAAAATTTAAGATTGGAGATTATCATGATGAAGTTATCTTTGATATTATTCCTATTGATTGTTGTCAAATATTTTTTGGTAGACTATGGAAATATGATAGGAAATCTCTAAATGATGGAAGATTGAATAGGTATACTATTGTGGCTAATGGAAAGAAAAAAGGATTGTTACCCCTGATAGAGGAAATCTAAGAGTGAAATTTGTACTTCTGTAAGGGTTTGTTTAATGGAAGCAAAGAAATTTTTTGAGCATCTAAAGAGACATGATGTATGTTACAATTTGATTCCTAGCCCACTAATTATGGAAATTGAGACACCTATTGAAGTTGAAGGGTTACTAACAGAGTAAAAGAAAACATATGAGATAATGTACCTGATGAGTTACCTCATGTTAGAAGCATCAGTCATTGCATATATCTTATACCAGGAGTGAGTTTGCCTAATAAAGAACCTCTGAGATTGACACCTCCAAAGAATGTAGAGTTGAATAGATATGCTCATGAATTTTTTTAGAAGGGTTTCATCAGAGAAATCATGAGTAATTTCATAATACCTATTGTTCTTGAAAATAAGAAAAGTGGATGATGGAGAATGTGTATCGATTCAAGAGCTATAAATAAGATCACAGTGAAATACCAATTTCCATTGCCTAGGATGGATGATATCTTGGATTGTTTGAGTGGAGAAAGATACTTTACCAAGATTGATTTGATGAGTGGTTATCACCAGAATACAAGCATAGTTGATGAAGATGATGATGATGATGATGATGATGATGATGATTGGAAGAATGTTTTCAAGACAAAAGAAGTTTTTAATGAATGGTTTGTTATGCCCTTTGGATTGACTAAGGAACCTAGTAGTTTTAAGAGGTTAATGAATGAAGATATGAATGAATTCATGGGTAAGTTTTTAATTGTTTATCTTCATCATATTATGATATTCAGTAAGAGTAAAGGAGACCATTTGATTCATATAATACAAGTATTGTATAGATTGGAAGAAGAGAAGTTGCTAATTAACCTTAAGAATTGTTCATTCGTGAAAGAGGAGCTATTATATTTGGGATTTGTAATTTTGGCTGATGGATTGAAGATGGACCCTAATAAAGTGAAAGAAATAGTGGAATGGCCTACACCTGAGAATGATAGTGATGTAAGATATTTTCACGGGTTAGATCTTTTTCAACATTTTTGCGGTTTTGACTCAAATTCTATCAGAAAGGTGACCACATTGCCACATGGCACAAAGGCACAACATCTTGAAGAATCTATACATTTAATCTAGATGACTAAGGCTTTACATTGACTGTTGGATGGAAAGGGAATATCTACCACCTGAGATAAATAAAGTATGTCTGAACTTACTGAGTTGATAGGTTTTATATGATATAATGTTGTGAAAGGATGGCACTTTGAAACTCCTCAATTTGAATGATTGCTGATGTCTGTGTGTGTCTTTGTGGTGATGTTTAATCAAATGTCCTTTTCTCAATTCTTGTGTCACTTTACTTTGTGCATTTTGGTTATATTTGTTTCCTTGCGAGCTTTTATTAGTATTTGGATTATGTTTCTTTTGTGCCCTTGGTCTCCTTTTCTTATTTGGGGTTTTCCCTTCCCCCACCTGGGTTGCACGTATGATGGGAGGGCCCAGTAATAATGGTGATCTCCATCAGAGTGAAGGAGATATCATTAAAAGGAATGTGGAGAAATCTGACAGAGTTCATGCCAAGATTAATGAGTCTTCATAGGGATTTAAGGGTGATTTATCGAAAGATGAATTATCTTACAAACAAATTGTGGCTGAAAGCTCACCTCTTTTCTAGGAGAGTGTGGGGTTTGATGGCATTTTCAGCAGAAAGGTGGTTGGTGAAGGTGGAGATAGACTGGAATGGGCAACAGCCGATGGATGTGGATGGCTCGGTGGAGGAGATGCCAAGGTTGGAGGAGGAGATGGAGGAAATGGTAAGCTTCTTTCCCAAGGGTTGAAAACTCTCTCTATTTCACCGAATGAAGATATGGTGAGTGCTATTCGATCTGAACGTAGTAGGTTGAAAAACATTGTGATTTTATTTGTTTGTCTTTATAAAGCGTCACTTCCTTCTTGCAATTTTTTTGATGATTGGCTTGCCTCCATTTGGGGAAAAAAACTTGGCATTTTTGTTACATACTACAGGATGGTACAAAATAGGATTATTTATAATTCTATTTAAAAATCATAGTATGCAAGAAAGGGCTTTGAATAAAAAATTCTGGAATGTTGGTCGTTCATTATTTAAAGTTTTTCCATGGTCCCCTAAAGGTAATATTGAAAATGTGGTGGCCAAGTCGGCCCCAAACTGGGTAGAAATTAAAAATTTGAATGTGGAATTCTAGCCTTTTATCTCCCAAATGTTAAAACCACTGGGCTCTGTGTTAAAAATTGAACATTCTAGGGTTACTTTGCCACATTTAAATGCCAGATTTATGGTCACCATTAAACCCAAAATAGACTTCCCAAAATGTATTGCTATGGAATTCGATGGTGAAGTATTATGCTGGGAGGTTTCGATGCTCAGAAACCTTAATGCTTGTTTCCACTGTAGATGTAACGATCATTTGAAAAAGGATTGGCCGACATTAAACCAGAGCCAGAAAGGCAAGTTTAACACTGTTCATAAACCAGACAGTTCTGTTATTAAAAATAGTAATCTGGTAAACCCTAGTGATTATGGGGAGAAAAGTATTGATAAAACCAAAAACAAAGAGGTTACTGTTGCTAGACCATAGGTGGTTCCAGGGACACAGTCTCTTGTGAAACATAAAATTGCCGCTGATAAGGCGGATATGCAAGTTGATATTTTAGACCATAACAGGTTTGCATATTTATCTAACCTGTTGTTTGATGAAGATTTTGAAGTTGTACCAGTAGTCAATTATGCTAAGATTGGTTATCCCACCACCTCACATGCACCTCCTTCAAGTGGTATACCGTTGTCAGTTTCCCAGAATGAGTCTGCACTCTCCATCAAATTGAATGCTCAACAACTTGCATTAGCCATAGTTAACCAGAGTGCCGAGGTTGTCAAGAGATCTAGTAAATATCAACAGTCTTCTTCATTGGAATGTATTTACCCACCTGAATCCCTCCAAATTTTAGCATTTAATAAAGACTTACAGTTTACTGAAGTTGGTCGCAAGAAAAGAAAGACTGGGGATAAAAACTCCCCACCCAAAAAGAATAGAGAGAAGGGTAATATACTAGATTGTTTTAATTGATTGTGCAAAAGCATGAAACACCACCCCAAATAATTACCATGATTAAGATCCATAGCTATAATGTAAGAGGTTTAGAAATGTCAGATAGGAAGTATACAGTCAGGAAGTGGTGTAATCAGTTGGTGGCCAAAGATATTATATGCTTGCAAGAGATCAAGGTGGTAGGATTCCAAGCCCATACCATCCTCAAATTCCTATGGGACAAAGCCATAGGATTCCATTCGAATCATGAAAGGGGTAAAGGAGGTGTAGCCATCCTTATTAACTCAAAATGGGTAGACCAGATTGTCAAACATGGATGCTTGCCATGCCAGAGGATTATATGGGTTATTCTGAAAATTGAACAAGAAGAAGTGGGGATTTGTAACATATATGCAGCCAATGATTATAGGGATAGAGCAGTAATGTGGGAATGGTGTGTAAAATATCTTCCCAGCAATCCATGGATCTTTGTGGGTGATTTCAATATGGTAGAGCACAAGGTTGATAAATTAGGAGGATTAGACCGTGTTTGGAAAGGAAATGAGATGTTTTTTTGGCAACAATTCAAAAGGAAGTTTAAGCTTATTGACCCTATGGAAAATATGTATAGAAAATACCAGGATATTTGGTTCACATGGTGTAATAACCAAAAGGGAAAGTAGAGAGTGTATTGTAGGCTTGACAGACTTTATGGGGATGCTACTATTTTCTCATTTGTACTGGAAGGCAATCATGCCCCAGTGTTGGTATACCCGACATCCATCTCATATCACTCACCTATCCAAACTTGCATTAGAATTGACAAGATTAGAGATACAAGGGATGGTGGCTCGACACCAAATTCATTTAAACTTAATATATCTCTACTTGATGACACTAACAATCTAGAGGCCATTGAGATGGTTACTCACTTGATTAAAATGGGTAACTCAGAGTTGAACCAGATTGACATATGGGAGCAGTTGGTTGATGCATGGAAGAGCATGTTTCAAATCATAGGAAAGAAGTATGCAATGAATAGGAACAGAGAAGAGGAGTATTGGAAAACTAATTTAAATAATATAGAGAAAGAGATTCAGATAAAAGGTTTTGACCTGGAATGTGAAATTCAATTAGCAAACACTAAGCATAAATTGAGGATGATCCAAAGATATAAGACTCAAGGTCAGAAAATTAGAGCCAGGATGAACTGGATAGAAGAGGGTGACAAAGGATCTAGATATTTATTTAACATTATCAAAGAAAATCATAGAAGAGAAAGTATTAAATAAATTCAAGTAGAGGAAGGAATCACTAATCAGCCAAAAGGTATTGAAGATGCATTCCATCAGTTCTACAGTAATCTGTTCTCTTCAGAGTTCTCACAAAGAAGTGAAGAAGCCCTAAACAAATATCTCACCTTAATTCCCAGGAAGTTAATAGAACATAGTGCCTCATACCTAGAGGCTCATATCTCAGTAGAAGAAATAATAGCTGCCATTGATAAATTCCCTAAAGGTAAAGCACTTGGGTTAGATGGCCTTCCGGCATCATTCTACAAAAGAAACAAAGGATGGATAGTCTCAGAGCTTGTGCTAACATATTAGGCTGCTATGAATAGAGGGACTCTTGGGGAATCCATTAACAAAGGAGTTGTTAAATTACTATCTAAAGATGGGGACAAGACTCTAGTTAAAAACTAGAGGCCCATCACATTGTTAAACCTCTCCTATAAGATCCTTGCTAAAGTGCTTGCTAGAAGGATTGCCCCTCTTCTTGGAAAATTCATTTCCAACACTCAGACTGGATTCATCCAAGGCATATTTATTCTTGAGAACTTAGTGACCAGTTGGGAAGCAATGAACTGCAAAAAAGTTGAAGGACAACAAGTTGCTATGATACTACTTGAATTTGAAAAAGAATATAATAGAATTGAATGGCCATTTGTACTAGGAATGTTAAAAGCCTTCCGATTCCCTGAGTATTACTAAAAATGGATAAAAATATTATTTAATGACTCCTCTATAGTTATTGAGGTGAATGGATCCTTATCAGAACCAATAAAATTGCAAAGATCAATCAGACAAGGATGCCCAATAGCACCCTCTCTATTTGTTATAGCTGCTGATGCCTTATACTATATCCTTAGAGATCAAAGCCTGGGATCTCTGGTTAAAGGAATTTATCTCCCAAATCATGAGAGTCTTATCAATACTCAATTTGTAGATGACACAACTCTTTTCCTAGAGTTATCAGAAGAAAATTTTGACACTGTAGTAGACAGACTTGAATTCTTTTGTAAAGTATCAGGTTCTAAAATTGCTCCTCATAAGTCAACTATTCTAGGATGGACAGATGACCCCCCCATTTGGCTCTCTCACAAATGATGGCAATGGGCTAGCCCTCAGAAGTTAGTCAGATACCTTGGTATACCCTTCTTAGTTGAACCTAATACTAATAGCATGTGGGAATGGATTTATGAGAAGATCAACAAGAAACACATTAAATGGTAGTCACACTCACTGTCTATTGCTGGAAGGATCCAAATTGTCCAAAAATTTCTTTCTACACATCATATATACTATGCATCAACTTGGATGTTTGTTAACTCTCATGTAAATATGTTAGAAAATATTATCAGAGACTTCCTATGGTCAGATGGTAGGGGCAACAGAAAGAGACATTTTGTGAGATGGGACTGGTGTTTTCAGGAGAAGAAACATGGAGGATTGGGGCTAAAAGACTTTAGATTACATGGCACAGCCTTGGTAGCTAAATGGATCATTAAATCACTCTGGGACAATGAACCGTGGAAAGTCCTTATTAGGAACAACATAGAAAGATCAGTCATTATGATGAGTGACTATAAATTAAAGTTATTTTGGTCAAGAGTCTTTCACTCCTTTTGGAAAGCTTGGATTCAGGTGAGGGAATACATTCCTGATGGGAGTGCTATGGGAGGCTCCCCTTTCTATGTTGTTAAAGATGATTCTATTTGGTGGGGGGTGTACCTCAATAATAAACCTCTAGCTCTCACTTAGAGCTACTCTGCTAGAATATGGAATGAAAAAGGGATATCTCTAATATAGGATATCTTTAAGGATGAGAACCTAGGGTCATGGGAAGCTGTCAGTGCTAAATTCCTTATCCCCTAATCCCAAAAGAAGACATATACTCTGGTCTCTAAGGCAGTGAATTTTTCAGCAAACAAAAAACATTATTAACACATATTTATTCTTAAAAGAGTGTAAATTTTCTTATGGTAATTTAGTAAGTGTAGCATCTACAAAGCAATTATATCACCTTATTAAGAAGGATTCCTCTATCACATCTTGAGTGACCCCGTGCTGGGGTGCTGTCAATCCCTTTTCTGATTGTTTTTTTTTCTTTGATTACTTTTGGAAGGGTAAAGCCGAGCCTAAAAAGATTTATTTTAGATGGCTTATTTTGCTAAAAAAACTTGTTGTTGGTCATGTACTATACTCCATTGGCTTAACCCCTATTATGTGTATTATTTGTAGTTCTATGGAGACTTTTGAACATCTTTTCTTTGAATGCTTGTATGGTCACAAAGTCTGGGCTATCTTCTTGGGTTCTCCCTATTTGTGGAATTGTACACCTAGTTTCTCTTGGAGTGAAATACTTTCTGGATATGTGGAAGCATTTGATTCAAAGCTTAACTCTTTTTGGTTTACCCTTACTAATGAAATTTTGTGGACTCTCTAGAATGACAAAATAGAGAAATTTTTCAACAAGAAGGAAGGAAACTTACTGAGTTTAGCTTTAAACTCACCCATTTTAACATCATGTCATAGGTGTCCATGGTTCTCAACATTCCAAAGAGCAGATTCATGGTTTTGATGCAGGAAGGCATCTTGTTGATTCAGAAAGATGAAATACAGGCTGCCAAATATGTTACAGAAATCAACGCTTTCTTTCTCCTACAGAGTTAGATGACTTGAACAGTTTGTTGAACAATATATAGATAAATGCAGTACACCAAGGGAATGACAGCAACCCGCCCCCTGCAAAGAGTAGAGAGGATATAGCAGGGATATTGGAGCATCCAAATGATAGCTCTTGGGCCCCAAAGAGAAATTAAACCCTTCAATCTAGATGGGAATAGTACTGGAACAGATCTCTTATATTTTGTAAATGAATATATTGTAAACAATATGTAATACCTACTCTTCTCAGGATAGTCTATAGATAGTATGGTGTACCCACTCCCCCCAATTTTGTAAATGTAAATTTTATGGGGGTAGTGGTTGTTTAGATAGTTGATCCAAATGGTTAAATGTTTTCTATGCTAAACTATTTTAATAGAAAAAAAAGTATGTCCAAACTTAGGAAAAGAACTTACGAAAAGTAACCTGCTAGAAAAAATAACTTGGCCCATTGATGGATGTCTTAAAACACATGATGACAAGGGAATTAAGTGTCATGAAAAGGTAATGAATAATTAGAACCACTACCAAAGACATTAGGGTTTAAGGGGTTTTCATAGGGTTTTTTAATATATGAAGGGTTAAAACCAGACCTTGAAACATGTAGAGAGTGAGGTAAATGCCAAGAACAAGTGCATAAACATAAAATCAGGTCTCTACCCTTGTGGGAGCCTCATTTAATCCACTTGTAACCAAATTTGGACAAGATGGGGAAATTTGGGTAAGAGTTGCATCAATTCTAGAACACATTAGAATATCTAAATTTTGAGTTGATGCTGAGTGGTCACACTTTAGGTGATGCCTAAAGTTGTGAAAGGAATTATGTATGCAAAGAGAAATCAATACATGCAAGGTATGATTCACTATCTGAACAATATTTAAGGATTATGGATCTTTGGCATTATTTTCAAAGAGGAATAAGTATGTAATCGATCAGTATGTAATTAATGACTCCAGAAGGGAGAAGTAACTACAAGGAAGAAGTGAGTGATGAATATAAGTAAAGGATACTATGTGTAAGAGGGAGGATGTAGAAGAAGGAAAAGAGGAAGAGAGATCAAAGTATACCATCATTAATTGATGGTGTTTCCATCAATTCCAAAGAGGGAGATTGTTAACCAACTAATGGTAATGGTGATGAAGTCCGAGTTTCAGAAGAATACAAGCAAGTAGAATGGTTAGATCAAATGTTAGTTTGTCATTGATGTGATGTAATTAATTTGTGGTTTATATTAAGATGCCATATCAATCAAAGAGGAACTTGATTGTGAAGATAATAGAGATAAGACAATGATAAGGAACTATTGATATAAATTTTTTTACTTAACATTTGATGTTGTTAAGATGGTAAGTACAAATGTCAAGTCTATAAAGAAAAGAATCTAGTTACCAAGAAGTGAAGTGTTTTTCGGTCGAGAAAAAGAAATACAGTCACCGAGCAATGTTGACAACCGAGAAAAGTTAGTTACCAAGCAAGGTTGGTAAATGAGTGAAGTCATATACCGAGTGAAGATAGTCACCCAAGTCATTGATCACAAAATAAAGCATGAACAAAGATTGAATTAAAGGAGCATGTTGAATTTAATTCAAAGGCACGTAGATCAAGAAGTTTCTAAGAATGAAGATGAAGTCTTTTGCAATATCTACAATCATGAAAAAGTGAAGTTCAAAATCAGGAATGTAGATTAGGCAACAAAAGAACATTGTTAGTTCTAAGAAAAATTGCAAGTCATGAGGCATGGTTAACTGATTAACCAAGTTTTAGATACATTAAATAAGTTCATTTGAGAAGATAATATAGATGAGCATAATTGAGGGTAAACCTAATCAATTGGATTAAGAGGAAAAACAAATGCTTATATATTGATGAGTCTTTATGTTTATACAAAGCTGTTGGCGAAGTGATAAGTGGAGGAGCTACCTAGCAGAGTAGTGGAAGAGTTGGATAACTAGACTAGAGGAGAGACTGATGAGATGATGATTTGTTGGTGCTAGTAAGTTTCAAATAGTGAACAAAGGATTTGATCATGAAAATTATAGTTGGAGAACCAAAGGTCAACTTAGTACACTGTCTCCTACTAACATTTGTAACAGAAAATCTCTTAACTGAGTGAATCTTAAAAGTCCTTTTGCTTTAGAAAGGTAACATTCTAGGATGAATGTCTAGGCCCTCCAACCAGGGCACTCCTTATATGGTGAAAAAATATGCATTGTAATATTTAACAAGATTTCCTCTTAACTGAGCATACTTCAGAAGAGTATTTCTGTTTGTAGGTGAAAATTCCCACAGAGATTTTTCTCAAATTGGGTTTCCTTGCTAAATCTTGTGTTACATGTGATTCTTGATAATAGTGAATATTATTTTCTTATGTTATATTCTTTTATCAAAGTTGTGAAGAGTTTACAATTTTCTATTGGTGCTATTGTTTGAATCACCAAGTTAAAACAAAGTTTTAGATTTAAAGGATTAATGTTCAATATTTTGTGATTCACCCTCCCCCTCTTAGTAAACCATCTTTTGTAGGGTAAACCAATAGTTCTCTATTTTGGTTTTCTATGCTTTTCATGTTAATGCTTTATGTGCTTAACCAATAAACCTTAAGGTGTTATCAATAATGTTTAAGTGTTTACCCAAAAAGAGAAAGTTTTATAAGCTGTGTAGGAATAACTAATTCACCCCCTCTAATTTATTCAGAATATTCATAAATTAGTATCATATACTAGTCCCTTGCAGATAGAGCTTAACATATTGAGGGAGATCTTTATGTTTGAACATATGGAAGAAGGTTTCTTTTTGGAAGAAGATTGATAGATCATGATGAATAAAATTGAGGGCACTGAAACAGAAAATTAAGATTTAAAATAAAAATTGATGGAAGTGAATACATGCAATACCAAGTTGAGACAGAAGATTAAGTAATTCAAAATGAAATATGAAGAAGCCAAAAACATGATTACCAAGCTGGCACAAGAAGTATTTGATCTAAAAAATTACAAATAAGTTTATACTAATTCCTTTCTAGAGTAAAAGGAAAACAAAGACAAATATGATTCTATTAAACTTGGCTTGAGGGTCAAAGTAATAAATATCTAGATTACAAAATTCAACCTAGAGAAGGCATTGTGGAAAATTAAAGAAGATAACCTGAAAGAAATAATCAAAAGCTATGCTAAGAAGAATGAAAAGATGGAGCGGGAAATGATAAAACTAAAGGCAAAATCAAAATTATGTGAAACCTGTACTATTCTAGACATGTTGTTAAATGTTACAAATAAGTGCAACAACTAGGAAGGATTAGGGTTTACCGGTGACTTCCCAGATTGGAACAACAATAGATAAGGAAAGGATGAATAAGAAGTGAATATTGATAGTTTAAGAATAGTGATGAAACTTTTGGTTAGGAAACTGAATTCTCAGAGGTATTTATATTTTAATGGTCATTGTTATGTCATGTAATATTTTGAGCCATAAGGCAACTGATTGCAAGATGAGTAAAATTTTGAAAATTTATTGTTCTAAATGTCATAGGAAAAATGAGTGTAATAGTAAAGATGCAAAATATAATAAGAAAAATGGAATGATTAAGATATTTCATGGATATTTCTATATCTGTCATAAGGATACTCTATGTACATCTAAGTTTTGATTGATGAAATCTAACAGATCTTGCATACTAGTTTTTTCACTGTGGGAAATATAGAAATTTTGCTACAATATGTAGATTTGTTGATGTTTTCAAAATTTTTGGGAATGGAAATAATGTCTCAGCTTCAGATGATCCTCTTAAGATTAATGAAACATGAAAGATAAAGGAAATCATTGATTTAGATAATTTTGTTGTACCAAATTTTGGTACTACTTGTACCGATAACTAAGCCAATTTCTCCAGTTCGGGGGGATTGATTAAAAAGCTATATCTTATACTCCCTCATCCTTTCTTGATATTGGCTACAACTAGTGTGGTTCTGGTATGGCAATATTTATGGTAGTAATTGGTTGGCAGGTTCACTCAATTTCTGTGAATAGAGTTTTACAGGTTAATCATGGATAATATTTGAGGTTTTTCATGGGGTAAGTGCGCCAAGATGGTGTACAAAAAGGTGGCATAGGTGTACAAAAAGGTGGCATAAGTGGCCACATTTTTCATTCTAAAATTAGGTAAACCTGAACTTAAAATAGAAATTTGAGAGTCATGCACTTAGAATTAAAAGATGTGCAAGTAAAAAGAATTGTAGTACTCTGAATCAAGTTTCTAAACTACTAAATTTTTTGAAAAGGGATAATAATAAGATGGTCAAATCCGTTGCGCACGAAAAATTATTCCTAATTTTTTTAAAAATATAAAAGTGTATGGCGTGTGGATCAAAAATGATATATAGTTAGTTTTAGTGTTTTGAAAATCCCTTTAGTGGCATGATAGGTAAGAGTGACATCTAGAATTTGTGTATTTTTTATAAATTTATTTTGAGTATTTATGTTTTTATGATTTTTTTAATTGGACGCATCCTGAAAATCAGGTGTTTGTTTGTGCGCTGGACATAAATTGCATCAAAATAAAAAAAAATCTATTTATTTTTATTTTTAAAAGTGTATAGAATCAAGTCTAGAAGAATAATATGGGATTTATTTTAAATTTGGTCATGTAGATCAAAAGTTATTAAGAAAAAAGTAGCCATATGTCTCTGAGAACTATGGAGACATTAGTAAAGAAAAATAAAGTTTACTATGCTAATGTTGTGCAAAAATTGAAAAATTGATATCATTAGAAAGCTGAGAAGATGTATGAAATTATGGTAACACTTTTAAAAATACCCATTGATGATGTATGAACCTGATGATGAGGAAGTTGAGAAACCTGTTCTGAAGAATCAAACATGTGAAAAGGGGAGGGAAAAGAAAGAAAATGAAGCTCCCATGACCCAACCTTTTTATCCAAGCCTATTAATTATCCCTATTATTAGCTTTGAAATTTAACAAACCTAAACTCAATTAGGTCATTTTGATTTAAATTAATAAAATTGTGTTAGGAGTGTTTTGTTATTTTTTGGGTGGGTGGCCACTTTTTTGCATACCATATTGGTGCACTTACCACATGGGTGTTTCATAATACATTTATTGGTGGATCACAAAGGATTTATGGTTCAAGAGAGTTTACCTAGTGCAAAGGTATCTTATTGTGGATGAAAATTTTGTTATGTTAAGTCATTATGTATCCTACATAGATCTGGTGTTTATGTAAGGAGGTATAATTGGTTGGTGTAGTTTGTCTCATATAGTTGGATGGTTCTATATAGTTGAATCATATCGGATGTAATCTACTGAGTGGTATCTCTATTGGAATTTAATTGAGGTGATGGTTATTTTTTAGAGAACTGGCATGAGTTCATCAGAGTATATCTCTTTGACTCCATTGTGGTGCATTCTTTGTTGATGTGCGATGCTTTGGAATCTGAAAGTATTGGGAATTTTTGGATCTATTGTTAAGTGGACATTTAGTGATATTAGTATTTAATCAGTTAACCTATCTAAGTGTTCATTTTTCCTTCTATTATATTGATTTGTTTGATCTGGAATGGTTCCATAGGATGAAGCTAAATTTGAGGAATTTTTGGGAGAAGTAAAATTTTGTCTCAAATTTTGTCATTAGATTGTAATTCATCTATTGGTAGACAATGATACTCTATATGCTTGGTTAAATTTTGTAGTTTCTTGTTTTTGGAAAATGATTCAAGGTGTTAGCACTCTTAGTAAATACAGTCCTATGACCCTTTTCCATTATGAAAAAGGGGGAGGAAATGGAGAAAGAAAAATGTTAATGACGTCATCTACTTAGAGGGATTTTCTGTGGTTTTCAAGATTTTAGTAGTTATGTAGTACATATGAGTAAATGATGCCAAAGGGGGAGATTTTTAGCCCTTATATAGTTCTCTTGTGGTGTTGTTGGGATTGGTTTTCATTGATGTCAAGATTGTTATACCGACATCCTAGTGTTAGTAATAACTGAGAGGGGGGGGGGGGGAATCAGTGGCCTCAAAANCAAGATTGTTATACCGACATCCTAGTGTTAGTAATAACTGAGAGGGGGGGGGGGTGAATCAGTGGCCTCAAAAATTTATCCTTCAAAGTTAACCACCAATCAATAAATATCAGATTATTATGTCCCTACAAGATGCATGCCATGAAATAAGAATAATGATTAATTGTCTGTCATTTTTCTCTGTCAATCCTTATTCTTTCTCGATTACCGATAAGCAGTATAAGTATTTACTGAAACTTAGTAAATAAGCAAAGTATACCGATCAATCTAGAGTAAGCTATGTAAGATGTAAAATAGTAAAGAAATGAATCATACACACATAACACATGAATTTTAATGTGGAAACCCTTTTAAGGGAAAAACTAGTAGGCTCGATACCCCAAATTTTCACTCTTTTGAAGTGAGCCCTATTAGGAGCCAACCCTGTTAAAGGTTACAAACACACTATTAAGTGCGACCTTTTTAGAGGATTTTATACATAGAGGTTGTCACTTAGTATCAGGCATCTATTGTTACCATCCTTGAATTAGCCTCCTTCTTAGACTGTCAATAGGTATCAGGCAAGCCCATTGCTACTTTCATGAATCAATCTTTTTGGCACTCCTTTAGATGTACCTTAATATATAGAAGATCGTTAAGTCCTGCTCAATTAAGAGACTTGATGCTTCAATGGTTAAAATAAAACACTATGACCTATTCATATTCCAACTTGAATTGCATATTTTTGGATCTATTTAAGTACATTACCTCTCTGACCAATGTATCAATTCAATCCTTGTGCTCCACACTTTCTTCTCTATGATGTTGTGCTCACTATTTGTTGGTGTCTGTAGAATTCCTTAGCTCTTCCTTTAGCTTGTTTGATCAGCACTGCATGAAGTTGTTCTTCATCAGTTTCTCTTCAGCATCCTCTTTGTATTCACTCCCTTTAATCCCATTCATAAATAAATTAAGCTTGTCTCTTATATAGACATAATATTCATTATTTCTTGGTTCTTGATTCTTGGCGTGATAAACAATCCAGCCAATTAGATTTAAAGCATAACTCCTATTTTTTCTTGTAGATATCTTCAGCATCCTCTTTGTATTCACTGCATGAAGTTTTTCTTCATCAGTTTCTCTTCAGCATACTCTTTTTATTCACTCCCTTTAATCCCATTCATAAATAAATTAAGCTTGTCTCTTATATAGACATAATATTCATTATTTCTTGGTTCTTGATTCTTGGCGTGATAAACAATCCAGCCAATTAGATTTAAAGAATAACTCCTAATTTTTCTTGTAGATATTTTCTTTCCAACCATAAAAATCATCTTTAAATCAATCACTTATCTATGGTTGAATAAACCAAAGTAGACAACCAGTTAAGTCTCTATTGAACTTTGCCAGCTAGATATTTTGTCATTTTTTGAACTCTCTATCCTGTCGGTCACCATTGTAGTTAGTCATCGGTGACAATAGACTAATCCATCAGTGAGACTCTAGTTATCTTCATGATCTCTGTTTGTCCAGCATCATTGGAGTTTTACTCATCGGGAAACTTTGTATCTTTGGTCGTTGGTCTCTTTGAGTCTTTAGCTCATCGGGCAACCTTCTGACTTTGCTCGTTGGGTATTCTGTGGTTTTTCTTGGTCAGGAAACACTATGCTTCTAATCATCAGGTATCACTATGAATATTTTATTTTCTTTGTCTGATGGTGTGCACTTTGTCAGTGTTGTTTGTCACTTAGTGAATACTTGACTTTTATGCATTGCTGCAAGCATAACTTTGGTTCCTTTGGCTCTCTGAAGTCTTTGGGATTTTGTACATGATTGTACAGATAATATCAAATTGACACCAATGACAATATAGTCCATTAATTGATTTAATGACTTGCATTATCTTTCAACTTAACATTATCAAACATTCAATCAGCCACATGTCATCAATCTCTCCCTTTGGCATTGATGGAAACATACTATATTATCACACTTTACTATTTATAATACAATATGAAATACAATAGTTGAGATTCATCAAACTACCAATATTTGTGTTCTATTAATCGATAAATGTCTGACCATTGATAAACTTTGTTTTAGCTTAGATTTGATTCTTGTAACTCTCTGTCTTCTAATGTGTTGTGTTCTCTCCTTGTGTCAATTTCTTTTCCTTGACTGTTCTTCTCTTTTGATGTCTTTTTCTCTTGTCATCAATTATCCCTTTGTATAATCTTTCCATACAATTTCTCTCCCTAAGGATATAATCTCTCCCTGTTGGTGTAATGTTATAATGGATAATATGATTCATTTATGAAGAATGTGATAATATGGATAATCTCTCTCCCTTTGACAACAATACCAAAAAAATATCTTACAAATATTTGACATTAATGTCAAACAATCATTTCTCTCCATCCATAATATATTCCTTGAATTTCCCTTATCCATCAGCAATACAACAATATGCTCTGGTGCTCAATGATGATGTATACCTGTATGTATATAGATTTAGCCTTGAAATTCATCTCTTTTCTTGCATCAACATTGATGATATTATGATAATATGTAGGTTGATGCAGCCTTCTAGTCATTTTATTGACTAGTAGACAAGGGTTTGACCCCTAGTCTCTTTCTCAAGTACTCAAATGCGTCCTTGGGTAGTGGCTTGGTGAAGATATGCGCTAATTGTTCTTTGGATTGCCAATACTCAAGTGTCACCTCCTTTGCTTGAACTTGTTCTCTTAAATAATGATACTTGATGGCAATATGTTTAGTCTTAGCATGCATGACTAGATTGTTAGAAATTTTTATTGCACTGGTGTTATCACAATAGATAATTACTGGTTCTAGGATCTTCATATGCATACCTTCCAGTAACTGTTTGATCCATGCAATAATTGAGAAATTTGCAGTAGCAACATCATACTCTGCTTCTATAGTAGACTGAGAGATGCATCCTTGATTTTTTCTAATCCATGTGACAAGTCTGTCATGCATAAACAATGCTCCTCTAGTTGTGCTCTTCTGGTCATCAAGATTTACAACCTAATCAGTGTCGGTAAACACCTTAAGTTTAAATTTTCCTTCTTTTATATACCATAAGCCATATTCCTTGGTATTCTTTAGATATCTTAAAATTATTTTCATAGCAGTCATATGTGATTCTCTGGGATTAGCTGAAAATCTTGCAACTATTCCTACTGCATCTGCAATATCTAGTCTAGTGTGTACAACACACATGAGTTTTCCAATCATTTATCTATACAAAGTCTGATTTACCAATGATGTCTTGTCCTCCTTTTTCATCTTACATCTAGTAGCCATCAGTGTTCCAATTGGTTTGGAATCTTCCATCTTGAATATTTTTAGGACCTCTTTAGTGTATTTGGACTGTGTAATGAAAATACCTTCACATTGTTGCATGATGTGTATACCAAGAAAGAACTTGATCTTTCCAAACATAGACATCTCAAAATCTTTTCTCATCTCATTAGAAAATTATTTACATAGCATATCATTGCCTCCAAATATGATGTCATCAACAAATATTTTAGCAATCAAAAGTGTTAGCATCAGTATCTTCCTTCAAATAAAGATTACTATTTTTACTAGTCCTTAAAAATCCAATACTTATAAGATAGAGTTGAAGTCATTCATACTAGGATTTAGGAGCTTGTTTCAATCCATAAAAGGCTTTATGAATTCTACATACCATGTTTCTCTTGTTTGGATCTACAAACCCTTTTGGCTGATTAATGTATACCTCTTCTTCAAGTATTCCATTTCAGAATGCTGACTTGACATCCATCTGGTATACCTTGAATCCTTTTAATGTAGCATAAGCAAGCAATATTATTACACCTTCTAGCCTAGCAATAGGTGCAAAGGTCTCTCCATAGTCAATACCTTCCTCTTGTGCGTACCCCTTGCATACTAGTCTTGCTTTGTTTCTTGTGACTTCTCCATTCTCATTCAGCTTGTTCAAGAACATCCATTTACTACCCATGAGATTCTTGTCATCTGGTCTTGGTACAAGTGACCATGTCTTATTTTTCTCAATCTTCTCAATCTCATCATTCATAACACTTATCCATTCTTCATTATCAAGTGCAGCATTGATAGATTTTGGTTCAAACTCACAAATTAAACAACTTGTGTTTAGAGACTTAATTCTTGTTCTTGTAACAACTTTCTTATCTTCTATTATCTGGATCTTTGGATGGTTCTTTCTTACATATCTAGCAAGAACTAGTTCATCTCTTTGTCTATCATCTTGATCATCATTTTATCCTTCATTCTATTCTTAATCACTTTGTACATTATTTTGATTATTATCCTGACCATCGGTATTTATAGCCTGACTGTCAGTTACAACATTTTGTTGCTCTGGAATTAAGCACTGTTGCTCGGGCAGAGTGTTAGGTTCTTCACAGTATAAAAACTTGTTGTATTCCTCTATTTATTTTGTGCTTTCTAGCTCATTCTTTTATTCAAATTCATCTATATTGGGTGTTTTACCATACCATAGCTCATAGGATGTCTTCTTTGTGTCCTTCTTCAATTTTACTCTATTTAATATGTAGACAACAATATTGACAGCTTCCCTCTAGAATATTTGGGTGATTCCTTTCTCTATCATCAGTGTTCTAGCACAATCAACTATGGATATGTTCCTTCTCTCAGCAATCTCATTTTGTTGTGGTGTTCTTGGTTGAGAAATAGGTGTCTTTTTATACTGTGCTCATTGTATAAATTGGCAAATTCATCTGATATAAACTCTCCTCCTCTATCTGATCTCAAGTATTTCAAATCCTTACCACTTTGTTTCTCTACCATATCCTTATACCATTTAAACATCTTGAATGCTTCAGATTTATCTTTTAGAAACATGTATGTCATCATTCTAGAGTAATCATCAACAAAGAGAATAAAATATCTATCTCCATAATAACTTCTTGTCCTCATTGGTCCACATAGCTCAGTATGGACTAATTCTAGAATATCATCAGATGTATGGGTTTTACTTTTGAAGCTAGACTTTTTCATCTTACCTTTTTGACAATTCTTGCACATGATGTTGTCAGGCTTTGACATCAGTGGTAAGCCTCTTACATTTATCCTTCTACTTATTTTCCTCATGTTGTCCAAATTCACATGACACAATATTTTGTGCCACAACCATATGTCTTCATTTCTAGTCATTAAGAAAGTGGTGTTAGTATCATTCAAATAGAATAAGTTACCTTTTGTATGTTCACTAGTACCAATCAATCTTCCTAATTCATTGAAGATCTTTGCCTTCTTATTCTCAAATGGTACTCTTTGACCTAAATTGTTCAGCTAAGAAACAATCAACAAATTATAATTCAATCCTTTTACCCAATAAGTATTTTCACATTTAATCAGGTTATTCAACATTATAGTTCATTTACCTTCAATTGGAAAAGGTGTATCATTACCCATTCTTACTATACCACCATTGTAATACTCAAAAGTGTTAAACTTTTCTTTGTC
The DNA here is from genome assembly GCA_018584345.1 of Thuja plicata. Classification (NCBI taxonomy): domain Eukaryota; kingdom Viridiplantae; phylum Streptophyta; class Pinopsida; order Cupressales; family Cupressaceae; genus Thuja; species Thuja plicata. Next base: position 1,853,685 of record MU226921.1, on the reverse strand, counting down.
ACCGGTCATGTGGTGAGTGCATCCACTATCTATAATCCAGATATCATTCTTGATAACCTTAGATATGAGTGCAGTTTCTACATACATTTCATCTTCATCTGAATCATCTTTCATAGCCACAAACACCATCTCAATTTCTTCATCAGGTTCGGTGTTAGTATCTTCATCTTTGCAAGTAGCTAGGTAGCTGGCTTTCTTTCCTTTGTCCTTGTAGTATTTTTTATCTCTTCTTTCTGATTGTCAGTAACTTCTGTAATCTTTTTTATTACCTCTTTCAGATTTCTTCTCAAAAGATCTATCATTAACTCTGCCATCTTTTCATCCGTTAGGACATCTTGCAACAAAGTGTCCAATATCTTTATAATTAAAGCATACAAGTGGTAACTGGCCTTTTTATTTACCTTTGCCTCTCTACATTCTTCTAGCCATAAGTGCTTCTATTTCATCTAGATATTTTTCTTCACTTTCACTTTCACTATCTCTTTTAGATGTGTGTCTATGACTTGATTTGCTTATTCTCATAGAAGATTTAAATGCAGACTCTAAGTTTGGTAAGACACTATTATCAAAGTTATTCATCTCAAATGAAATTTGTCTACCAATTAAACTATCAAGAGTAATTGTATTTTTTGCTACTGCTCTCATTTCTTGAATGGAAGAAACTCTAATAGCATGCACAGGTAGTAAGGTTCTTAAGATTTTACATACCACTGTCTCCTCTTCAAGTGTACCTCCAACTCCTCATATAGCATTGACTACTTCTTTCATTCCTGTGATGTACTATGTGATGTTTTCTCCTTCTTTCATTTTGAGATCATCAAACTTTCATTTCAGGCTTTCTTCCTTGGCTCTCAAAACATTTATATCACCTCCATCTACAAGCTTCAGTTTGTCCCACATCTTCTTTGCAGTTTTGCAACTTTGACATCTTCAAATTCAGCATGAGAGAGTGAGGAAGAAATATCTATGACCATGCATTTGTGCTCATGCTTCCCTCTCAATTGATCTACTTTTAATGCTCCTATGTGCAACACATATTTAGTAACATCATTACCAATACCTGATAAGTGGAGTCTTATCCCGCTTTGTCATGAAGAAAAGTTATCTTTGTTCATCTTGGGCACATCTCATCTTTTCATCTTGTGATCTTTAGCTTAGGTCTTGAAACCTTACTTTCTAAGCACACAAGCTCTGATACCAATTGTTAGTAATAACTGAGAGTGGGGGGGGGGGGGGGTGAATCAGNGGGGGGGGGGGGGGGTTGAATCAGTGGCCTCAAAAATTTATCCTTCAAACTTAATCACCAATCAATAAATCTCAAATTATTATGTCCCTACAAGATGTCTGCCATGAAATACTAATAATGATAACTATTTATCAAAACCTAGTAAATAAGAAGAGTATACCGATAAATCCAGAGTTAGCTATGTAATATGTAAAAAATTAAAGAAATTAATCATACACACATAACACATGAATTTTAACGTGGAAACCCTGTTAAGGGAAAAACCACTAGGACCGGCACCCCAAATTTTCACTCTTCTGAAGTGAGCCTTGTTAGGAGCCAACCCTGCTAAAGGTTACAAAAACAATGTTAAGTGCGACCTTGTTAGAGGATTTTATACATAGATGTTGTCACTTAGTATCATGCATCTATTTCTACCATCCTTGAATCAACCTCCTTCTTATACTATCAATAGGTGTCAGACAAGTCCAGTGCTACTTTCATGAATCAACCTTTTTTGCACTCCTTGAGATGTAACTCAATATATAGAAGATTGTTAAGTCCTGCTCGGTTAAGAGACTTGATGCTTCAATGGTTAAACTAAAACACTATGATATTCATATTGGAACTTGAATTGCAAATTTTCAGATCTATTTAAGTGCATTACCTCTCTGACCAATGTATCAATTCAATCCTTGTGCTCCACACTTTCTTCTCTGTGATGCTATGCTCATTGTTCATTGGTGTCTACAAAATTCCTTAGCTCTTCCTTTAGCTTGTTTGATAAGCACTCCATGAACTTTTTCTTCATCAATTTCTCTTCAGCATCCTCTTTGTATTCACTCCCCCTAATCCTATTCCTAAATGAATTAAGCTTGTCTCTTATATAGACATAATATTCATTGTTTCTTGGTTCTTGATTCTTGGCGTGATAAACAATCAAGCCATTTAGATTTAAATCATAACTCCTAATTTTTCTCATAGATATCTTCTTTCCAACTATACAAATCCTCTTTAAATCAATCACTTATCTCTAGTCAAATAAAACAAAGTAGAAAACTAGTTATGTCTATATTTAGCTCCGTCAGCTAGACATTTTGTCATTTTCTAAACTCTCTGTTCTATTCATCACCACTACCATTAGTCATCACTAAAAATTGACTAATCCATCAGTGAGACTCTAGTTAGCTTTGTTTTCTCCATCCATCAGGCATCATTGGAATTTTACTCGTCGGCCAACTCAGTATCTTTGGTCGTCGGGCACTTTGAGTCTTTAGCTCGTCTGGAAAACTTCTGACTTTTCTCGTCAGGCATTCTGTGGTTTTTCTTCATTAGAAAACACCATCGTTTTGATCGTCAAGGATCACTATGAATTTTATTCTTTTCTCTGTGTGACGGTGTGAACTCCATAGATGTTGTTTGTCACTTAGTGAATACTTGACTTTTATGCATTGCTTAAAGCATAACTTTGGTTCTCTGAAGTATTTGGCATTATTTACATTATCATACAAGTGATATCAAGTTGACATCAATGACAATACAATCCATTAACTGATTTAATGACTTGCATTATCTTTCAACTTAACATTATCAAACATTTAATCAGTTACATGTCATCACCTGGTGATATCCGTATGGTGAATGATATCTTAGTGTTGCTTATTGTTGGATGGGTAACTAATATATTATAATTACTTCTTGTTGGAAACATTTATGGTATGTATTTTATGATATATTTCTTGTGTTCCTTATTAGTAATTCCTTGTGTGGTTTTCAGTTAACACTTCTAGACGTATTTCACTTAGTGTCATCCATCGATACATTAAGTGTTTTTGGTGAGCAAAAAATTGTCTTGTTTGTGGAATTCCTAAGTTTTGGTGAGTAGTACATGGTCTTGGCTATGGAATTCCTAAGTTCTGGTGAGAAAGACATGGTCTTGGTTGTGGTGTTCCAAAGGTTTAGATAATTTTTTTATCAAGACATGGTCTTGGTTGCGATATTTCAACAATTCTAGTAAAAGTATATTAGTTGGAGTGTCTTGTGCATTCACCGATAGCTTCATGGTTATGGAATCTACATTTTTGTAGATTTCTTGTTAGGTCCTATATGGATCATTTTTGGTCCCAACATCATAGTTTCAATGTTTTATCTATCTATTGGAGTTGACTACCTTCGAGAAGGTGTTAAGCTCTTATCCAAAGCATGGCCTATTTATTTGATTGAGTTGTTCCTCAATTATTTTGCTTCCACCATAGGAATTATTTTTCCCGACCTATTTCAAATTGTGGTGGTCAATCTATATCTATTTTGGATCTCATGATGTTATATATATATATATATGTATATATATATATGTATATATATATATATATATATATAGAGAGAGAAAAGTAGTAGATATGTGTAATTGTGTAAGTACATATGAACATGTATGTATGTAAGTATGTGCATATGTGTATGTGTACTAGATATATGTAAGGTGCATACAAATTCATGAAAAGGAGATACGTGTTTGCATAGAGAATTCTTTAGATCTTATATTTAGATTCTATCATCTTTTCATATCTTCCAAAAAGTGACCACCTATATCAAAAGTGAGCCCTTGTATCAATAGTGAGCCTGTGTATTGGTAGTGAGCCCTTCTATATCAATAGTGAGCCCTTCTACTGATTGTGAGCCTTTGTATCAAGTCACTTTTTTGGTGACACCTTATACAATGTTAATTATATCTTGATATTGTTCTCCATGGCTTTCCCCATATTGGGTTTCCATGTTAAATATGGTGTTCTCTATTTTGGTGTTTCTGTACTTTTCATTTTTACATCTTCGGTGAATGCTTAATATGCTTAACCGACAGGTCTTAAGGTGTTATCAGTCTTTTTGAAGTGTTTACCAACAAAGAGAAATATAATATATAGATCTGATATCTACATGTTCCTTCTAGTCATAATGGCTTTGAAGGTTTTCTCATTCTTGGGTAATGTGCCTCTTATTGAACTCACCTCAAATTTTTTAAGCTTCCTAACTAACTTTTATCATGTAAAATTATTCATTGTCCTTATTTACTCAATTTTTATAACCTTGTTGTCATTGGTAGGAGTTAAATATTTCAAAACAATACAAATAATATCATCCACATCAAGTATTCCCCGAACACATCCAATAGTGCATACCAACTCATTTACCTTGAACATGTGAGAGAATATATTCTTGGGTAAAAGCACAATAATCTGTCACCCTTTTACAAAGGAAAAGGACGACAAAATCAAAGTTGTTCAGCTTCAATAGTATAAAAGTGACATTTATGTTTGGAATTTGAAGATGATGTAAACTAA
>MU226921.1:1822356-1841005 GCA_018584345.1 Thuja plicata | reverse complement strand
TCATATAAATCCCTTCAAAGGGCATGATTGGCTTGAGCACATGCCAATTGATGTATTTATCCTTCTTGAATTCTCCTGCATCCCTCCAAGCCTCTTGGTCTTTGTAAGATGTCTGCATTACTTTCTTTTCTTCCTTGTATGGTCTTGGTGCCCCTGCACCAACCATGCAAAGTCCTACAAAACTATTGAGAAAGTGCTTACAAGATTTAACTTCCCACAGATTTAGCAATATTACCAATATTTAATGTGCAAGACTTCATCAAATGAAAAGTTCCAAAGACATAATAGACCCAAGATAATTCATATAGGGAGAAGGGCATAGTTGATATTCCTCTACCATCCAAGAGAAAGCCACTAGCAGAGAGGATATTAAATTCCAAAGTTAATAAGAAGACTAGACATTGACAAAACATGGAACACTTGATCAAATCAAAAAAAATACCTGAATCAAAACCCACATGGGTTACAAAAGGTGATTTGAAGAAGGTGGGAGTAGATCTGTCATTATTAATTCCAAATGGGACTTGACTTGCTTGTTCATAGGGAGCATGGTGCAAGAGAAGCTAGGGGTTTGAGCCATAAAATTGTGATGTGAAATATTGTGTAATGGTATTGGTTTGCAATAAGGGTGTTTAGGTTTTTTAAGGATTGGTGTGATGTGGTTTGGATAGTTTTGTGCTTTTTGGTCCAAGAGACCCTTGTGATGTCTTGAATTCCAAAAATGGGAAAAAAATGTGTAATTGGCACCTGCAATGCTTAGATTGGAATATTTAGGGTTTTTTTTTTTAGTATAGGACATGAATTGTGTCTTTATAGAACCCAGTCATTGGATTGGAGAAAAAAATGGTAAAAATTTGTAAAAGTTGCATGAGCAACTTTTGTAACTTCCAAAAATGTTGCTAGACAACTTTTGGACAAAATTTTTAATCTACCCTTAAGGTAGTTATGGTCAACCTAGGTGGTTTTTCTGAGCCCAAGGGACCTAAATAAGGGTTTTTCCAATCTTGTCTAGATGTTGGAACAAATTTTGTTTGTGCTTCTAAGGAGTAAAGTTGTAATTGACTGCATTGTCATAGTTTGATGAGATTCTGATTGAGAGAATTGTAAAGGGATTTAAATCCCTGATTTGGTTTGTTGTATATTTTTGTGTAATTGTTTCATTTATCTATAAATAATTATTATAGTATTTCATTATGTTTTGAGTGTTGTGACTAAAAGAATCTTTCCTGGCATATGCACTACTAGTGAGAGGGTTCACTGTATAAAAATGGCTCCATGATGAGTTTCAAGCATCAGATCTTGATGTTCCATGGAGGATGTGGAGTGGAGTAGAGCCTATGTTCATTATAATTTTGTTTGTATAGTTTTGAAATGTGTACTTTAATAATTTTAAAGGCTTTCCCTAGGCGAGATTGTCTGTGCCCAGCTAGGATCAAGAAAGTAATAGTCAATGAATGATTGTAGGGTTGGATTGGTTTGGAATAAATAAAGATTGGAGGTTGATTTTAGGGTTTTTAGGAAGACCTAGAACAAGTGGTGAGTTTTGGTGAGTACATATCAATGACTTTTTTTGGAGCTTATTCAATTAGCCCTATTAACCCTCTTTTTAAAGACACCATCACAGTCTTCATTAAGGTATTGTAAAGATAGTTTGGGAAACTATAACCCTAGAAGAAATTAATTTTGTCAAAAAGAATATCTAGAACAATCATCATTTTGGGGAATTCCTTGCGAAGTTTTTAAGTTATTTTTGTTTAGGAGCCTAATTTGGGCTACAAGAATTACTAGCCCTTCACATATCAAATTTGGAACTCGATGAAGAAATGGTTGAAATATGGTCCAGGGTCTTCAATAATTGATGGAATATGATGAAATTGGAGTGTTTCCAATCATACAAAGTGACTGGCAATAGTTGATGAAGTTTTGTGGAACCTACCCTAGTAGGTTCAAGGAAGTGTTGATCCACCTTTGGTGGAGATTCCCTTGCGGATTAGGAGAAAGAAACTAACCGTTTCTTGCTAGGTTAGGGTTGGAAAAAAACCCTTAGTAGGTCTAGAAAGGGACCTAAGATAGAGTCAAGTTGACTCAAGGTAGGAGACTCCCTATCACATATGTAGATCTCCATCAAACTGTTAGGCTTCGTTCAAGGGACTAGCTCTTATACCAATTGTGGAAAATAGGTAGCAAGCAACAAAGAGGGAGTTGGGGGTGAATCAATTTCTACCCGAATACTTAAACTTTAAAACTCTAAAATATTTCAACCATAAAATCATTAATCACGTAGATCATTATTACTAATTTGGAATAGTTAAAGCATGCAAACACAAATCAGAAGATATCAACAGCATATAATACAAAGATTTTTATCTTGGAAATCCAAAATAGGGTGAAACAAAAGTGGGGCCGATACCCACAATAAGATTGATACCTTGTTAGATTTATAGCTTATTAAGATATGTGGAATGCACATGCATTCAGGAACACTACCTATAGTTTACCACTCAATTCACTTTGGGAACCCACCCTAGGGAAGACACGCTGAGGTCAAAGTCTTACTAACTTACAAAAACTTTTCAAACTCTAATATGCTAATTCATGAACTGTATAATAGAATCTCATTATGCCTTGTTTAGTTTCTTTTTTATACAGTGAGATCCCTTGTTGTAATTCATTCTTCCACATCACATACAAGCAATTAAATCTCTTGTAGATTTGAAAAAATGATTCACTAGCACACAATTTCTTCTGTGATTGTAAAAACACTAGTTCCTACACATGGAACAACAAACAAACCCTAATTCACCATATTTATCAAGAAATACATCAATAAAGACCTTATTAATAACCATCCTTTCTTTAGTGCCAAGAAAAAACCATCATTATATTTTTGCGCTTATAAAATATCCCTTAGATCCATTAGTAACATCTTGAGATCATGATCCTAACCCTAAATTTTTTTATCGATCTCTTATAAACCATTTTATAATCTTTCCTTATTTATGTTGGCTAACATAAAAAAATCATAACATAGATTCATTGAAATTGTTCACCTTGATCAATGAAAATTTTGAACTGATCACGTACATAATCCTAGATAATCCCTAGGCATCATTAAGCTCAAATAAACATACAAACAAATCCATTACACCCATCATATTTAACAAAGTATTTTGATAAATATTCAAGAACACTATCATCTTTCACTAAAATACTTGTCATTGTCTTATAGATCATCAGAATCATAAACCCTTTTAAATTTACACACATTTCTATGTCCTTTACACATTCCCATCTATAAAATAAATTTTTTCATATAAAATACTTGTACGAAATAAGTATAAGTAAAATTGTAACTCTATAACATTGTCGATAACCAAAATAACTAGTCTTCATTTGTAACATTGTAGCTTGATCAAATAATCATGTTAGAAATTCAAAATTAATAGGAAGTATTTAGAAAAAATCTACAACATTGCATGAGGTTCATGTTGGAAACTACAATTGAAACAATTGTTATATTTCCATTGATGTCAAACCTTAACTGGTAAGACATTTTCTATCTTTTTAAGTGCCATATCAATTGACTGATGAAGAAGATTTGAAAAAGAAAGGAGATAACAAGAACACCTAGTGAAAAGGTTGAGTTATGTGGAACTATAATGGTTACTTCATGAGATTTCACCTTGAGAAGGTAATATATTGTCTTTCTTAAGTCTAAGTGAAGTTTGGATGAATACAAGATTAGTCTTGACTAAGTAACAAAGTAGAAGCTTAAGGAACTTAAGTTTGCGTCGAGTGATACGAGTATCAAAAGAGAACCAGATGCTGAGAAAATTTAGTGTTGATCGAGCATCAATATTTACCAAGCATCAGTAAATTATTGAGTTATCTTGTGATGATCGAGCGGAAGAACACTGTGATGACCGAGTGTTAGTATTTTGACAGTTTGAAGAAGATTTGAGATCCCGGCCAATATAGTTGATTTTTTGGGATATGTGAAGTGTATTTAAGATAAGGATGATCATAAAGGAGAATTAGATGAGCATTTAATATGTGATTAACAATTTTTATGTATGGAATCAAGGAGTTTTGAGGTGTATTCTACAATGTAGATGGAAATGAAAAGTTGGAAGGATTCATGGATTTGACCAAACCCTAAGATCTTTGATGATGATTAAGTGGAAAAAAATTGAGCTACCTGATAAGAGAGGTATAAGATTAACCAAATTTTAGGTTATGGGTATGAGGATGAATGGTTAATTCAGTTGATTGGAAAATCTAAGGAGAAAGAAGAAAAGTTTGAAGAGAGCAGTACACGACTATAGAGTGGTGATTTATTGAAGGATTTTAAAGAAGATCTGAGTGATAGAGATGAAAATGGAGGTCAGTTATTAGAATTTGAGCTATAACCAGATCTTTATTTGCAAAGTGAGTGTTGGAAAGATTGCTATAATGTAGACAATTGTTATATTTTCATTGATGTCAAACCTTAACTGGTGAGACTATTGTTGTATGTTTGAGTACCTTATCCATTGATTAATGAATATTTGAAAAGAATGGCATAACAAGAAGACCAAGGAAATGGTTGAGTTATGAGTATAAACCAAGGTACTTGATCATCTGGCACTTTGGAAAAGTGATACATTGTTTCTCTAGCACTGACAATTCACTGGAAGGTTAATGCCAAGCAAAGAAAAGTCGATGCGAAGCAAAGCAAAATTTTATGTTGAGCAACGCAAAGATGATCCCGAGCACCAGTGAAATGCCGAGGGAAACAATGAAATTTTGAGCATCAATATTTTGTTAATTGATGAGATTTGAGATCTATAGCCGACATAATTGATTTTATTGGGATATACATTATTAATTGAGATTGGTCCATATTCATTTAATGTATGAGAAACCGTTATTAGCGCATGGATTCAATGGTTAATTAATGACTGTATTGGAGAAGTAAATTAAATGTAAAGATGGAAAGATACATTGGATCTGACCTAACCTAAGATCTAGGATGTTGATTAAGTGGAAAAATATTTATCTAACCTAGATGAAGAGGTATAATATAACCTACTATGGTTATTGTTAATATATCGTAGTGGAATGCAAAGTGTTGCATGGTTAATTGACTGATTGGAAAGACCTAAGTAGAGAAGGTTAAAAAGAGAAGTAAAGAGAGATTGCTAGATGGATTTCCAAGAATATCTGAAGTTTGAGATGAGAATGGAGGCCACTCAGTGAATTAGCATTAGACCTAAAACTGGATCTAGATTTGTAAATTAAGTTGTACGAATCAGATCGCACCTGCTAATTACTTTCTAACCATTGTACCAGTTCAAATCCTTTAAGCAGGTTGACCTAATAGTCTGTGTATAAATCCTTTGAATAAGGTGACATTTAGATTGGAATGTTCTAATTCCTCTAACAAGGCCACTCCTAACAGGGTGATTAAATCCTTTAACCAGGTCCCATTTGATAGTGTGTTTTGTAACCTTTAACAGGGTTGGCTCCTCATAGGGCATTACTCCAAAAGAGTAAAATTTTGGTAGCATGTTACTAGTGGTTTTTCCCATATTGGGTTTCCACGTTAAATCATGGTGTCAAAATGTGTGAATGTTATTGTTGTGTTTCAGTGTTAAGTTTCTGCAAGCTAATTTCATTAGTACAGTAAACTGCACATTTTTATTGTTTATTGCTACCAAGCAAATCTGAGTTGTTGAAGTTGATTTAAAGTTTTATATGGGCATATCTAGACTTGAGGATAACTGATTCACCCCCCCTCTCAATTATTCTGAATTCATATTAACAGTGAGTTGTATGTTTTAGATCATAGTTTGTTGTTACTGTCTAACCATTGTATCAGCTGAAAAATCCTTAAAAATAAGATTGACCTAACAATCATATTGTTAAATCATTTAAACAAGGTGACATTCTAATGGAATGATCTAATCCCTCTAATAATGCTCACTTTTAAAAGGATGATTAAATCGTTTAACTGGGTCACATTTAATAGTGTGTATTGTAACATTTAATAGGGTTGTCTTTTCATACATCTCACTTCAGAAGAGTGAAAAATTGGTAGCATGTTACTAGTGGTTTTTCCCATATTGGGTTTCCATGTTGGTTTCATACATGTGTGAATGTTATTTGATGTGTTGCACTATTAATATTTTTATATATTCTGCAAGTTGATTACATTAGGACAGTGAACTACAAGTTTATTTTAGTGATTATATGCTATAGAGACATAGTAGATTAGTGAGTTGATATGAGTTGGTTGAAGTGTTTGAAAGTTCAATCGGTACATCTAGAACTTGGATAATGTATTAGCCCCCCCTTTAATTTCCTCTAAATTATTCTAACAATTGGTATCACTGCTATTGTGGTGCTTGTAGAGAAAATTTTCAAGGTACTTTAAGCTAAAGATTGAGATGTATAAAAAGGAGGTACTGAGGCTGAACAAGGAGAACTTCCATGCATGGCAAAGTTTGATGAAGTTACACATAGATGGAATTGGAGATTCTACAAAATACTATGGAAAATGATTACATAAGAGTGCCTATAGTTATGACAACTCTGCAAATGAAATAAAAAGATCACAACCAAGCAATGTTGGAGATTGGATCAAGCCTAAGCTATCCTAAATTTGAAGACATAAAAGATTGCAAAACAACAAAATAATTGTAGGACACACATGAAACTATCTATGGAGGTGATACAAATTTATTGAGAGCCAAATCTCAAAGTTTGATTAAATGAGAATGCAAGATGGTAAAACTATTGTTCAATATTGTAGCTAAGTTAAGGTGGTTGTAAATTCTATTAGAGGAGCTAATGGAGCTATTAGTGATGATACTATTATTAGAAAGGTACTAAGAACCTTAATTCCTATATATCCTATTAGGCTATCTTCTGTACAAGAATTGAGATGTACTCCTGGTAACAACTTAACTCTAGAAGGTCTACTTGGTAGATTTACTATTTTTGAAATGTCAATTTTAGATAATTTCACTCCTCACCATGTTGATTTTGCATTCAAATCAAAATAGACTATTCAAAAATCAAGGAAAGGAAAAGAAAGAAATATGAATAGAGACAGTAACACTTCTGATGAAGATCTTGATGAACTTGAAGCACTTATGGATAGAATACTACCAAGAGGAAAATGAAAATTCAAAGGTAAACTTCATATAATCTATTTTTCATGTAACAATGTTGGCCATGTTGCAGAAAGATTCCCTAACGAATGACAAAGATGATAGAAGAGAAATAAAGTACAAAGACAAAAGGGATGATAGATATTTTAGGAGGTATAAGGACTATAAGGAAAAAGGTAAGAAATCATGCTATATTGTTGAAGAAGAAACTGGTAGTGAGTCTGATAAATCTGATGACTGTGATATAGAAGTTGTTTATGTTTCTATGAAAGATGATTCTGATGAAGATGAGAAAAATACACTTATTCCATATATGAGTAAATTTGATAGATGGATAATTGATAGTGGTTTCTCACAGCACATTACTGGTGATAAAAATATATTTGAAACCTTAAGCTATTGCAAAGGTGGTAGTGTTAAGTTTGGTAATGACAAACCATGTGTTGTGAAATGAAAAGGATCAATAAAACTGACTAATATGATCACATGTGACAATGCCTATTGGGTTGAAGGACTAAAATGTAATTTTTGAGTGTTTCTCAGTTGAATAATTATGGATACTGATTTGAGGTCCATCATAGAAAAGATAAAAAAAAAATTATGCTACTGGAAAACTAATTGGAAGTGGAGAAGATACAAGAGGTAATTTGGTCTATCTATATATATCTGAGGAGACATGTTTTTTTGCACAATACGATGATATATGGTTATGGCATAAGAGGTTATTTCATGTGAACTTTGAAAATTTGGTAAACATAACTAAAATAAAAAGAGGAAGAGGGTTACCAAGGTTGAAGAAACCTGATATGTTATGTGTAAGCAATGCCAGTTGAGAAAAATGATAAAGTCTAGTTTTAAGAGTAAAACCTATACTTCAGATAATGTTTTGGAATTGGTTCATACTGACCTTTGTGAACCTATTTGTGTGAAAAGATATTGAGCTGATAAATATTTCATAATGTTTATTGATGATTACTCTAGAGTGATGACTTTAATGTTTCTCAAAGAAAAATCTGATGCTTTTTAGTTGTTTAAGTGGTTTTTGGAAAAAATTGAAAAGAGACATGTAAGAGCTTGAGATGTCTGAGATATGACAAAGGAGGAGAGTTTATATCTAATGAGTTCAACCTATTCAGCAATGATACAGGAATTAAAAGACAAATGTCTGCTCCAAGGACTCCCCCACAGAATGGCATAGTCGAGAGAAGGAATAAATCATTAATGGATTGTGCTAGAACACTAATGATAGAAAAGAATGTTGCACTAAAGTACTAGAGAGAAGTTGTAAGTACATCAATATATATTGAACCAATTACAAGTCAAGAAAGGTACTGATATTACACCTTATGAGTTATGGTATGGTTATGCACCTATTGTAAAATATTTTAAAGTTTTTGAGAGAAAATGTTATATACTAAAGGACAATAGAAATGGAAAACTTGATGCTAAGAGTGATGAAGCAATATTCCTAGGTTATTACACTAAGAGAAAAGTATTTAAGTGTTTGAATTCTAACACTCACAAAATTGTGGAAAGTAAAAATGTTAGGATTGATGAATATGCAGAAAAGATTGAAATGGAATGCAAGAAAGAACCTGAAGACTACATTTTTTTTTTTTTACATGAACAAACAAGAGCCCAATAGTTTGCATGAACCACAAAAAGAGGTTTCCAAATAACAGAATGATGTTGTTGAGAAGCAACAAGAGAATTCTGAGTTACAGAAAGAAGTTTCCAAGCATGAGGAGGAGACTACCGACAATGAAACAAAGACATAAAACTAACTTGAAATTAACTTTGATGATGAATCTGAGGAAGAACACCAAGAGAAAAGGAGACCAAAGCCTACATTAGCGAAGCATGTAAGAAGATATCATAAACCAAATCAAATTATTGGAGATAAAGATTCAGAGGTCATGACAAGAAGCTAATTAAAAAATTAGACATGCTTATTATGTGAATTTGAGCCCAAATCAGTGAAAGATGCCTTCAATAATGAAGGTTACATATAGGCTATGAATGAAGATATTGAAAAAATTGAGAAGAACAAAACCTGGAGACTAGTACATAGACCAAAGGACAAGAATGTTATTGGAACCAAGTGGGTATTTATAAATAAGATGAATGAACATGGATAAGTTATAAGAAATAAGGCCATACTGGTATGCAAATGTTATGCACAAGAAGAAGGCATTGACTATGGTGAGACATTTTACCCAGTTGCAAGATTGGAAGGAGATAGAAGTATAGTGGCTTATGCAGCTTACAAAGGATTCAAAGTATATCAAATGGATGTCAAATCAACATTTCTGAATGGAATACTAGAAGAAGAAGTACACATTGAACAAGTTGAAGGATTTTTTGATTCATGCAAGAGGAATATGGTTTGCAATCTACATAAATCATTTCATGGATTGAAGAAATCTCCCACAACATGGTATGAGAGATTGCAAAATTATTTAGTCAAGATTGTATTTACAAGGTCAAATGACAACAGTAATCTGCACTTAAAGTTTGAGAAAGGTATAGGGATATTGTTAGCTGAAATATTTGTTAATGATATCATATTTGGAGGACAAGATGCTTTATGCCAAACATTTTCAAAAGAGATGCAAAATGAATTTAAAATGTCTATATTTGGGGAGATCAAATTCTTTGTAGGTTTGCAAGTATATCACATAAATAAAGGCATCTACATTACACAATCTAAGTATATCAAGGAGATAATGAAAACATTTGGCATGAAGGACTCCAGACCTCTAAGTACACCTATGGCTACTGGACACAAAATATCAAAGACTGATGAGACAAATGAAGTGAATGAAACCTTGTATAGATCGATAATTTGAGAACTAAAATATGTTGTCAACATTAGATCTGATATTGCATTAGCAGTTGGGATTGTTTAAAGATTTTCTGCAAATCCTAAAGATAGTCATATGATGGCAGTGAAAATTATTTTGTAATATTTGAAAGGAACAAATGACTATGTTATAATAAGAATGAGAAGTTTGAACTGAAAGTTTACACATATGTAGATTGGGTACGAAATGTTGAACATAAAAAGAGAACAAGTGGAGGCACATTCTTTTAAAAGAATATATTAGTCTCCTGGACAAGTAAGAAATAGAACTATATTTCTCAATCTATAGAAGAAGTTTAAAATGTTGCTTCTCTAGTGAATTGTTCAAAAATAGTCTGGATCAAGCAATTGTTTAAAGGTATGAAGGAAGATGTCAATGAACCATTTGTAATTTTTTGTGATAACACTAGTGTTATTAATATCTCAAACAACCATGTCATACATACAAATACCAAGCATATTTCTATCAAGTATCATTACTTGAGAGAGCTGGTACATGACAAAGAAGGACTTGAATATGTAAATACAAAGGAACAATTAGAAAATATATTTACTAAAGAATTACCCAAGGATTCTCATGAGTATCTAAGAGGCAAATGAGGGGTGATTCCCCCATCTAAGACTAACTAAGATCACATGGAATGGTTGCATCAAATATATTATATAGAATATATGATAGATTGATGCAAAAGGTGGTCACACTTTAGGAGTTCCTAAAGCTATGAAGTGTAAAGAAAAAGATGTTGATCATTCATAAGAAAGATGATAGAGGGAGTATAGAATTTAGAAACCTAACACAAAGATATCTACATAATGATGATCTATGTCTTTCGCAATGTTTTCAAAGAGGAATAAATCAGTAAGGCAACAAAGAGGGAGATATACTATTTGAGGGAGAAATCAGTGAGAAGAGACAGAAAGTAAGATAAGTTACAGAGATAAATCTATCCAAGAGGGGGAATATTTTTATTGGAGAGAATAAGAATGAAGTTAAGAATATTAATGAAAATCTATTTATAAAACATACTTTTTTTATTATTTGGGAACCTTGCATGTGTTTTTTGTTTGCATGTTTTTACCATCAATGAAAAAGAGGGAGATTATTGGAAACTAGAATTGAAACAATTTTTATATTCCTATTCATTTAAAACCTTAAATGGTAAGATAGTTTCTATGTTGTTAAGTGCCATATTAATTTATTGATGAAGAAGATTTGAAAAAGAAAGGAGATAAAAAAACACTTAGTGAAATGGTTGAGTTATGTGGAAATACAATGGAAACTTTATGAGATTGCACCTTGACAAGGTAACATATTGTTCATCTTAAGTCTAAGTGAAGTTTGGATGACTACAAGATTAGTCTTTACTGAGTAATAGAGAAAAAGATTAATGAACTTAAGTTTTTGCTGACTTATGCGAGTGTTGACTGAGCGCTAGTACATGCTGAGAAAATTTAGTGTCGACTGAGCACCAATATTTACTGAGGGTTAGTAAATTATGGAGTTATCTAGTGATGACCTAGTGAAAGAACATAATGATGACCGGGTGTCAATATTTCAAATGTTTGAAGAATATTTGAGATCCCAGTCGACATAGGCTATTTCTTGGGATATGTGAAGCATATTTAAGATAAGGATGATCATCATGGAGAATTAAATGAGCATTTCATCTATGATTAACCATTTCTTATGTATGAATTCAAGAGGGAGTTTTGGGGTGTATTCTACAATGTAGATGGAAACAAAAAGTTGGAAGGATTCACTGGATCTAACCAAACACTAAGATCTATGATGATGATTAAGAGGAAAAAGATTGAGCTACCTAATAACAGAGGTATAAGAATAACCTACTTGTAGGTTATGTGTATGATGATGAATGGTAAATTCATCTGATTGGAAAATCAAAGCAGAAAGAAGAAAAGGCTAAAGAGAGCAGTACAAGACTGCATAGTGGTGATTTCTTGAAGGATTTACAAGAAGATATGAGTTATAGAGATGACAATGGAGGCTAGTCAGTGAATTAGCATTTGAGATATAATTAGATCTGTATTTTCAAAGTGAGTTGTATGCTTCAGATCACAATTTTTTGTTACTTTCTAACCATTGTAATAGTTGTAAAGTCCTTTTAAACAAGGTTTACCTAATAGTCATATTGTTAAATACTTTAATCAAGGTGACATTCTATTGGAATGGTCTAAGCCCTCTAACAATTCTCACTTTTAATAGGGTGATTAAATCCTTTAACCAGGTCACATTTAACACTGTGTATCGTAACCTTTAACAGTGTTTTCTTTTCACAGAGCTCACTTTAGAAGAGTGAAAAATTTGTAGCATGTTACTGATTTTTTTCCCATATTGAATTTCCACGTTAAATCCTGGTGTCATACTTGTGTGAATTTTATTTCATGTTTCGTGCTATTAAGAGTTTTATATTATGCATGTTCATTACATTAGGATATAGAACTGCAAGTTTATGTTACTAATTATATGCTATAGAGACTGATTAGATTACTAAGTGGATCTGAGTTGATTGAAGTGTTTGAAAGTTCAATTTGTACATTTGGACCTTGGCTAATGGATTCCCCCCCTCAATTATTCTAAATCATTTTAACAGTTAACAAATCCTCATATTTAATAACCTTCTCTCACCATTCATCTCAACATTCTGCGTTACTGGAAAAACTACATATATGTCAACCAAAATTCATAACAAATTTGAAAACCATATGATCTTAACACCATATATCCAAGAAACACAGTAGACATAAAAAATATCACAATAGACATGTTGACATCAATGAAAACACATCTAACTTTTTGACATAGGGAAGATAAATAACTATGCATGAGACAAATTATTATATTACTTAGAGAAATTGTGTAGTCCACAATATGAAGGAGTATGGATAATTAGATAAGCACATATATCATTATTTTATAGACACTTTGTGGTAAGAAAAACAAGGTCACAACTACAAAATTAGTGTTATTATCCATCCTCATATGCAAGAAACATTATCTAATTACATTAGAGGTTCTATAATGTTTGCAACAAGGAAGCTTAGTAATAGGAAGTTGGGATTGTATACACCTCTACCTATTCCATCCCATCAATGGGAGACTGTTTCAATGGATTTTGTTAGGTGGCTACCAATTTTTATGAAATAGTATGACTATTTTCTTGTGCTATTGTATAGGTTCAACAAAATGGACATTTTCATGCAAGTGGTAAAAGAAAAATTACAACTAAACAAAAAAACACACTTATTATTCAAATTTGGTTCATTTTGGTCTTCCAACTTTTACTGTATTAAATCAAGATTATCAATTCTTGGGGAAATTTGAGTCAGCATTCTGGGAGCTTATGCAAACTAGATTAAAGAAGAGCTCAACATTCTATCCACAAATTCATGGATAAAAAAATTCATTAATAAAATTGTTAAATTATTCATCTTTTGAGAGGTTACTGCAGTAAATATCCTAATTTTTCAGATGAAAGTTTACATTATCTACAATATCCTTACAACCATGCAACACACTCTTGTACACAAATATCTCCTCTTGAGACTTTTTTTAGTTATCTTCCTACGACACCTATGTAATTTTATTTTAGAAGGGAAGCTATTGATAATATAAATAATGATGAGAACAAGGCCTTTAAGTTCATCAAGAAGATCAAAAGCAGTTCATCATGTAGTTGAAGCATAGTTAAAGAAGAACCATACAAAGTACAATGCCCCACATGATAACCATCATGTTGATAATCAATTTTTGGTCGGTTACAGTGGTTTGGTTACACATCAGTAAGTAAAGAATGATTTTCACTTAATTTTACCATTTTATATGCATATGTACATAGGCTTTCATGTAGAATTTGAAATTGTATGAACCTCCTATGTTACTTGATGAGGAGGTTGATGTTTGAATTCCTTTTATTGATGATCTATCTATTGAAAACACTTTGGATGTTGAGAGGGAGTCTAAATTAATATAAAACAATAAGAAGTTAATGAGAAAAATGAGCAACACATGAACACTTATATTTTATACATGGAAAACCCAAACTAGGAAAAACTACAGTGAGCATCTACCCACAATGAATAATTCACTAATTTAAATATTTGTTTACAAAATATGGTAGGTGATTACTAGTATAGAATTCAAAATATAGGCTCATTACCATTACAATAATGAATACAAATAGGAAATCACTACTCAAGACCTATAAAAAAAAACTCACTAAAAAATAACAAGATACAATAATAACATAATGCACCCAAGATTAACTCTCTTAGTTACATACAACTCCTTATAGGAATATGGAAACATTCTCTTGGCAATACAATTAAGTTATAAAATAATATCAAACTTATAACTGCACTAGTATTTTCATTTCTTTACTACTACTCTCATTGAACCCTACCTGCTAACTATATATCTTTATTGGTTTGCACAATATTTACTTGCTTCACACCTTACCTTTTTCCAAATCCCAGACTATACTTATATACAAGATAGGTCATTCAAGATTACAAAAAAGATGTCCATGGCAAACAATATCACAATTTAAATTACAAATCAAACAATGAAATAGAAAAATGCAATAAGGTCTTATTGTAGAAGCATCTAGGGAAAAATGTAAAGTGGACCCAAAAAGATAAGATAATAACATTAAATAAATAGGTCACACAAGGCACGAACCCATCTAGACAAGAGATAAACATTAAATGTAATACTCTAGACCCAAATCAAAAAACATGATACTCTCCAAGAGAGAGAGGGACCATGAAAACACTACATATAGCCCAATGTCAGATCCACAATTATTAGAGTAACTAAAGTCATCTCAAAATGTAGAAACACAATAGTGAAAGAACAAACTAATTTATTGTATGAAGCTATAACACACATTCCATTTTGATATACATATGCCACGTTTGAAAAAAATAGCACATGCCAAAAGTCATCATAGGAAATTTCCTAACCAAAAACAACAAGTAAATAAAAACTAGAACATTGAATAATGCATTTTCTGGAACCCTAGAAACAACTCTCAAAATACCAAAAATACCACAACCAAGACATAAGTCATAATCCATTAGGATAAGTTTATAGATACCTTGAAGCAAAAATTCAAGGGGAAAAACTTTTTAGAGAGCACAAAATGAAGTACAGTTAACTACAACTGAAAATTTTTGCATTACGCTGATTACTGAACCATAGACATATGAATCTCAAAGAATTCCAAATATAAGAGTATAATGTTGGAGCACTTCTAAAAAAATATCTTCTCAAGATCATAGAATACATAAGTTTCTTCCACTCTTCTAATTTTCTTCCAATACATTGTATAACTGGATACATATCTAAGTTACATTGTTCTAAAGCTCCAATACACAAACTTACTCCCCCAAAAATAGAAGAATATAAAATTCATGGGCCATAGTGTTTGGGAAACCATAAAAATCTCCAGAATACAATATTTTACATCAATGAAAACAAAAAACCAATCATGTATTTGCACCAATATACCCCTTTTCATCAATGGAAAAAAAATACCAAGAAAATTTTATGATAGAAATCTTCCTCCCCATTTTCCATCAAGTAAAAATGTTAAGAACATTTTTCGGTGCACAACTCCAATAACTGATGCATGACCATATAGGGTGTAGGATAAATTTTGCATCAACCAAAAACAAATAATAGATAAATAAAGAAATAAAATAAAGAGATAAGAAAATTCCCAAAAGAATAGGGGATATGAAAACTAGGAAATCCCGTAAAAATAAAAATCGCAACAAAATAGACCAAAAATAAAAAAAAGGTTATTTTTAAAAATAAAAATAATTTTAGGTTTCATTTAATATAATCATCATGCATCTAATATTTGTACCATGTTTGTTATATCTACTCTTTCAAAAATTTATCCCACATTCATATTGATTATAATCTCTTGGGTGGTAAGTGATGCAAGAAGGGATAGTAGTAAGGGCCAAAGGCACTCCCACACACTAAACCTGCTTGTGGAATCAAAACTCAGAAGCTCAAACATAGATAAGGAGAGAAGGAATACAAAAACTTAAATTATTTCATCAAACTTAATACTTGTCGGGCTATAAGGCCTTCCCGGTTATGGTCAATACATTCAAAATCTATTACAAAACACTCCTCATACATGTGAGATCCAAAATCACTTTGAATATTCTCTACCAAAAATACCACCTAAACATATGAGTAGAACATTATATTTATACAAGAGGCTAACAAAAAGGTCAGCCCAAAAGATCCCAAAGATCTACATAGGAGAAAGCAATGACCCAAATTTAGGTCCACATGTTGCCCAATGAGAGATACCAAATTAATACCACGACCAAAATTAAATACACAAGTCAGCCCAAAGATCTAAAAAAAGAAAACAGGAAACCATTGAGCCACCTAGACCATTCGGTGAAACCAAGCCAAGAATCATAACCGAGTCTGATGGTCATTTCAACCTGTTGCCCAATTTTCCCACTCTATGCAATTGACCTGGTTTGCCCTGTCTATTTTCATTTGTCTTGTTTTCCAGGGGTTTCACTTCTCTGCTAAAACCCTTAAAGCCCTAAAAAACCCTAAGTCTCTTATGTTTAAGCGAGGTAATAAACCCTTAGACTTTGGCACATTATGTTTTGAAGTTACTTTTTCCAATCACTTAGAACATGTGCTTATTTTCAGTCACTTGATCGCTTTGCCTCAAGGAATATTCATGTTTTATCTCCCGACTTTGCTTTTGCCTTGTCACGTAGTCTAGTGATCTTTTGGAATATTCCCCAGATGTCTTCTGACTTGGCTACAAGTCTTTGGTCGCATGATTGCCAGATATGTCATAAGCCTTGGTGAAGGGTGGGTCCCAAGTCTTTGGTCGCTTGATCGCAGTGAAATTTGTTTCAAGTTATTAAGTTGCACGAGTGCGCGACGAGCTGCCAATCACGGTCGTCATGCAATCGCGATCTATTCTTGCCCAGGTCCCATCCGTTTCTGACTATGCGATGAGCCGGAGGATAATGTCATCGTGCAGTCACCGAGTAGAAGAGATGAAGATGATATCAGTCGCGAGTATGCAATAAGCAAAGAGGAACTCACCGCGCAGTCACTGATCAAATTGAGTAAATGGACAAGTGCTCGCGAGTACGCGACAAGAAGAAAACAAGTGCTCATCGCTCAATCACTGATGTTTTAAGGACGTTAGAGATCTTCTCGCGACTGAGAGATTGGTAAAAAGAAAAGGCCTTGTCGCGTAGTCACCGAGCAATCAAATGAAAGAAGAAATGGCTCGTGACTGTGCGATTAATGAAGAGATAGCTGCTTGTCGCAGGATCATGGCACATTTAAGGGCATCCTCAGTTTTATTGTGACCAGGCGATAGTCGTCCGATGCAAAGCTCAGAAGATCCAACGGTGGTCGCTAAGTCTGGTGATCAAAGTGCCCTACAGAGAAAGTACTCCCGATTCAGCGACAAGGGTCAGTCGGGATGTCGCTAGAAAGATTGAAGGACACATAAAAAATGTTAAGAAAGGTCAGAGGGCTCAGTGCTGTGTTCTCTTGACTTGGTGACTAAGTGTGGTCGTGTGGTCTCGAGACAGGAAGATAGCATCTGGCGATCAGGCGACAAGCCGTGGCGGTTAAAGATGACAGTTAGGCGCTGGGTCGCTAGAAGAAAGGTGAGTTAAGTGAAATGCCTCGTGACTTCGATTTCACACAGTCGGGATGTCGCTGGATCTGGATCGAGTTAATAGAGGTTGAAAAGTGCTTTATCGCCAGGTCGTGAGATTTAACAAGGGTTAATGTCTAATGCTCGCGACTTAGAGACTAGCCGTTGGTCGCTAGGTCACAGGACTTTGAATTTAAATATTTGGCGGCAGTTTGGCATTGAGAAGCGTTCGTCCGCCATGATTTCTCTGTGCTCGTGTTCCAGGATTAATCAAAGAGGTTTCAATTACAGAGGGCCATGTGCAAAGCAGTCCATTGATCCCTAGAATGGATTTGTTTTAAGTCTTCACGGTCCAGGGTGTTTTCTCAGTTTCAGAAATGTGGAAAGAAGATACAGAGTCCAATCAGAAGTTATTGCTCTCAGGTGCAGTTGGCCAAGGCCACGGTCGTGATCGAGGACTCATTGATGAATTTGAGCAGCGGCCGTCAGGGGTCACTTCCCGTCCTAGGGGACTGTGATCAGTTGGTGAGCATTCATGACAGAGACTTAGTTGTAGAATATTGCCCATGATTTCAGTTTGCGTGTCTACGGGCATGATCCAGTACAGGGATGGGCGCAAAGAAGGAAATCAAATCTGATCTAATCAATTCAGTTGGTGCACATTTATGGCCAGATTAGATTTTGTACTAGGGTCAATTATTCTATTGTAAATCTGTAACCCTAGTTAGGTCCTGAGACTCCTGCCTGCGTGCATGAGAGTATAAAAGTTTTTTCAGAGCCTTAGTGCTGAGATTTTGGCATTTTGTAAAGAGAATTCGTTCTCTCTTGGAGTTATCTGAGGCATTCTTTCTTCCCTCTGGCTTTTACATTGTGTAATTCTCTCATTGATCATACAAGCATTCTGGAAGTACTTTGTGATAATTCTTCATATCCCTATGCTTCCT
>MU226921.1:1804337-1816678 GCA_018584345.1 Thuja plicata | reverse complement strand
TCCTACACCTGGTTGCAGAGAAGGATGTTTGTTTGCAGGTCATAGGTCGAGTCTTTTGTTCAGGCCTTCCTATGAAATACTTATGCAAGCCTATCTAGTGAGTTGTAACTTATTTGACCTAGTTCCTTCATTGATTTCATTCCCTTATACTGAGATCCAAGCCCTAATTTTGGGGCATCACTTAATAGGTAGTTTGCTTTCAGTCATTTCCCTTTCATGCAATCCTTCTATCCCTTTCCCTCAAAAGATTTACTTTCCTATTAAGAAGCAAATTAAGGTGATTATCCAAGAGGAACCAGCCTAGAACCTGGAGGTCTCATATCGGTTAGCATAAGGTCCCACAACCTTGAGATGATTCCCATGTTATACTGGATTATCAAGACCAAGAGAGCTTGAGATCAGAGGCGCAAATTCAGTGTATAACACAACCTTCAACTAAGAACTCGAGACTAGTTACTGAGCCATTTACCAAAAGTCTTTGACAAGCTACTGAGATAAAAAAAAAAAAAACATATTTTTGGTTGACACAAGATTTCAAGAACCCAAGATGCTCTTTCTTTAGACACATGGGGTTGAAAAAAAATGATTCTCTGAATCATGAGTGAGGTACAACCTAAGCTAAATCCAACTCAGATGGAGAAATTCATGTAGAGTCTTCAATCAGTCTATTCTTCCACTTTACCAAGTATTCCATGTAATACTTTCCTGTTGTGCTTCTTCCAATTCTTTTTGCCAAAATTTGTTCTACTTCATCTATTTTTATCGTAGGATAATCACTCAGAACTCTCACATCTTCATTAGGTTCATGATACTCATACAAGTTTGAAATATTGAATACAAGTGATATGTCCATGTCATCAGGTAAATCAACTTGATAAGCATTTCCACTATCAAACTTTCTTAATAGCTTGCAAGGACCAAATTTCTTCATCTTCAATTTACCATAAGTTCTAATAGGAAATATTCCTTTCTTCAAATAAACCATCACTTCATTTCCAACCTCATAATTCTTATGTCTTCTTGATCTATTTGCTCCATCCTTGTATTTATGATTACTTTTCTACAATTTATGTTTCAGTTCCTCATGAAATGACTTCATAAACTCACCAAATTCTTCTCCTTCAGCACTCCTCTTCTCTTCTTCAACAATATCTCTCAAGTCTGATATACCTGTCATTTGTATGCCAGTAATAATATGAAAAGGTGTCTTGCCAGTACTCCTATTTAATTAATTATTATTATATGCAAACTCTTCTTGTGCTAACATCAAGTCCCAATTACTCATTTTGTCTCCAACTAAGAATCTCAATAGGTTACCCAAACTTCTATTTACAACCTTTGTTTTTCCATCAATCTTTGGATGAAATATAGAACTATGCTTCAAATTGTTGTCCAGCTTCTTCCAAAGAGTTTTCCAAAAATAGGAAACAAACTTACTATCTCAATTAGAGATGATACTCGGTAATACATGCAATCTGATAATCTTCTTTAAGAAAATATCTGGTATATCCACTGCATCTGATGTTTTCCTACATGGTATGAAATGTGTCATCTTGGAAAATATATCCACAATAACAATATGGAATCGTTACCTCTTGTTTTCCTCAGTAGGCCAAGAACTAAATCCATGTTGATATCACTGCAAGGTTTCTCAAGAACATAAATTGGTGTATACAATCCAATATTCTGACTTACTCCTTTTGCAACTTGATAAACTCCACAAATCTTCACAAATTTCTAAACATCCTTATAAAACTAAGGGAAAAATACATTTCCTTAAGTAAAGTCAATGTCTTATCAATTCAAAAATGTCTAGCCAAACCACTACTATGATTATCCTTTATCAAATTGGTTCTGATTGGTCCTCTCAGTATACACAACTGAATTCCTTTGAACTATATATCTTCTTGAAGGAAATAGTCTCAAACCTATGCGACTGATCTAGAATAGGTGCTATGCACATTATCCATGACCCAGAATAGTTAGGTTTAGCTTCATATAAATTCTTTATATTATCAAAATGTTGGATGATTTTTTCTACTAATGTTGTTGGCATTCATGTTTTTTCACTGATGTCAACATATGTTTTTCTGGAAGGAGAACAGACTGGTTATTACTGTTGTATGATGACTGGTAGAAGTGTACAGATACTGCATGGTTTTATCATAATGAGAAAAGATGGGGATATGAAGAAGGATGTACAATGA
This sequence comes from Thuja plicata, assembly GCA_018584345.1. Lineage (NCBI taxonomy): Eukaryota > Viridiplantae > Streptophyta > Pinopsida > Cupressales > Cupressaceae > Thuja > Thuja plicata. The sequence goes on along the minus strand of MU226921.1, from coordinate 1,814,471 downwards.
TATTATTTCTAAAGTCTCTTGGCTTAATATTATATATTGGATGAGTTACATATGTTCTGGTAAAGGATGGTTTCTGGACTATGACAGTGATGATTGACAAAGTGAGTCTCTGTGATTTGAGTATATCTTACATGTGATGATGATTTAGGTTAAGCATGCGTAATGGATAACAAACATCATGTTAAATAATGTTTTTGATGGGTCACAAGTCGTATGAGTGATAGTGATATCAGCTGTGGCATGTATTCTGGAGGAGAATTATTTGGGGCCGACTTATAAGATGTAGCATGTATTGTGGATTGAGAGCATGGATTGCAAATCTTGGACTATATGTGATGTATTATAATTGATGTGTACTTTTTTTAGATACCGTGTATATTATAGAAATGGTTTTATAATTATTTGTATATTGGGAAATCCTAAATGGCCGACCTAATCAATTATTGTAATAGGGTATATATGATTGACCTTTTCTTTTGAAAATATGTGTAGAGTGAGTGTGAATGTATATGAAGAGAAGGTGATTGACAAAGGAAGATATGAAGCTTGATTGACTGCAACATGTAGAGGAGAGGATATGTTCATTGTACTTCATTGTAACTGACCAAGCAAAGAGTTTCTATTGGATAGTTCATTGGAGTGTATATTTTCTAGATACAATTGTTGGGATTGTAAATACTTGAGGGTGGCTTTAAAATTCTTTGGGAAGTGTGCTTGGGATGTGAGCCCACTGTTACTCTTGAATCCTAACAGAGTCTGTCATTTAACAAATAATCTATATTGTAATGTTGTAATAAGCTCCTAATAGGGATAACTCTTTTAACATGGACAATAGTCTTTGTACATCATTTATGGGTTCTAATTCCCACTAGGGTTTTATCTTTAACATGGTTTCCTCGATAAAAAATGATTGTGCTATTGTGTTGGAATTTACAGTCTTATTAATTGATTTGATGTTTTGGTTTATAAAGTTTAAAGTTTAATAATCTATCTCACAACTGATTCACCCCTCTCTTAGTTGTGTTGGTGGACTGTTATTCCTAACACAAAACCAAGAACCTGAATTCTTATTTTAGTCACTAAAGATCTTCTTCTCAATGCATCAAAAAATCAGTTGGATACTCCACTCTTATGTTTTATCACAAATGTGAAATTCTACAAATACTCTACCCATTTCATATGTCTCTTATTCAACTTATTCTTACTACCCAAATATTGTAAATCCTTATGATCAGTATACAGCACAGATTCACTCAGAATTAAATAATGTTTCCATTTATTCAGGGCTTGTACAATAGCATATAATTAGTGATCATATATAGAATATTATACTTTTAGCATCATTCAACTTCTCACTAAAGAAAGCAACAGGTTTACCTGCTTGACTCACCACATATCCTATTTTACTGCCACTTGCATCACATTAATTTTGGAATACCTTATTGAAATCAGGTAAGGCTAACATAGGAAAATCAACAACTTTTGTTTCAAAGTCTCAAAAATATTATTAGCTCCATGTGTCCACTTGTATTCTCTCTTATCTCCTCTCGTTATTTCAGTCATATCGATGAAAAATGACCTGAACTTCCTAGTAATTTTTTTGTAAAAACTGGCTAATCAATGAAATGATCTTACCTCACTTACATTCTGAGGTGTAGGCCAATCAAGTATAGCTTCATCCTTCTTAGGATCCATCTTCAAACCATTAGCTAAAATAACAAATACTAAATACACAAGTTCTTTCATGAAGGAACACTTTTTTTAAAAATTAATCAGTATATTTTGTTCTTTCAATCTCTGAAATACCTTTCTAATTTGCAAAAAATGATCTTCTTTGGTCTTACTAAATATCATAATGTCATCCAAGTACACAATCACAAATCTAGCCAAGAATTTATTTAGAACCTCATTCATTAACCTCATAAAAGTACTCGGTGCATTAGTTAAACCAAAGGGCATAACCAACCATTTATACAAACACTCTTTTGTCTTGAGAATAGTATTCCACTCATCACCTTCTCTAATCGAGATCTGATGATATCAACTCTTCAAGTCAATCTTGGTAAAATATTTTTGTCCACTCAACTAATCCATTATATCATTCATTCTCGGTATAGGAAACCAATACTTAAGTGTTATAACATCACTTAAGCATTTAACTTTCATTTAAAAATAAAAATCACATTATATGATAAATGAATTAAATCACAATTTCCTAATAAATAACCTAAGCATATATAATCCACTGCATATTCATTAAATCCAAATAACTATAATTAAAAACAATAATTGTATTGTAAAACTAATCATCATGAGAATCATAAGATATTGTGCATCTAGAGTCTAAATGATTGAATCGAGTCTGATCTAATAACGTATAAATCCATAATGTATCATAAAAAATTTACATAAAGGCATTCCACAACATGAAAAACTCATCTCAAATAGTCCTATCTTAGCAGGATCTCACAATGCATCCCAAGCCTAAGGCAATTCACCTAACTCATGTAGACATAGATCGCCCTGAGATACAATCTAACAAGGGTACTACATGGTCATAAATATGATAATAAACTCAATCCATGTCCCTCAGAATTTCAATCATAAAAGGGAGACGAGGGAGGCTCTACATCATCCCCCCAATGACTAGGCTTAATCCTAGAAGTTGATGCACCAGACCAAAGGTAGCGCATCAAGGTGCGATGACTATATCAGAACCAAATGTGTGTACACAAGTAGAGGTTTGTTAACACACAAGTTTAAGGTTACCTGTCAAGGACAAACTAGTATATTTTTCCTAGTCTTCTCCCTTATAGGCACTATCAGTGGCCCACATTGGGCCTGATATCTAGTCACAAAACCTAGAACATGCTAGCTTAAGAAAACATTAAGAATAGTCACCATGATCAAAACGTAAAAGTGCAATAGGGAAAATTAAAGTTTAACAATAAATTTCAAAGTGAGCTCATTTCAACAATAAATCCAATGTGACAATTGTCATAAAAAAGATACAAGAGTTCGTGACTAATTCTAATCACAAGAATACCCAAAAGATGCTAGCCGGACACACAACATGTGGAAAGTTCTACCAAGAAAATAAATAAATCAATAAAATCATTCACAAAACAATGCAACTGAAATCGATCACATAAGAGGGAGTATCCACCAAGGATTCTGAGGGAAACACTGCTAAGTAACCTCCAAGGACCTACCCAAGCAATGTACCGCACCTATGAACCACTATACTTCTGGTAACTAAAGCAATATAAGGGCCAATGTCAGTCTCCTACCCAAGAAGAATTATACTCCTAGGTGAAGTGTAACGGTTTGCAAGGTTCCTAGTGTTGAACCTCGCTCTGATACAAAAATGTCATGCCCAAATTTTACATCTCCAAATGCAACAACTTTTTTTTTACAAGTTACAATTAATGTAGTGTTTAAATGTACTTGCGAGTTTTCTAAAGTTTACTAATCGGTTACAATGTTTAGATAGTTAGTTAGTTATATTATGCTAATAATAAGAGTAGCTAATAGGGTCAAGGGGAATCAAGACCACATGTCAACATCCCTCAACCCATGAAATAAGTTTCATGGTATAATACAAAGTTGCTTTCTTAAATTGGTAATTACATTTTAATGAAGGGAATTAAATTAATGAAATAATTACATTAATTCCCTAACATATTTTAGTTTTATATTCCAACTAAAAATATTACTATATTCTTAAAACAATAATGTAGGTCTCATCATTTAAAAGTGATTCACTGACCCTTGTTTAAACAAACCCTATTAAAAGGTTAGGTTTAAGTAAAATCAAATCATTTAATAACTCTTAGTAATAATAACTAATAATGTCATTAATAATAATAGTATAGTTGATTATCTAAATAAGAATTTAATAAACTTACTTACTTTTCAATCCTTAAATTCTTATCATTATAGGACCCCTTTAAACAACTACTTTGAATTCGACAAGAGTTAGATTATTTATTCTAATACATTTACATGTGTGTGATAAAATAACTCAAATTATTATATTATTAAACTCCTCATTATACAAGATTAGAATTTAAACCACTAATTCAATTATTAATTCCAAGTTCACCCATTAATCTACATCATATTAAAACCTTCAAAAACCACTCATAAATTAATTTAAGGTGAAAGAATAATTAATATATTATACTTATTCGATTAATGTTGCACCCTATATAGGTTTCCACATTCCAATAAAAAGTAAAAAAAAAAAGTCTAAACATCGTTAAATTCAACAGTATGAAAATTTTAATAATTATTTAAATCATCCATTAAATCTAAGAGTTAATTAATACAATGGGATTATTCATCTCTTAACTATGTTTACTATCTCAAATCAAATTTCACATAATTAAATCTCACTCTAAACTTACTTACCACAATCATATAACATAATCATCTATATATAATATTATTCTTTTCAATACATTTTAGGTATTTTATTAAAAACCTTAATTAAATTACATCCCATAAATTTATAATCAAACATATTATATATCAATAGTTAATCATAAAAGTTATTACATAATCATTTTATTAACCTATCTGATATTTAATTTGGAAACCTTTGATTAAAGGTTATTTCATAATAAATTTAGATCAACATATATATTTGAATCTCCTTGGTTTAATACCATAGATTTTATCATGTAATTCAAAAGTGTAAATTTATTTTTATATTAAAGTAATAATTAATTATTAAATTTAGATAAAATAATGGTCCATTATTTAACCTTGTTAAGGTTTGATCTATTAAAATTGTAAGTCCATTAATATTAATAAATTAATCTAGAGGATTCACTCCTTTATTTAATTCAATTAATTAAATCATTGACTTAATAATCCAACTAACCCCTATTTTCTAACACCTATCTTAGTAATATAATAATCACTTAATTTTATTACAATGTTCCTCAATAATTAAATTTAACAATTGTACACCAAAAATAAATTGACAAGACTAGTTTAAATAACTATATTCAATTAAATTAGCAAGTCACATGCATAACTTAATAATAATTCGATAAAAATAAAACATTCAAAAAGCCATTCATTAAAAGAAAAATCACTTCTAAAAAAGGAAAAGATAAAACAAATGACATTAAGTTGAGAGGGAAAAAAATGAATTTGAATTTTTCCCTTGCCCTAACCCTAATTTCGAAATGAGGGTTAGGGTGAGAGTTTTGAACACCCAAAACTTGTTTTATTTTCATTCTTTTCTCTCCTCTCTCTTTCCTCTCTACTATGTGAAACCCTAGTGTTTTTTTCTTCTTCTTTCCTCTTCTCTACCTCTCCTACTATTTAACCCTAGACCTTCTTCTTTGTTTGGTTCTCCATCAGAATTCTTTATGCTGATGGTTGAAGAAAAGAGCTTGGACCATGGAGAGGCTGTGAATGTATATCTGCATGTTGCAGGTTTACATCATTCCGGGGCTACGACTTATTATTTTTGAAGATATATTTTTGTTATTTTTTTGAAAGGGATTCATACCCTTTTCCATTTACAGTGCATAGGAATATATATATATATATATATATGACGGGGGCTGTGTATATTATTTTTTTAATTGTGTTGCGTGCAAGGCAAGTGGGGAGGGTCCTATGGGGGCTCCACTGTCGTGGCAAGCCGCGGCCACCACAACCCCCACAATCCAAGGTCATGAATGTGGCTACGGGATCATGGAACAGGGCCGCCACGGAAGGGGGCCAAATCCCTCCCCACTTTCTTCCCTTACGGGTTGGCAGTGGAGGCAAGGAATGGCTTCCCACCTGTCATCCTCAAAACCTACTTTTTTTTTAAATTTAAAAAACTAAACTATGATTAAAACTAAAATTAAAAAAACTAAAACTGTGATTTCTCATAGCGATTTCACTTTCTGGTGCATCCAGTTTTGACAATCTTCCCCCCGCAAGAATTAGCTAGTTTTCATTCCCATGGTGCGAGATCGATTGACAAGGACTTGCGAGAATGAATGTTCAATACCGACATAAATTCTTATTAGTCACGGGAGCTTAGGATTGATATCTATCTACCCTTGACTGAAGATATGCCCTTTAATCTGATCATGACAGTGATTCTTTTTCTTTCTCTTTGAAAGGAACCCTTGGTGCTTTACTTTTAATCAATGCTCTTTGTATTTCATTCACTCACTATTGGAAAAGATATGTATAAAAGGTATACAAACTTGAGATAACTACTCAAAATATCTATAGCATTGTTATCATGGTCAACATCAGTGATTTCCATTATCAAGAATGTTTGTTTCAACAACATCCATTCATATTTTTTTAATCATTGTTTAACATCGTTTCTTCATTGATTTATTTTGGCATGATAGTAAACATCTTGATACACATGAAATTATTGATTTTTAAATTTATGATTCGTATCAGTTTCATCTTGTTTTCTTTTAGACTTGTTGGGATATGCTTCTATATTTAATTTCCTTCTTACTATATATCATGGATTGATCTTATTAAGGATCACTTCATTTTTATTTCAATTTCTTTCACAATATTATATGCTATTAATCTCTGAGTTTTGACTCTCTACCATGCTTAATCTCATGCAAATACCTAGCCTCTACTTTTGTCCATAGTTGGGTCTCTTTCATTACATTTAATTCACTATTCTTAGCCTTTGTCATAATGTATTCTTCATGGAATTTTCAAAACATTCCATGATAATACTACACTCTATTGGCACATTGTAGCTCCTACACCAATGTTATTCATGCATTTCCACTCTTCTTTCCTTTTCAACCATTTCTTTGACTCATGTTATTCAAGGATTTCTACATGGTCACTTCATTGATGCATTGTTTCAATGTTTTCTAACCCCTATGATGGATTCTTATCTTTAGCTATGCTACATGACATTAGTCATTGTAACCTCTTCTTCTACCATATCTATTTCACCATGAGACCCTATTGATTAGGAAACTTCTCTTAATTGATAGATCTAGATGTTAATATGAATTTAGAATAACTGAGAGGGGGGAGGGGGTGAATCAGTTATCCTTAGGTCTAGATGTGCCCATATAAAACCTTAAATCAAATTCAACAACTCGGATCTTCTCGGCAGGAATAAACAATAAAAGTGTGAAGTTTATTGTACTAATGAAATAAGCTTGCAAAAACTTAACAGTAAAACACAAAAATAACATTCACACATTTTGACACCATGATTTAACATGGAAACCCAATATGGGAAAACCACTAGTAACATGCTACCAAAATTTTACTCTTCTGAAGTAATGCCTTGTGAGGAGCCAACCCTGTTAAAGATTACAGAACACACTGTCAAATGTGACCTGGTTAAAGGATTTAATCACCCTGTTAGGAGTGGCCTTGTTAGAGGACTTAGAACATTCCAATCTGAATGTCACCTTGTTTAAAGGATTTATACAATGACTATTAGGTCAACCTGGTTAAAGGATTTAAACTAATACAATGGCTAGAAAGTAATCAGCAGGTGTGATTTGATTCATACAACTTAATTTCCAAATCCAGATCCAGTTTTAGCTCTAATGCTAATTCACTAAGTGGCCTCAATTCTCATCTCAAACTTTAGATCTTCTTGGAAATCCATCAAGAAATCTCCCTTTGCTTCTCTGCTCAGCCTTCTCTGCTAGGTCTTGCCAATCAGTCAATTAACCATGCAACACTTTGCATTCAACTTCTCCTTGCACTTAGATACATACCAATAACCACAGTAGGTTATATTATATCTCTTCATCTAGGTCAGATAAATCTTTTTCCACTTAATGAAGATCATAGATCTTAGGTTAGGTCAGATCCAACAGATCTTTCCATATTTACATTTAATTTTCTTCTCCAATAGAGTCATTAATTAACCATTGAATCCATGTGCTAATAATAGTTTCCTATGCATTAAATGAATATTGAATAATCTTAATTAATAATGCATCTCCCAATAAAATCAATTATGTCAGCCATAGATATCAAATCTCATCAATATTCAAAATAATGTTTCTCAGCCTTTCACTGTCTCCCTCGACATTTCACTAGCGCTTTGCATCATCTTTTCTTTGCTCGACATTACCTTTCACTTTTCTCAGCATCAAATTTGTTTTTCTCAGCATTGACCTTCCAGTGAACTTTTAGTGCTAGATAAACAATGTATCACTTTGCCAAAGTGCCAAATGATCAAGTACCCTGGTGTATACTCATAACTCAACCATTTCCCTGGTCTTCCTGTTATCCCATTCTTTTCAAATCTTCATCAATCAATGGATAAGGTACTCAAACATACAACAATAGTCTCACCAGTTAAGGTTTGACATCAATGAAAAAATAAAAATTGTCTACATTGTAGCAATCTTTCCAACAATCTACCTCTTTGGCATTGATGGCAAGACTAAACTATAAAACAATAATTCAAACCAAAGTTACCATACAATCCAAAAAGTGCCTGTGTTCCTGATATGAACAAATCTTCATTAATTTCTTTAGCTTCATTCTAACTCCCTCTGTGTCTATAATCACACTGATGTTTTCTATTACTATTCAGGTTCCTCTTTCATTAATATCTCCCTTGTATCTATTGTTTTCTCTGTTGTTTTAGCAATTCTCCCTCGTTGACAACAATGCCAAAGATTGACATCTTCATCATGCATATTTTTCTATTCTAGTATTTGTATCATGTTGTTCATGTCATCTTTGTATATGATTGATTTACTTTTCTATTCTGGTTTTCTACTTCACAGTTTTTAGGCAGCATCCTAAAAATGTGACTTACTATGCATCAATGTGTCAAGTGTTCTGATTAAAAAATTTGACGCAACAGTACCATTCAATACTAGTTATCCTCTACTAGGGGAATTACCACCAATTTACCTCTTAGATACTCATGAGCATCCTTGGGTAATGCTTTTGTAAATATGTCTACCAACTGTTCCTTAGTGTTTACATATTCCAGTCTCACTTCCTTCTTCTGAACTAGCTCCCTCAACTGATGATACTTGATAGCTATATGTTTTGTCTTAGAGTGCATTACAGGATTTTTAGAAATATTAATGGCACTCGTGTTATCTGTGATCTCCTCTTTCATACCTTTCAGTATTATCTTCAACTACACAATGTTTGAACAGTTAACTGGTGTTGCCACATACTCAACTTCAGTTGTAGATTGTGATGTGTAATTATGTTTCTTGCTTGTCCAGGAAACTAATATTTTCCCCAAAAGAAATGCTCCTCCTATGGTTATTTTTCTAACATCAACATTACCAGTCCAGTCAAAATCATTATAGACTCTGAGTTCAAACTTGTCATTCCTTTTGTAATATAGGCCATAGTCTTCTGTACCTTTCATGTAATACCCTCTCCTATGGTGGTACTTGGACTTTTGACTTGGAGATTTTATTATGATGGTTAGAACTATACATTTACATTTATATTTTGTGGATGATGATATGATTGATATGCTCATTTATGGTTATCATTTATATGTTTATGAGATTAGAAAACCATCTATCTTTATATGTTTTATGGATCTAACCATTATCATGATGTTTTATGTTTCATGGATATGTGTTTGATGTGTTTTCATGGCTCAGGACGAAGTCGTAGTTACTCACTTAGTTGAGGTCCACACGATGTATCAATCCTGGTCATCTATTTGCATATATCTGATTTGTATGAATATCCATATGTATATATGTATCTCTTCTTGGTGATGCAAGATTGCAGGTACCGGGTATCGTCTCCACCTGGCTTCATAGGTCTGAACGATCCCTCAAAATCCTTGATTGTTATTGTTGTTATGGAGATATCACTAGGTTCCATAGGAAGAAAACTCCGCCTCTGATCCTTCTATCCTTAGGTGGGGAGTTCCCGAGTCAGTCCCTTGTGTGGATGTATTATGTGATCTCTTAGTTTGTTGAATTTTTGGATCTTGTAGCTAGTACTTGTCTTCTTGGCATGCTCAACTTTGATTATTGATGTGAGTCATTATTTATTTGAGGGTATGATTTAGTAATTTATCTTTAGTAGTAGCTATTATTATACTAGCATATCTCGTTAGGAACGAGTTGGTATGTGATTTAAATCATGTGATTTTAATATCAATAATAATGA
>MU226921.1:1790523-1803959 GCA_018584345.1 Thuja plicata | reverse complement strand
AGTTAAATAAGTTAGTAAATTATTTTTAAGACTATTATCTATTTTTTTTGACACCCTTAAATTTAGGGAACATAAGATTATAGTTTTGTTTAAAATTTATTTCTCCCTTTACGGGAATGGTTTTGCATACCATCTCATTAACTATTAACGGATGGATAGTTGAGATGGTTGCATCGGTTGGATTACCTGTGCAACCATCTCCTCCATTCTATTTACAGGAAAGACTCTCCTGAGTGTGGGAGTGGGAAAAGAGGAAAATCTTATTATGAGAAGAGGCTTTAATTTTAGGATATTGCTATAGTTGAGAGAGGAGAAAGAATTGATATTTTCTCTGAGAAGGAGTTGGAGTTTTCCGTAGGAGGAATTCAAAGGAGTGCTAGAAGAGATTTAAAAGCTTGCTTTCTTCTTCTTCAATCGATCTTCGCTGGACTCCAGGTTGGAATCCATCCCGAGAAAAAGATTTGTTTTATAGTGTGAATGTTGTTTTTAGATTTGTTTGAAAGTGGCTATATTTTGTATTATTTTTTGCAGAATGGTTGAGCACTATTGTATTATTATTGTGTTATGTAATAATATAATATTACGGAATGATGATATATTGATGTATTAACGTAGAATATGTATACATTATTGTATTGTTTGTCAGCCATCTCTACATTATAGAAATGCTATATAATTGCAGTATTCTGTCATTTTGATAGGAATTTGTTCTGTGTTGTATATACAATAGAAATATTCTGTCATTGTATTATGCCAACCAACCGTTTGTACAAGTTTATAGAATCCCGAGTAGAACAATTGTTTTATTCTCATATTTTGTTCTCTGTCATTTGGCCGAGTTATTGTTATAAGATGTGTCATTTTCTGCGTGTTTAGGTGCTGCATTTTTATTAGGGTTGAAGTTGAACAAATATAATAATTAAGCCAAGTAGTATAATAGTTAAGTTTTCGCTTTATGCAAGTATATGTTATGATACTTTAATTTAATATACTTTAAGTTGTACTTGTATAAAGGGATTAGGTACCTTTTGGATTTATTGGGATAGGTTTCAGCCTCCTAGAAGTTAAGTTGCAACTCCTAGATTTTATTTTTTGAATAAAATCAGACTTAGTCAAATTTCAGGCTTAGTCAAAATTTCAAACTTAGAATGAACTTTATGGAGCATTGTCTTTTAGTACATGGAATATTGTGTAAAACTTATATTTGTCTATTTCTTGTGGGTGGAGGTTATGATCAGTGCATTTAGATGCCTTAATTAGGGTTAGAATGTGTGTAGGAAGCAGTTTAGGGTTTAGAGTTGTCTAACAGGATCAGGACATTCTAAACATCCTCAAACGTTCCTAATTTCTCTAAACATCCATAAACTATCTTATTAATTTATTTTCTTTGTAGCAGATCTCAAATGTGTTTATAATATGTTTTTTTACTATGTGTATGATGTAATTGTGATATGTGGGTTAGGGGTAGAAAACCTAACGACACCTAGTAAGTGGCTCTCAGTGCGGGGCTGGGGCCCTAAGTAGCTAGAACCAGGATAACTGACTGAAGAGTTATTTAACAAGTGAAAACTTAATTAAACTTATGGGAATGGGTTCTAACATTAAAAAGATTAAATGTGCCTCGTCCATGCCATTAGCGCTAGTAAAGGCTAGGGATGGGAGTGGGAGAAGGTACCTACAAGTAGGTACAATCGAATGGCGCTTGTTTGTATGAAAGGCATTCGATCCCGCATGTGCCTACTTGGGGGCCAGGGCCAGAGTGGCTAGTACCAGGACAACCCAAGGAGGGCTATGCGGTGACACTCACTTAGGTGGTTTCTTAGAGTTTCTACCAAGCCCTAGAACCTTTTTGGGAAATGTTTTATTTTTTTGACCCTTTCTTTCCTTGCTATTTGGGAAAAGGTTACCCAACCCTAGGTATGGCCTAGCTATCCCATTTTTGTGGACCTTGGTGTTTATCTCCTAGCATGGGGGAGTGGGCCTTTTGGGTATCCACATGGTTGGGTGGTAAATATTCTATCGAGGTATCTTTTGTGGATGTAGTGGTTTGAAGATTCATGCTTGCTTATGTACCAGTTTTTGAAGAATGAAGGCCTTGTGATTATCTTTCATGATGTAAATTATTGTTACCTCCCAAGAGGAGATGAATGTAATGTAATCATTGATGTAATTTAAAATGATGTATTTGGAATGGATAGATTTAGGAAAAAGGGAAAAGGGAGATGTGAAATTTATGTATAATATGTATGTTGGAAAAAGGAAAAGGATTTGGTAATATTTCAAGTATAGTAGAATATTTCTTATTATTGATTAAGTGAAAAAGGGCTATTGAAGAAAAAATGCATTATTTGCAATGTATCAAATGATTTAGATGGTTCCATTTGATTTAAAGGTTATATTGTTCATAAAGAATGCTTAGGAATATAGATGGTTTTAAATGGAAAATTGAAATGAAAGTACTTAGGCATTTCTTAATAAATAATCTTATAATGATATGATGTAGTTTGCTTTGAGAAGTAAAACTTGTTGTTAGATTACTTATTGAACTTAAATGAATCATGAATTACATTAGAAGGGAACCCTGGAAGGAATCTAAGTTTAAGTTTTGCTCACATAATTCTTTAAAAGTTCAAAAACAAAATTTCATGAATTTTTACTTAGGTTTTCTTTTTAATTAAGAGAATCTCTATTCTCTTCCCCAGTTCCCTTGCGGGGCATGACATTTCAAATATCTCAAAATTATTTTCACTTCCATTGTATGTGTCTCTTTTGGATTAGCAGAAAATCTAGCAACAATTCCAACTGCTAATGCAATATCAGGTCTACTGTGTACAACATATTGCAGCTTACCAATCATTGATCTATACAGTGTTTGATTTACCTCTTTTGTACCATCATTCTTTGTCAACTTATGACTAGTAGCCATGGGTGTACTCACTGGTTTTGAATCTTCCATACCAAAAATTTTTAGTATCTCCTTGATATAATTTGATTGTGTAATATAGATACCATTCTTCATTTGATGTATTTGTAGTCCAACAAAGAACTTTATCTCACCAAACATAGACATTTCAAATTCAGTTTGCATCTCCTTTGAAAATGCTTTACTTATAATATCTTTTCCAGTGAATATGATGTCATCCACAAAAATTTCAGCCAATAAAATTCCTTTACCTTGCTCTATCTTCAAATACAGATTGTTGTTGTCATTAGTTCTTGCAAATCTAATCTTCATTAGATAATTGTGCAATCTTTCATACCATGCTCTTGGTGCTTGCTTTAGTCCATACAATGCCTTGTACAGTCTGAAAACCATGTTCCCCTTACTTGGGTCAATAAAACCATCAGCTTGTTCAATATATACTTCTTCTTCCAGTATCCCATTTAGAAATGCATATTTCACATCCATTTGATATACTTAAAATCTTTTGTAGGCTGCATATGCAAGTAGAGTTCTCACACCTTCCAATCTTGCAACTGGGGCGAATGTCTCTCCATAGTCAATTCCTTCCTCTTGTGCATAACCCTTGCATACCAGTCTTTCTCTATTCCTTGTTACCTCTCCATGTTCTTTCAGCTTGTTTCTGAATACCCACTTTGTACCAATTATATTTTTGTTGTCAGGTCTAGGTACTAGTGTCTATGTCTTGTTCTTTTCAATTTGATCTATCTCTTCATTGATGGCTTGAATCTAGTCTTCATTGTTCAGAGCATCTTTTACTATCTTAGGCTTGAAATCACATAACAAACATGTGTGTTCTCTTAATTTGCCTATTTTCATGACTGTAGAATCCTTTTCTCCTATGGTTTGATTAGGTTTATGGTGCCTTCTTACATAATTTTCCAAAGTAGGTTCTTTCTCAACTTCATTTTGATCGTTCAAGTTCAATTCACAGTGAAACTGTGACTCGACATCTCCATCAGATAGCTCAGCAGTCACTTCTTGTTGCTCGACAATGTCATTCTATGTCTCGGCAGGTGCAGATTGTTGCTCGGCAACCTCATTTTTAGTTTTGTTAGAATCCTCTTCTATAGGTTATGTGAATGATCTATAACTTTCAGGCTCAATCATACTTTCAACTTCATTTCTTTCTACATATTCATCAATTCTAACATTTGCACTTTCCACAATTTTCTTAGTGTTAGAATTCAAACATTTGTACGCCTTACTCTTAGTAGAATATCCAAGAAATATGCCTTCTTCTCCTTAGGCATCAAGTTTACCATTTCTGTTATACTTTAGTATAAAACATTTTCTCCCAAAGACTTTAAAATAACTTACAGTAGGTGCATATCCACACCATAGCTCATATGGTGTAGAATTTGTACCTTTCTTGACTTGTACTCTATTTAGGGTATAAACAAATATACTTATAGCTTCTCTCCAATATTTCTATGTAACATTTTTCTCCATCATTAATGTTCTGGCACAGTCCATGATAGATCAAGTTCTCCTTTCATCTATACCATTCTGTGGTGGTGTCCTAAGTGCAAACATCTGTCTTTTTATCCCTCGGTCATTGCAGAACTTGTTAAACTCATTAGACATAAACTCTCCTCCTCTGTTAGATCTCATACATTTTAGACTCTTACCTATTTCCTTTTCAACTTTTTCCAAGTACAACTTAAATAACATAAATGCATCATATTTTTCTTTGAGAAACATAACAGTCATCATCCTAGAGTAGTCATCTACAAATAGATTAAAACATTTATCTTCATAGTATCTTTTCTCACCAATAGGTCCACAAAGCTCAGTATGAACCAATTCCAAAATATTCTCAAAAGTATGAGTTTTTCATTTAAAACTAGATTTAGTCATCTTACCCAAATGACACTGCTTACACATTGCATTTTCAGGTTTCTTTAACTTAGACAACCCTCTAACCTTTTTCAATTTACTTATTCTTACCAAGTTATCAAAGTTAACATGACATAGCCTCTTATGCCATAGCCAAACATCATTATATTGTGTAAACAAGCATGTCTCTTCAGCTAAATCCAGATAGAACAAGTTACCTTTTGTTTTCTCACCACCTCCAACTAATTCTCCATTGGAATCATAGATCTTTACTTTCCTGTGATGGAATTCAATCCTATAACCAGAAGTGTTCAGCTATGAAACACTCAACAAGTTATACTTAAGATCATCAACCCAGTATACATCATCACATCTAATCTTATTAGTCAATTGAATTGATCCTTTCCCTTTGACTCTAAAAGGTGTATCATTACCAAAATTAACATATCAAACTTTGCATTGATCTAATGTTTAAAATTTGTCCTTATCACCAGTCATGTGATGTGAACAACCACTGTCAATGATCCAACGATCACCTTTACTCATATAAGAAATTAGTGCAGTTTTCTCATCATCATCAGAATCATCTTTCATTGCAACATACACTACTTCTATATCATTTTCATCAAATTTGTCAGGTTCACTATCAGAAGCTTCTTTAGCTATATAGAAAGATTTCTTACCTTTGTCTTTGTATTCCTTGTACTTTCTATAGTCTTAGTCATCCTTTCTATCCTTATATTTGATGTCCCTTCTTTCATCCTTCTCATTCTTCTCACGACATCTAGCAGCAATATGACCAACTTTTTTACAAGAGAAACAAATAATAGGAAGTTTACCTTTGAATTTTCCTTTTCCTCTTGCTAGTCTTCTTTCCATAAGTGCCTCAATCTCTTCCAGATCATCATCGAAGGTGTTACTGTCACTGTCCACACATTTCTTTCCTTTCTTAGATTTTTTGATGACCATCTCTAACTTAAATGCAGATTCAACAACTTGTGGAGTATAGTTGTCAAAATTTGACATCTCAAATGCATTAAGTCTGCCTACTAGACTTTCCAGAGTTCAATTTTTATTAGGAGTACATCTCAGTTCTTGAATTAAAGATACTCCAATAGCATAAATAGGAAGCAGTGTTCTCAGTAGCTTGCTCATGATAGTATCTTCATCAATGACTCCCTTAGCTCCTCTAATAGAATTTACAACTTCTTTTATCTTATCATAGTATTGCACTATATTTTCTCCTTCTTGCATTTTTAAATCATCAAAATTACCTCTCAATCTTTCAGATTTGGCTCTTAGTACATTTGTATCACATCCATAGATGGTTGTAAGGGAATCCCACATCTCCTTTGTGCTTGTACAATCTTTGATGTCCTCAAATTCATGATAGTTCAGAGATGATGCAAGTTTCAACATTGCTTGATTATGTTCATGCTTCTCTCTTAGTTGTGCATCATTCAGAACTCCAGTAGGGGCTACATATTCTATTTCAATATGTCATTTTGTAGAATCACCAATACTAGCCAGGTGAAGTTTCATCAAACTTTGCCATGCGGGAAAGTTTTCCTTGTTGATCTTTGGTCCATCCCTTTTATACATCTTGATCTTTATCTCCAAGTACCTTCAAACTTTTCAAGAGAACACAACTATGATATCAATTGTTAATATGAATTTAGAATAACTGAGAGGGGGGGTGAATCAGTTATCCTCGGGTCTAGATGTGCCCATATAAAACTTTAAATCAACTTCAACAACTTAGATATGCTCGGCAACAATAAATAATAAAAGTGTGCAGTTTATTGTACTAATGAAATAAGCTTGCAGAAACTTAGCAGTAAAACACAACAATAACATTCACACATTTTGACACACTGATTTAATGTGGAAACCCAATATGGGAAAAATCACCAGTAACATGCTACACAAATTTTACTCTTCTCAAGTAATTCCCTGTGAGGAGCCAACCCTGTGAAAGGTTACAAAACACACTATCAAATGTGACCTGGTTAATGGATTTAATCACCCTGATAGGAGTGGCATTGTTAAAGGACTTAGAACATTTCAATCTGAATGTCACCTTATTCAAAGGATTTATACAATGACTGTTAGGTCAACTTGGTTAAAGGATTTGAACTGATGCAATGGCTAGAAAGTAATTAGCAGGTGTGATCTCATTCATACAACTTACTTTGTAAATCCATATCTAGTTTCAGCTCTAATGATAATTCACTGAGTGGCCTCCATTCTCATCTCAAACTTTAGATCTTCTTGGAAATTCGTCAAGCAATCTCTCTCTGCTTCTCTGCTCAGCCTTCTCTACTAGGTCTTGCCAATCAGTCAATTAACCATGAAACACTTTGCATTCAACTTCTCCTTGCACATTGATACATAACAATAACCATAGTAGGTTATATTATACCTCTTCATCTAGGTCAGATAAATATTTTTTTGCTTAATCAAGATCGTAGATCTTAGGTTAGGTCTGATCCAACAGATCTTTCCAACTTTACATTTAATTTACTTCTCCAATATAGTCATTATTAACCATTGAATCCATGCACTAATAACGGTTTCCAGTGCATTAAATGAATATGGACCAATCCTAATTAATAATGCATATCCTGATAAAATCAATTATGTCAGCCGTAGATCTCAAATCTCATCAATAATCAAAATATGGTTGCTCGACCTTTCACTGTCTCCCTCAACATTTCACTTGCACTCAACATCATCTTTTCTTTTCTCAGCATCACCTTTCCCTTTGCTCAGCATCAACTTTGATTTTCTTAGCATTGACCTTCTAGTGAACTGTCAGTGCTAGATAAATAATGTATCACTTTGCCAAAGTACCAAATGATCAAGTACCCTGGTGTATACTCATAACTCAACCATTTCATTGGTCTTCTTATTATCCCATTCTTTTCAAATCTTCATCAATCAATGGATAAGGTACTCAAACATACCATGATAGTCTCACCAGTTAAGGTTTCACATCAATGACTAAATAACAAATGTCTACATTGTAGCAATCTCTCTAACACTAGATACCCTTTTGTCTTTGAGGCATTAAATGTCGTTACACATTGTCTTGTTTGCTACAAATAGTTTCCTTTCAATATTTAACAAAGACTACTGTGTGTGTGTATGTATGAATATGTATGTATGCATGTGTGTGTGTGTGTGTGTGTGTGTGTGTGTGTGTGTGTGCAGAAACAAATAAGCTCTATTGACTTTGTTATTTTGTGTGGGAATTAATATGATGGGTTAGTTCTCTCTGTATTCCTAACAAAATTGGACTCAAATCTAAAAATTACCAAGATATCTCTTGGAACACTGGGATAAGTCTCTAAAATTAGCTTCATGTTGTAGCCTATGTTCAAATGCTCATTTTTATCCAATGTGAAAGATGATAATAAACTTAAAAATCTGAGATTTTTCTTATAGAAAATGAATATTTCCAGCCTCTTTCCATTTCCACCTCCATTATTTATCTTCTTCATGTAGGGACTTGGAGCATTTGTCAACAACCATCAGATTCTGTATATTTTCAAGCTTAGAGCTAATCTCCTTGTTCTATGTGAAAATGCCACCAAAAGTAGATATATTATATCCTTTAACCTTATTTTTGATTATTTTCTACTTCTGAGAGACTTACATAGTTGACCCTTGGATAGGGGTATTCTACCAGCTTTGGAGACATGCTTTAAATCAAGTATGCATCTCCATACATCTCTACATTTTTTTATATGTTATGGTCATTTTTGGTGAAAAATGTGGGCATTGTTGTACAATTCAAAGTCATTTTTACAAGTTAATTTCCATTTTTCTTAAAATCTTACTCATTTTTGTTCTTTCAATAGTCAATTTTTATTATATTAGCCCATCCCATTCAGTATTCTAAGAAAATGATATATCAATGCAGTTTTGTTTTGTTTGTGAACTTTTTGACTCATTGCTTGACTCGGTAGTTATATGTTTAGACATTTGCGATCATTTTTTACTGATCATTTAGTTAATACATAGTTGTTTCTAACATTTTCTTTTCTCTCAAAATATAAGAATTAAAAAATTAAATCATATGCCTTTCGATACCAGCGAAGGACAACTTCTTGTCCTTGTACTAACTACTCCGCAGTACTAAACAAAATACTTTTATGCATTCTTTGCCATACTTCCACTATGCATTGGGTCATAGAAATGAGATCCAGTGTTTATAATAGAAAATATATGTATAAAATTTATACAAACTTGAGATAACCACTCAAAATATCTATAGCATTGTTATCATGGTCAACATCAGTGATTTCCATTGTCAAGGACTGATTGTTTCAACACCATCTATTCATATTGTTTTAATAAATTTTTATTAGTTTTTCTTCATTGCTTTATTTAGCTATGATAGTCAACATCTTGATACACATGAAATTATTGATATTTAAATTTATGATTTGTATCACTTTCATCTTGTTTTCTTTTAAACTCGTTGGGATATGCCTCTATATTTTATTTCCTTCTTACTGTATATCATGGATTGATCTTATTAAGGGTCACTTGATTCAATGTCTTTCACCATATTATATGCTATTAATCTATGAGTTTTGACTCTCTCTACCATGCTTAATCTCATGCAAATGCCTTCCCTCTACTTTTGTCCATAGTTGGGTCTCTGTCATTGCATTTAATTCACTATTCTTAGTCTTTGTCATAATGTATTCTTCATGGAATTTTCAAAACATTCCATGATAATACTATACTCTATTGGCACATTGTAGCTCCTAAAACAATGTTATTCACGCATTTCAACTCTTCTTACCTTTTCAACCAATGCTTTGAATCATTTTATTCAATGATTTCTGCATGGTCACTTCATTGATGCATTGTTTCAATGTTTTCTGACCCCTGTGACTGATTCTTATCTTTAGCTATGGTACATGACATTAGTCATTATAGCCTCTTATTATACCATATCTATTTTCCATGGGACCCTATTGTTTGGGATACTTCTATTAATTGACATATCTAGATACCCTTTTGTATTTGAGCCATTAAATGTCATTGCACATTGTCTTGTTTGCTACAAATAGTTTCCTTTCAATATTTAACAAAGAATATTGTGTGTGTGTATGTATGCATATGTATGTATATGTATGTATATTTATGTATGTATATGTATGTGTGTGTGTGTGTGTGTGTGTGTGTGTGTGTGTGTGTGTGTGTGCAGCAGAAAATAAGTTCTATTGACTTTGTTATTTTGTGTGGGATTTAATACGATGGGTTAGTTCTTTCTGTATTCCTAACAAAATTGGACTCAAATCTAAAAATTACCAAGATATCTCTTGGAAAACTATGATAAATCTCTAAAATTAGCTTCACATTGTAGCCTATGTTCAAATGCTCATTTTTATCCAATGTGAAAGATGATAATAAGCTTTAAAAAGATGAGATTTTTCTTACAGAAAATGAATATCTCCAGCCTCTTTCCATTTCCACCGCCATTATTTTTCTTCTTGATGTATGGACTTGTAGCATTTGTCAACAACCATCAAATTCTATATATTTTCAAGCTTAGAACTAATCTCCTTGTTCAATGTGAAAATGCCACCAAAAGTTTATATATTATATCCTTTAACCTTCTTTTTTATTATGTTCTGCTTCTGAGAGACTTACATAGTTGACCCTAGGATAGGGGTATTCTACCAGCTTTTGAGACATCCTTTAAATCAAATATGCAGCTCCATACATCTCTGCATTTTTTATATCTTATGGTCATTTTTGGTGAAAAATGTGGTCATTGTTGTACAATTCAAAGTCATTTTTACATGTTCATAGCCATTTTTCTTAAAATATTACTCATTTTTGTTCTTTCAATAGTCAATTTTTATTATATTATCCCATCTCATTCAATATTCTAAGAAAATGATATATCAATGTAGTTTTGTTTTGTTTGTGAACTTTTTGACTCGTTGCTTGACTCGGTAGTTATATGTTTTGACATTTGCGATCATCCTTTACAGATCATTTGGTTAATACATAGTTGTTTCTAACATTTTATTTTCTCTCAAAATAAAAGCATTAAACAATTAAATCATTTTCCTTTGGATGCCAGGGAAGGAAAACTTCTCATCCTTGTACTAAATACTCCACAATAGTAAACAAATACTTTTATGCATTCTTTGTCATACTTCCACTTTGAATTGGGTCATAGAAAGGAGATCCAGTGTTTATAATGGAAAAGATATGTATTAAAGGTATACAAACTTGAGAGAACCGCTCAATCTATCTATAGCATTTTTATCATGGTCAACATCAGTGACTTCCATTGTCAAGAATGATTGTTTCAACACAATCCATTCATAGTGTTTTAATCATTTTTTATCATTGTTTCTTTATTGATTTTTTCTTTTATCTATGATAGTCAACATCTTGATACACATGAAATAATTGATTTTTAAATTTATGATTCATATCACTTTCATCTTGTTTTCTTTTAGACTCATTGGGGTATGCTTCTATATTTTATTTCCTTCTTACCTTATATCATGGATTGATCTTATTGAGGGTCACTTCATTTTTATTTCAATGTCTTTCACCATATTATATGCTATTAATCTCATCCGAGTATGGTGATATACTTTTAGTTATACGAATAAAAGGTCACTAACTAGTGGTATGCTATGTCTCTAAGATATGAAAGTCAATATTAATATTTTTAAGTAGATTAAATTGGCTTCAAAGTTATAAATGCCTCATAGTTAAAACTTAGAAGTAATCAAGTCTAAAATATAACCACTTAAATTTTAACATGGGGCCTGACCTTTATAGAGTTGTTTCTCATAAGGACTAATGAAATATGTATCTTGTGTAGCATTTTTTCTGCAGTGGTATTATGTCTACAGGAACATCTTAAACTGGGATGGGTAGAATAGGGCTCAGAGACCTGGATCGTGGTAAGGTCTCTGATGAATAGGGTTCCCATTTTAAAATAGTATCAAAGGTAATAGTACCAATAATACAAAATTGTAATGAGGAATGTTCTCAGATATGGTCTCAATGTAAACAATGGTTTAAATACTTTTTTTTTAAATGAGGGTATGCCCTCATAAATATATGTAATATGATGATCTGGACTTAGGTCCCGAGCTAGACTGGAGGTTTTCTTCTCCATTCTTTCCTACCAGTGCCCGTAGTGAATGGA
Organism: Thuja plicata; assembly: GCA_018584345.1. NCBI lineage: Eukaryota > Viridiplantae > Streptophyta > Pinopsida > Cupressales > Cupressaceae > Thuja > Thuja plicata. Next base: position 1,791,960 of record MU226921.1, on the reverse strand, counting down.
GATTTTGCAAACTATAATTATATTAATAAATATTTTGGCTATGATCTTTTACCCATAAAAAAAAAATTATGCAATTAAAGTTGCACATTTAGTTATTAAAATAAAAATAAAAGTTTATATTAAAGTTGATTTAAGGCTGTTACCTTAAAGTGCATGTAATTATTAATTATTAATTAATTAATTCTTTTTCACTCAATTTTAAGTTGAGTTCTGATTTGAGTTTATAATTGAGTTCTCTTTTATGGATTGCATGAGCTCTAGACACCCTAGGTTGAGTAGGCTTTGTTTATATGGATTCATTTGGCCAAAATTATACACACAAGTTGCACAGGTTTTACAAGTTTTTGGTTCTCGTTTGGATTGGGGGAATTATTGAAAGCTTAGGATTTTTGGGGTTTTTGGATTGTTCTTCTTGGGTTTTGTCAAATGTGGATTGAGGTAGGGTTTGAAAGTTTTTATAACTCTTTCCTTTCGAAAAGATTGTCTACCTCGTGTTTGTCACATTTTTTGTAGGATTTGGGTTTGCCTTGTTTGTGAAACTTTTTGGAGAAAGTTTTATTTAGTTTTCCCTTATTTTTGATAAATTGGAATGAAGATTTATTTGATTTCTTTCGTGTGGAATTTTTGTGAAAACTTAAATCTAGTAAACCTTTAAATTAAATGTAGAGAAACTATGTTTAAATGAAATCTATTAAAACCCTAGGTTCTCTCATGGGAAATTTTAGGAAAACAATTAGGAAAATATGAAATTAAACCAAACAAGTTTTGATTTTAATTCTTGGTAAAAATTTAGGATTATATGGATGCTTCTGGTTTATAAAGTTTGTTAGGCCTTTTGAGATATATCATTTTGGGAATTATGTTTAAAGAAAATTGTGGTTTTGGGATAATATATCTATATTTTATTGAGGAAAATGAAAGAAAATTACTTAAAAGGAAATTATTAAATAGTATTTATTTGTTTATTTGAAAAACAAAATAATTAAGAAAAATATGGCTTGCTAGAAATTCACCAGCAATTTATAAAAAAAATATACAGTATTTAAAAAAAGGGTTGTTTTATTTTAAAAACTAAATAAATAAAAGAATAAAAACAAGTTTCAATTTAAAAAGAAAATTATTATATTTAATTTTGGTATGGGGGCACCACTTTCCCCCACACCCCCCCATGACTCACGGGGAGACCACAAGGCCCACACGGCTGGGGAACTCGTGCGGCTCCCAAGGGGACTGCATGGGCCCGCAAGCCATATGGCCTATAGTGCTCGCGTAAGGGAGTCTCTTGTCGGGGAGAGGGAGGGGGCCTGGTAGGGAGCTCGATGGGTTGTGATCTCATGGGGGCCACACTGCCCGCTATGTTTATATTTAATGTTATTTTTTTATTAAAATTTAATTTAAATTTTTATTGTAGTTTTAATGTTATTAATATTATTAATA
>MU226921.1:1723217-1790321 GCA_018584345.1 Thuja plicata | reverse complement strand
TATATATATAACAAAAGAGAATAACTATTAATTAATGCAAATTAATTAATAGGTATTAATGTTTAAAGTGTTGGTAAAATTAATTGTTGTTTAAGAATGATTTAAATGAGAATAATTTATACATTTGTTTACTTATGGATTAATTCTAGTCACGGATTGTTAATTATTTAGTTAATGAATTAACATGGCTATAATGAATTAAGATTATAATTAATACTAATGATATTTTATAGTTATAGACTTAATACTAATATGTGTAACAAAGATGAACTTTTATGGCGTTATAGGTGGACTAATTATTTAAATAACATGATGATGTTTTATATATTCAAATTTTGATGCAAGACCATCTTGGGTTCTTTGGCAATCCTGATCAACCCAAATATGTTCGCTTTTGTTTAGTAGCTTGTTTGAGGTTTCTTGGTAAAGTGATCGGTAACTGATTTTGCTCACTTGGTTGAACTTGTTTGTTCTCTGCTCGGGCTCCGTTACTTGTCTCTATCTTGCTTTACCGATGGGTCTCGATAGTTGTTTTGGCTACTCGGTGGGTTTTTACCAATTGGTCTTTGTGCTAGATTGGCTTTCTTACGGAGTTGTGTATTTGATGTTGGATCTTCTGGTTGACTTATGCATTTAATTTCCATAGAATAATTAATGTTGGGAACTCTCATTGGGATGTGTGTGGACCTCAGTTTGGGTGTTTTTTTGTTTCCTATGTTGGATCTTTAGGATCTGAATGCCAACCTCTTTGGTGGACTCTTGTATATATTTGGTTTTCTATTCTTAGATTAGGGATATAAATTTGGGGCGTGAATTGGGATATAGAATATATTGTTAGAAAATTCAAATGGAAGGTTTGTGACCTCACATGTATGAAGATTATTTTGTAAAAATCTAAATGTATATGGCCGAAACAGGGAAGGCCTTATAGCCCGACATGTAATAAGTTTGTTGAAATGATATAAAGTTTTTCTATTTCTTCTCTCCCTTTCTGTGTTGTTTCTTTCAAGTTGTTCTACAAGGAGGTTTGGATAGCTGGGAGTGCCTTGGGCCCTTGTTGTCCTGACAATCCTTGTGTCAGGTAGTATTAGAGTTAAGGTGAGATCTATCTTCCTTATTGTAAGCCCTAACCCTAGTTGGTTGATATTGTTGTGGGGTAGAATATTTTGATGTGACCTAAAATTGTAGAGGGCTTCAAGACGGTTCATGGGAGAGGAAATGAAAATCCAAGTCTATTTGATATGATAAGATAGATTTCTGCAATATTGGAAGTTGTCAAGACATCCAACTGCAAAGGAAGACATCTTGAAGATGTTAGTGATGATGAAGTTGAAGAAGTGAAAGGAGAAGTTGCACCTGCACCTATGATAGATCAGGAAGATGAGAGATTAATGCAAGCTTTGACAAGTTTGAAGTCCACACCTGAGTTTAATCCTCCTGAGTATAGTGGAAAGTTTCATTTTGATGAGATGATAGAATCGATAAATGAGATGGAGAAATACTTTGAGTATGAGAATTTATCAAAGGAAAAGAAAGTAAATATTACAGGTACAAAGTTGAAAGGTCATGCATCCTTGTGGTGGGAGCATCTGCGATTGGATCAAAAGAAGAAAGGTAAAGACAAGATCAAGGTATGGGATAAGATGATAAACAAATTGAAATACAAATTGCTACCTTGTGATTACCAAATTAACCTAGTTAGCTGAATGCAAAGTGTAATGTAGAAAGATACTCTGAAAAAAGGTTACACCATGGAATTTCATAGATTAGACATCAGATCTGGACATGTTGAAGAGTAAGTGGAAAGATTATCAATATATCTGAATGGATTAAGAAGTTCTATACAAGATGAGATCAGCTTGGTATAGATAGAGAGCATTGAAGAGGCATATTAGTTTTCCCTAAAAGCTGAGAAGAAATTGAACAAAAGATATGGAAAAAGGAAAAGAGGAAGAGGTGGTAGATTCCCTAGAGGAAGAGGTAGATCTCATGGTGAAAAAAATAGATCTGAACTAGACAAGACAAATCTAGACACATATCAATAAAAATGCAAGACCGAATGGAGAGGTGGAAGTTCATACCAAGGAGGAGGAAACTACTCCAGGGGTGGTTATAACAAAAGATGGTTCGAGGGTACTTGTTATAATTGTGAAGAAGGACTTAGGTCCTTTGAGTGTACACATTCAAGCAAGAAATTTTGTAGTAGCAAAAATAATTTGGTGTAAGAAGAGTCACTGAATGCACCTAAAATGGAAGGAAATATAATGATAAGAAGGATACTTTGGACTGAGAAAGATAAGAAAGATCTTGTAACAAAAATTTTGTTCAGGACTAGATGCAAACTTATCAAAGTTTGGAAAGTGAATTTTGATAGTGGAAGCTCGGAGAACCTGGCATCTAAGGAGATGGTCACAAGGTTATAGCTGGAAAGAATGAATCATCTAAAGCTCTATCATATTTCATCGATCAAGGATGAGCATACATTAATGGTGAGTGAACAATTTTTTTGTGAATCCGAAAATCAGAAAGTATTATGATAAGGTGTTGTGTGATATTATGCCAATGGATTATTGTCATATTTTGTTGGGTAGAACTTGGAAATATGATAAACATGCTATACATGATGGAAGAGTGAACAGATATACTATTTGGATTGATGGTAAGAAACATACTTGTTACTTTTGATTAACGAATATGTTAGATAAATATATACATATATGAAAGTTTGTTTGATAGATGGTAGACAGTTTGTTAAGGATTTGAAAAGGAATGATATTTGTTATGCTTTGATTCCTAAAAATCCAAGTGAGAATACAGAGGATAAAGTTCCTGCACAGGTTGAGAAATTGCTTACTAAGTACAAGGAGATAATTTCAGATAATGTACTTGATGGTTTTCCACCAATTAGAGATATTAGTCACTGTATGGATTTGATTCCTGGAGCTAGTTTTCAAAGTAAGGAACCACACCGATTAACACCATCTAAGAATGAGGAACTCAACCAACAAATTCATGAGTAGTTGAACAATGGTTTGATCAGAGAAAGTTTGAGTCCATATGTAGTACCAGAAGTGTTAGCACCTAAGAAGAATGGAGAATGGAAGATGTGTATTGATTCAAGAGAAATCAATAAGATAACAATTAATTATAGATTTCATATACCGAGGATGGATAATATAATGGATTTTTTGAGTGGAGAAAATTATTTTAACAAATTTGATTTGAAGAATGGATATCATAATATCAGAATTAGACAAGGTGATGAATGGAATACCACTTTCAAGACAAAAGAAGGTTTGTATGAGTGGTCGATTATGCCTTTTAGTTTAACTAATGCACCGAGTACATTTATAAGGTTGATGAATGAGGTTTTGAATAAAATATTGAATAAATGTGTAATTGTATACTTTCATGATATTTTGATATTCAGTGAGACTAGAGAAGAGCATTTGATGTGTATAAGACAAGTGTTGCAGAGATTGAAAGAGGTAAAGTTGCTGAGAAATTTGAAAAAGTTTTCCTTCATGAAAGAAGAACTTGTGTATTTATGTTTTGTGATTTCAATTGATGGTTTGAACATGGATCCTAAGAAATTTGAAGCTATACTTGTTTAGCCTATACCTGAGAATGTTAGTGAGGTAAGAACATTTCACGTCTTAGCAACTTTTTATTGAAAATTCATCAAAAATTTTAGTTATATTTGTAATGCTATGATTGAGACAATGAGGGGGGACAAAAGAGAATTCAAATGGACATATGGAGCTGATAAAATTTTTCAGACTTTGAACCAAAAGGTTGTTGAATTACCTTTGTCAGCCTTACCAAATTTCAATAAGGTATTTCAAGTTGAATGTGATGCAAGTGGAAGTGCAATAGGAGCTGTGTTGACTCAAGAAGGTAAACCTATTGCTTTCTTTAGTGAAAAGTTGAATAATGCTAAAAAGTAATATTTTGTCTATGATCAAGAATTCTATGTTATTCTTCAAGCTCTGAAGAAATGGAGACATTTTTTTATGCCAAGTGAATTTGTGCTATATATTGATCATAAAGCTTTACCGTATTTGGGTAGTTGGAATAAGTTGAATCAAAGAGATATGAAATGGGTAGAGTATTTACAGAGTTACACATTTGTGATAAATCATAAGAGTGGAGTTTATAACTGAGTTGTTGATGCATTGAGTAGAAGAATATGCTTGTTGACTGAAATGATAATTGAGGTTCTTGGTTTTGATGATATGAAGCATTTGTATGAAAATGACCCTGAAATTTTCGAGTAGTGGATAGTGTACAGAGAACCTATTCCAAATCAACTGAGAAAGTATGAAGAACATTTAATTCAAGAAGGTATGTTGCCCAAAGGTATTTAGTTGTGTATACCTAGAGGATCAGTGTGAACTAATTTGATCAAGAAAAATTTATAGTAGTGGATTAGTTGTACATTTTGGTACTGATAAGACATTGAGTTTTCTTAAGGAAAGGTATTTTTGGCCTTAGTTGTATAAGGATCTTAAGAAATTTGTGAAAAGTTGTGGAGTTTGTCAAGTTACAAAAGGAATAAGTCAAAATAGTGGTTTTTATACAACGATTTCTATTCCTGAGAAACCTTGGAGTGATATCAGGATGGATTTTGTTCTTGGCTTACCAAGGACAACGAGAGGTAATGACTCCATATTTCTTGTTGTGGATAGATTTTATAGGATGACACATTTCGTACCCTATAAGGAAACATCAATTGCAATACATATAGTAGATATTTTTCTTTAAAGTGATTGTCAGATTGCATGGATTACCAAAAAGTATCATCTCTAACCGATATAGTAAGTTTGTTAGCTATTTTTGGAAAAAAAAAATTGGAAGAAGTTGGACACCGAGTTGAAATATAGTTCTACATTTCATCCATAGGATGATGGACAAAGAGAGGTTGTAAACTGATGTTTGGGTAAATTTTTGAGATTCTTAGTTAGAGACACACCAAGTAATTGGGATTTTATGTTAGCACAAGCAACAATTTCATATAACGGTTTAGTGAATAGAAGTAATGGAAAGCCAACTTTTGAGATTGTTCATGGAACACAACTGAGAGGTTATATTATAATTGAGAGATATTGATAGAGAAGAGAAGAGAAGTGGTGAAGGAGAGAATTTTGTTGAGTTTATGAAGACATAAAATGTAAAACAAAAGTTGAAGCAAAGTAATCAAAAATAAAAGGATAGTGTAGATAGATCAAGAAGACATAATAATTTTTAAGTTGGTGATGTAGCTATGGTTAATTTGAAGAAAGAAATGTTTTTTGTTGGAGCATATGGTAAATTTAAGATGAATAAGTTTGCTCCTTGAAAGATATTGAGAAGATTTGACAGTGGAAATACTTATGAAGTATAATTACTTGATGAATTGGATATCTCACCTATATTCAATATTTCAGATGTGTATGAATATCATGAACCTGATGAAGAAGTGACAGGACAAAATGATTATCCTGAGAAATAGATGGAAGAAGTTGAGCTGATTTTGAAACACAAAATTGGCAGAAGTACAAGTGGAAAGAATTACATGGAGTATCTAATAAAATGGAAGAACAGACTGATTGAGACTCATCATGGATTTCTCAATCTGAATTAGATTCAATTTAGGTTAAACATTATGATTTGAAGAATCATTTCTTGTAACCCCAAGTGTCTGATAGAGGAGCATCTTTGGTTATTTGGCAATCCCAATCAACCAAAAATATATTTTATTTGGTTCAGTAGTTTGTTTGAGGCTACTCGGTAAAGTGCTTGGTAACTACTTTTGCTCGCTCGGTTGATGAATTGTTTATTCTCTACTCGGCCTCAATTAATTTTTTCTATCTTTCTTTAACGACGGGTCTCAATAGTTGTTCTGGATACTTGGTGGGTTTTCACCAACTGGTCTCTATGCTCAGTTGGCTTTCTTACTGAGTTGTTTATTTGATGTTCGATCTTCTGGCTGAATTCTACATTTAATTTTTGTAGCGTGATTAATGTTTGGATCTCTCATTAAGATCTGTGTGGACCTAACTCTGGGTCATTATTGTTTCCTATGTTGGATCTTTAGGATCTGAGTGTCAACCTCTTTGGTGGCATCTTGTATATATTTGGTTTTTTATTCTTAGATTAGGGGTATCCTATATGGCCATGATTTGGGATATAGAAGATAGTGTTAGTAGAATCAAATGGCAAGTCTGTGACCTCACATGCATGAAGATTATTTCGTTAACATATAAATGTATATGGACAAAACTGGGAAGGCCTTACAGCCTGGCATGTAATAAGCTTGTTAAAATAATATAAAGTTCTATTGTTTCTTCTCTCCCTTTCTGTGTTGTTTCTTCTGAGTTGTTCTACAAGGAGTTTTAGATAGATGGGAGTGCTTTGGACCACTATTTTCCTAACCATAATTGTGTCAAATTTAATAGGACACTAAATTGTGTATATTCCATATTTTTATGGTTGTGTTCTATGTGTTTATTGTCCATTAGGGTAGAGCGATGCCCTAGGATGGATTTTGTCTTTTGGTAATTGAATTATTTTATGATTTTATTCTTGTGTACTTTGGGTTTATAATGTGGAAAGTTCATAATCTGATTATTATCATCGATTGTTTCCTACATCACCTTGTGGTTCTATTGTAATGTTTTATGTTCTTGAGTCTCGATTATGCTATTATTTAACCACAAAAAGGTGACAACCATAATTATCGAGTCTTAATTAACTTATTCACCTTGTTTCTATTGTTATGGTGCTACTACGTTAGGTTTGTTGATTCTTTTGGATTACGTTACTTGATGTTTGAAGATAAGTTCTATTGATGTTTTTATGACCATTGATCTTGTGATCTATATGATTATTGGTAATTGAGATTTCTTGGATGGGATGGACAGTCTAGATCCTTGTATAGAATGTATTATTCTTTGTATGTTGCAAAATTTGCATAGGCAATTTCCATGACTCAATAATTTACAAGAATTATTTTATATTTTTGGCTTTGTCTTATTTTGGTCCTGTGGTTTGGAGCATTAGGGTAGGTTATCTAGGAGCATAGAGGGGAAGTGGCTTACAATGGGGGCTAGGGCCCTAAGAGGCTATTAGGGTAAATCATTCTAATTTGACTTAATAAGTGATAAATTAAGGAAATTATTTGAGAGAAGCACTAATAAGATAAATATGTGCAATAGAGAAGATGCATGATTGAGGTATTGAATGGTTAGAATCCTTGTTTGTATGAAAGGATTATTGAGCCACATAGAGTCACTTGGGTACCAAGGTCTAGATGGGCTACTAGGGTAACTCAAGAGTGGAAATATATGATGACACATTCCTATATGTGTCCTAGGTTCCTACGTGAGTATTTGGTACACTTGTTGGTCTCTTGATATTTTATACTTAAAACCTTGGTATCTTATTGTTATCTTTTTATCTAGTTTACCTTTGCATTAGTTATTTCCCATGTATGTGGGTCTATTGTTATCTCCTTAGCGTGGTGGGAGTGGATTTTTTGTTCTGCAAGGTCTGGTGGTAGTGATTCTTATTACCATTGAGATCCAATGTTTGTGACTTTATGCTTGGATGATTATTGTCATAGTTCTATCTTCTCGTTCATCATTGTTGGAGACTTTCTCTTATATTTCTTATGTGGTAGACTTATATCACCCTATCAGTTGTGATATTCTTGGATATTGTATTATACTTTATATTGAGTTTTATTACATACCATGCGACTTGTGCAGTGGATGTTGGTTTGTTATGTATACCTTATGGTATCAGTTATTTCTAGATTTCATTTATGAGATGATGTTCTTTCATATTCATTTGGATTATATAGAGAGTGTAATTATTTATTGCATTTAGTAGATTACTTAACTTACGTAATTCTATGTCATGGAACCCTAAAGATTTATAATCTGTAAATAAGTTACATTTATGTGTATGTATTGGCTTATATTATAATGCTTCCGCATTGTTATTCATTATCAATTGTAAACTCTTAAGAAAAAAATCATTCTGTAAACTTAGTATTGAATGTTTAAGGTTAATTTCTCTTGGGTTCCCGGGTGGGGTGTTACAATAATGTACTTGATGGATTACCACCAGAAAGAAAGATAAGTCATCAAATGGATCTAATTCCTAGAGCTAGTGTACCGAATAAGACTTCTCATAAAATGAATCCAATAGAGAGTGAAGATTTAAATAGACAAGAGCTAGAGCTATTGTAGTTGGATTGATTCGAGAGAGTTTGAGTCCAAGTGTTGTACCTCATATACTAGCACCAATTTTTTTTTTTAAAAAGGATGTGTACAAACTCTTGGTCTATTAATAAGAATACTATCAAATATAGGTTTCTCTTTCTAATGATGGATGACATTATGGATTGTCTGACTGGTACGAAGTACTTCAGAAAGATCGATTTGAAGATTGGACATTACTAAATTTGAATAAGAAAAGGAAATAAATGGAAAATAAATTTCAATAAAAAAGAGGGTTTGTATAATTGTTTAGTCATGCCTTTTGGCCAACTAATTCACCGAGAACATTCATGTGGCTCATGAATGCGGTATTGAAAGATTTTTTTGAGTAAATTTGTTTTTATTTACTTGGGTGATATCCCAAATTTTAATAAAAAATTGGAGGAGCATATGATTCATATTCATAGGGGAAAAAAGAATAGCTAAATTTGAGTATTTCTAACTAAAATTAATTTTCCTCAAACATATGGTCTAGCTAGAAAAATTCTAGCTAAGTTAGATAAGTGGTTAAACTTTTCCAATTGGAAATGTCTATTAAATGCATGTTTTATACCAATTAGGGTCCAATTACCAAAGAAATAAAATTATTTCAGAAAACTGATGTTTCAATAACCCCTACTCTTTTTAATGATATTTTTTAAAAATACCCTTTTGTAGAGCTCGGAGTCAAGATTATAATTTCAAAATAAAACAAATAGGTATTTTAACATTCGAGAAGATGTTGCTTCAATTTTTTTTTAAAAAAATAGTCAATTAAATCAAAAAAATTTAAAATTTATATTTAACACTAGAGGAGAGAGTCCTCTTCAAGAATATGTAATTTTTTTTTTTTCTGAATGATGTATATTTGATAGGGGAAATTTGGTGGGAGATTAAAAATGTTGATTTCAGATACGTTCAACTTTGGGCAGTTATAAAAGAGAAAATATAGAGTGAAAACCAATATTTCTTCTTTTCAGTGCTAGCTATACATTTTATCTATAAAATATTTTGAAATCAAAGGGAAAATAGATTATTTGTATATACTTGTTTGGTGGGAACTAGACCATAGATTTTCAGCAATTTCAGCAATTTAAAAAAGGACTTCAAATATTAAAAAACTATGTCAATTATTGTTAAAAAAAAATTAAAAAATTATAGGCATAAACTTCATCCAATTTTACATATTTCATTAGTTTACATCATCCTCAAATTCTAAACAAAAATGCCACATTTTTGTCATTAAAGTTGAATAGTTTGCATGTTGTGGACCTTTTCCTTTATTAAAGTGTGACACAGGTTTGTACTTTTACCTAGGGTGTTTGAGAAATTGAGAGAAGAAAATTTATTGCTTATCCTAAGGAAGTATAATTTTGTGGAGTTATTGTACCTTCTATTTTTTTGTCTCACTAGATTTTCTTATAATGAATTAAAAGAAAGTCAAGAATATTCTTGAATAACCTAATCCAATAGGTATTACTAATGTCATATTTTCATGGCTTGTATAGTTTTTTATAGAAAGTTTTATCAAAAACATTATTAGTATCGGTGACTCATAACAAAAAAAAATGAGAGGGGATAGATAAGAGTTTAAGTGGACAACAAAAGAAGGGAAAAGTTTTGATTTATTGAAAAGAAAAGTTACATAGAAACCTATTTTGGAAAATCCCAATTTTAATAAGACATTCCAAGTAAACTATGATGCTAGTAGCAATATCATTGGAGCTATTTTGAGTCAAGAAGTTAAACCTATTTCCTATCTTGTCAATAAGTTAAATGATGCTAAAACAAAATATTATGTTTATGATTAGGATTTTTATGCTATAGTTCATGAACTGAGGAAATGGAGACATTATATTTTTCCTAAAGAATTTGTCTTATTTACTAATCATCAAGCTTTACAATATTTCAATATTCAGGAAAGGATATAAAAAAAGGCATTTTAAATGGTTTGAGTTTTTGTAGAGTACACTTTTGTTTTTAAGTTCACCAAAGGAAAATATAACAGAGTTTTTGATGCTCCGAGTATGAAGTAGAAATTTCTGTTAGAGATGAAGATTGAGGATGTTGGATTCCATGAACACAACAGTTTGTATATGGAGCATCCTAAATTTGGTAAAGGCTTGGAGAGCTTGAGTGGAGCTTGTTACTTTAGAAAGGACCAAGTGGTTGGATTTTATAATCCAAGATGGGATTTTATTCAAATGATTCTAGATGTGCATTCGTAGCAGTTCCATGAGGGAGAACCTAATTAATGAGAAGGATAGTGGAAGACTAAATCGACACTTTGGTCAAGATACGACCATTTCTCTTGTTAGTGAGAACTATTAATGGCCATAATTAAAAAATTATGTTAAGAAGTATGTGTACAGGTGTATAATATGTTAGACAAAAAAAATAACCAAATATAATTCTATTAGAATTTGAAGTTGATGTTATTCATGATAATGTCATTAATGGATGTCATTGATGTCAACATATCCATATTTTTGTTAATTTTATATTTTGTTTGATGTGTGTGTGTGTGTGTGCTGATATATTTCATGTATAAATAGAAGCACGTTCACCAAAATATATGCTTTACATGATTTTCCTTATTTTGTCAGTGATGGTCCCTATTAGTGTGAAGGATATGGTGGATCATTTGTTTTCAATCGTTCCTATCATGGAAATTTTTTTTTTTTTTGTTCAATGCAATTGTAATATGTAGATCCTATCTATTAGTGCCAAAGATCTCTAGAATTGTGTAGTGTGCTAAGGCACATTGTATTGTGTTAGGTGGTCCATGTTTCATTCCTTACCACCATGAGAACTTTTTGGTGTGACCTATTTTAAATAGAGTTAGGTTGACATTGTTGATGACTTCAAGCACTATAAGGGAAGCGATATTTTTAGTTATTCGAGGGTGTTCTTGTATGTGAGTAATATATAAAAATGTGAATTTGACAAGGAAATATCTTTGTGTTGATGTGTATGTGAGTTAATGCAATCGCTAGTAGACTATAATATCATTTTTGTATTTAAGAGTATCACCAACAATAACTTCAGTGGTGGATTCTTTCTTTCATTTCTTACATTTTGGTAGTGAGCCCATTAGCAGTGACCTTTTTTGTAATTTGTAGTGATCTTTTCATATTTTAGGGTAGTTTACCCGACCAACAGTGATAAAACTGCAGTGAGAAAACCACACTAAGAAAACTAGTAGTCAGCCTTTATATAAATCACCTTCATAGGTTTTCATTTCATGAGAATTAGTTTCTCTTTGTTTTTTTTCAGTTTGGGTTTCCTTGTAAATTATCGTGTTTGTTATGTTTGCATTTCTATGGTTTCATGATTACATTTGTTATGATTGCTTAATGTGCTTACCCATAGAACATAAGTTAATATTAATATAACTGATATTATCATTTGTATGATTTTTGATCTAAACAATAGAGTAAATTTTTTAGAAAGTGTTTGTGAATAACTAATTCACCGCCTACCCCCTTAGTTATTCTACTTATTCAACAATTATTATTACAGGTTGGTTCCTCAGTATAAATCTTAACAACATGATGCAAATTTCATGGTGCACAAATTGAATATTCCTATGTTTGATGGATTAGGCTACAATTTATGGAATGTATAGATGAGAGGATATATGATCTCAATTATTTACACCACCTCAAAGCATGTATAGAAGAAGTATGTGTTACCTCGAAATGAACCTACTACTCTAGATGAAATCACAACCTATGAGGAGAATGAAAGATAATGGTATGCAATCTTTCGTTCTTTATTGAAGAATGAATTAGCAAATAATATTTAATTAAAGACTACTTATGAAGATTGGGAAAAGTTAAGAAATAATTATGAAGGCAGTAGTAGGGTTAAGTTATCTAAGAAGCTAATAGCTAAGCTTCACTATGAGAATATCATAATGGAAGAGGTGAAGACATAAGAAGCTACTTTCAGAGGGTTGAGAATGCAATGAATAAATTAAAGAATCAAGGAGGAAAGATCACCAATGAATATGTTATTGAGAAGACCTTGATTTCATTATCAGATAGATACAATGATAAAAAAAATCAGCAACTGGGGAGGTCACGAGATCTTCACCAAAGGAGAAATACAATACCATGTGAATTCATATTGGGGGGGTTGAAAATGGGAAAAAATGGTAAATATATTTCCTAAATAGGGTGAGGGGGATTTTTTGGGGTGGGGGTGGTGGTTTATAAAGGAAAACAAGTGTGGGAGGAACTAAAGGGGTATTGAAGAGAGGTGACAAAAAAGGAGTATGGAGAAACATTTTTTTGAAAATAGGGGGTTTTTAAGTATGCCACGAATGCACGTGCTATGATATAGGTCCACTAAGTGAAGCACCAATGGGGAGGTATATGATCTAAATAATTTTACTAGAGAACAGATGTTTGGGACCCTAACTACATTTAAGTTAAGAAATTTTGACAAAGAGAAGAGAAGATCTAAGACAACATTTAAAGAAACAAGATTAGAGGAAGATCTAGATGATGATGAAGGTTCAGATGAGTTGGAAGAAAAAATTGCAAGGAAGCTGAAGAAAGGTTCTTGTAAATATAAAGGTATGCTACATCTTAAATTTTTTAGATGGGGAATGATTAGTCATTTGGCTACTAGGTGTCAAGAGAAACATTCTAGGAATAAATTTAAGAACTAAAACAAGAAATCCTATGATGTTAATGAAGAAGCTAGCATTTTAGATAGTGGATCATAAATATAAGATTGTATATTCTAAGATGAACAAGAAAAATAAGGGATTAATATTTCTAACATATGTCCTGAAGTTGGTGATAATGTGTGAGACTTCTTTGTATGTTAGGAGAAACAAGAATGAATGGTTGATTCATAGTGGATGTTCAAATCATATAAGTATAGATAAAAGTAAATTTGTAGCACTTGAAAAATATGGTGGTGGTCCAATTAGATTTTATGGTAATCGGGTAGCATATATTATTGGTAGAGGTTCAATAACTTTTATTGGAAAACATAACATTGAAAATGGTTATTATGTGAGGGGTTTATGTCACAATATTTGAAGTGTTGGATAGATGTGTGAAAATTTCTATGATTAAGTGTTTAAGAATGAGAGATGTGTTACTCAAAAAAGATCAAGAGTAGTAATTGAATTTCACATGAGGACATGAAGAAATATGTACTAGCATGACGTATATACAAAATGATGCTTAATCTATCAGAGTGATGACAATTGGATTTTGCATCAGAGAATGTCAGATATAAATTTTTATAATTTGGTTAGGATGAGTTCATCCCATGTAGTAAGAGATTTACCTACACTATTAAAACTAAACAATGTTATATGTAAAGGATGTCAGGAAGGAAAGAAGAGAAGAGAAGCATTCTAAGATAAAGACTATTAATCTGCATGTTTATTATATCTAGTGCACACCAATCTATGTAGTCCTACTAGAACAAGGAGTTTACAAGGTGAGATTTAACTCATACACTATATTGACGATCATTCAAGATTAACTTGGGTTACACTCCTTAGAGAAAATTCTAGAGAATTTGAACGGTTCAATATTTTGAAAGCTACAGTTGAAAATGAATGTGAAAGGAAAATTAAATGTTTAAGATCTGATAAAGGAAGAGAATTTACATCTGATTAGTTTTATAAATATTGTGAGAAACATGGAACCAAGTGACAATTTTGAGCAGCGAGAACACAAAAGCGATATGGTATAATGAAAAGAATGAATCAGACAATACAAGAAGCATCAAGGATGATGATAAAGGAAGAAAGTTTACCAAATTTTTCCTAGAGAGAAGTAGTACACACAACTATATACACCCTCAAAAAATTAATTTACTGGAAGAATTATGGAAAGACATCATATGAGCTATGACATGGAAGAGCACATAAAATTAAATATTTCAATATTTTTGGTAGTAGATGCTACATTCAAAGGGCTAAAGAAAACCTTGGAAATTTTGATAGAAGAGAAGATGAAGGTATATTTTTGGGTTATTCTACAATGATAAAATCTTATCGATGTTACAAAAAGACACTAAACAAGATTGTTAAAACATTGAATATGAAGGTTGATGAAGATTTTAAAAAGAATCCTTAGAAGCACATTGAATATGAGATTGATATATAGGACGTGCAAAAGGGAGATAAGAAAGTTGAGGAAGACACGAGGAAAGTAATAACATATTCAACTAAGACACCAAGGTCTATACAAAGAAACTAATTTGAGAATGAGATTATTGGTGATAATAATATATGAGTTGTTACTAGAAGTATAGAAGCACAAGAAAAAGTTTTTTTATGTTTCATTTCATAAATTGAGCCCAAATCTGTAGAAGAAGCATGTAATGATTAGAACTAAGTAAAATCAACTAAGGAAGAAATTTATTTGGTTGAAATGAATCAAAATTAGGAACCTGTACCCAGATATACTAATAAGAATGTGATTGGTAAAAAGTGGGTTTACCGAAGCAAGCTGGACAAAAAGGGTAAAGTAATCAGGAAAAAGGAAAGGATAGTTTGCAAGGGTTACACTCAGATTGAGGTAATTGATTTCAATGAGACTTATGCCGCTATTTATAGGATGGAGGTGATCCATATATTCTTGGAATTTATAGATTATAAGGATTTCAATTTTTATCAGAGTGATGTTAAGTCTACATTTCTAAATGCAGTATTGGAAGGAGAAGTTTTCATTGAACAACTAGAAGGATTAATATCAGAAGAGAAATCAGATGTAATGTGCAATTTGAATAAGGAATTGTATGGACTAAATAAGGAACTGAGAGACTAGTATAGTAGATTTGATAGATACCTTAATGAGCATTGATTTCAGAAAGGTTCTACAGATAGTAATTTATATTACAAGATTTATTAAAATAAGATTCTAATTATTTTTGTTTATATTGATGACATCATTTTTGGAGAAAAAGATGAATTATAGAGGAAAATTGCAAAGGATATACAATTTTTTTTGACATGTCGATGATTGGTGAACTAAATTTCATTCTTGAATTGTGGGTAAATTATAATAATAAAGGCATTTTCATTTCATAGTTGAAGTATGTCAAGGAATTTTTGAAGAATTTCTGTCTGGACAATTATAAACTAGTATGTACCCCTATTGTTACCTTCTACAAGTTGACTAAGGAAGATGTTTCACTGAATGAAGATGTGAGTAATTATGGATAAATGATTGAAGGATTATTGTACATGGTTTATAATAGACAAGATATCATTTATGGAGTATGTTTGGAAGCCAATTTTATCAAGAACCGAAAGAAAAAAATGTTATGGCAGTAAAGAGAAATTTAAGATATTTGAAGGGAACCAAAGAATTTGGAATATGGTATCCAAAATTTTCATTTTTCATGTTGATAGTTTATATTGGTCTAGATTTGTAATGTTGTCCAGATAATTTTAGAGTACGAATGGTGTGGCTTCCTTTCTTTGATCCCAATTGGTTGCTTGGTCAAGAAATAAATAGGATTTTAAGACATTATCAACTACTAAATTTAAATGCATTGTAGCATCCTCATGTTGTACTCATGTATTATGGATGAAACAAACTTTGATGGATACATGTATACCTTTTGAAGAATAAATTTCAATAATGTATGATAATACCAGTGTCATAAATATTTCTAAGATTCTAGTACAACACTCTAGAAATAAAAACATATATCTGTTACATATCATTTCTTTAGAGAGAAGGTCTTGGAGAAGGAAGTGAAGCTTGAGTATGTGGCTATAAGGATCAGATAGAAGATATGTTTACAAAACCTTTTTGCAAGGATACTTTTGTGTATTTCATAGGGAAGTTGACCATTTTTCCCCTTTGCAATGTTCACTAGATGCACCTGTGTGTACATTGGTTCACTGAACTACATGATTATTCCTTGTTGGATGAATTCTTGTGGGCTTCCTCTTAGCAGGAATTGAGTTAGTAAGGGGAAGCCTGAACTATTTTCATTTTTATCAAAGGGGACAAAGTAGGAGATAAACATGAGAAGAATAGTTGGAGAATATTGATCCTGATATCTTTTGATAGAGAGTTGTTTTCTTTGTTATTGATGAATGTTTTCATCAATGAAAAAGGGGGAGGTTTTTATAATGTGAATTTCATTTTGTTTATGATATTTTTATTGATGTCAACATATCCATATTTTGGTTGATTTTTTTATTGGTTGATGTGTGTGTTGATATCTTTGGTCTATCAGTAGAAGTATTCACCAAAATATGTTCTTTACATGTTATTACTTATCTTTATCAAGGATGGTACATTTTAGTGTGTAACATATGTTGGATTATTTTTTAGATTATTCCTACCACGAATGTTATCATGGTGTTTAAGTCAATGCAAGTGTCACATGTAGATCTGATCTGTTTGTGTTGAAGATCTCAAAGTTTGTGTAGCATGTTGAACACATTTTATTGTGTGAGATGGTCCAAATTTCATTCCTTACCACTGCAAGAATGTTTGAGTGTGACCTATTTCAAATAGGTTTAGTCTGACTTGGTTGATAACATCAAAAAATATAAATGAAGTGATATTTTTAGTTGTTCGTGGACATGCTTGTATGCAAGTAATATATGTAGTGAATATAAATTTGACAAGGAAAAATCTTTCTGGTGATGCATATGTGAGTTCATGAAATTAGTAGAAGAGTCTTATATATTATTTATATAATGCACAATATCTATGACAGTAATTTAAGTGGTGGATTCTTTCTTTCATTTATTATATTCTGGAGTGAGCTCATTGATAGTGAGCCTATATTTAATTGGTAGAGAGCCTTTCATATTTCAAGATAGTTAGCTTGACTTGAAGTCATCCAACAAAAGTGAGAAAACTAGTAGTGAGCCTTTGTGAAAATCACCTTAACCGGTGCAACCTTAATAGGTGTTTGTTTCATGAGAATTATCTTCTCTGTGGTTTTTCCCATTTAAGGTTTCCACAAATTTTTTGAAGTTCTTAGTGCTGGTGTTTCTGTACTTTCATGTTAACATTTTTATGGCTGCTTAATGTGGTTACCAGAATAATATAAGTTAATATTGATATGACTGATAATATCATTTGTATGGTTTGTGAGTTAACCGAGATAGTAATGTTTTTAAAAGTGTTTCCGGATAACTAATTCACCCCCCCCCCCCGCTTTCTCACTTGTTTNAACTAATTCCCCCCCCCCCCCCGCTTTCTCACTTGTTTGACCAATTTAGAAAATATATGGTTCTATCATCTATTACCTATGCCAAAGATGCCAAGGGAGGATATCATTATAGAATTTATTCTTGGTATACCAATAACCCAAAGAGGGCATGGTTCCATTTTTGGGTGCTAGAAATATTACCAAACATGGAACATTTTATTCCTTTTAGGAAGACTAATGATGTCGTTCATGTGGAAGAATTATTTTTTTAAGAAGTGGTGAGAGTATATGATCTACCAAAGAGCATAGTTTGAGATTGAGACTTTAAGTTTGTTGGGTACTTTTAGAGGAAATTATGGAATAATTTGAAGATATATTTTAAGTTCACTTTAGCACACCATCTATAGAATGATATACAGATATAAGTGGCGAATAATAGTTGAGGTAACTTATTGAGATGCTTAGTAGGAGATAAATGCAAGTGGTGGGATATGATTTTACCATTGGAAAAAATTACATACAATAGTTCTATTAATAGGAGAACTGGTAAATCACCATTCCAAATATAATATGGAAGTAATCCTAGAAATGCTTTTGAGTTAAGGAAATTGGACAAAGGAGAAAATATTAGTGCCAAAGATAAAGACTTTGTAGAACATCTAAAAAATTTGCATGAAGATAAAAAACCATATTACTCAAATGACTATTCAATACAAGGGTAAGGAACATCAAAACATAAGACATAAGTAATTTTAGATTGGTGATTAAGCCATGCTTCACCTATGAAAAGAGAGATTTCCAAAAGGAACATATAGTGATTTGAAGATGAAGAAATTCAAACCGTTTCAAATCTTGAAGAAACCTTATTCTAAAAATTATAATGAGGTAGAGTGGCCAGATGGACTTAGCATTTTCCCTGTGTTTAATATTTCATATTTGGAAAAGTATCATGAAGGAATCAATGGAGATGAAATAATAGAACCATGGTGAAATATTCAAGAACCTTCTTTAGCTATGGAAGAGATAGGGAATGTACTGGATGGTCATGTAAAAAGAAGCACAAGAAATAGGATTTATGAAGAGTTCATGGTTAAATGCAAAGGATGACCTACTGAATATTCCTCATGACTATTAGAAGAAGAGGTTTTTTTTTTTGGTTTTCTTCTGAACACCGGAGATGTGACAAGCTTACTTCTCAAATTACTCTAGGTGTCTGATGTATGAGCATATAGGGTGTAAGATAAATATTGCATCAACAAAACCAATTTGAATAAGTAAATAAGTAAATAAAATAAAGAGAAAATAAATTTCCCAAAAGATTAGGCGATCTTGAAAAGTTGGGAATCCCAAAAAAGTAGGGAATCCAAAAAAATAGGGAAAAAGGAAAAAAGGGTGACATTTAAAAATAAAAATAAAAATGATATTAGGTGTCATTTAATATTATGCATCTTGCCTTTAATATTTGTAGGAGGGTGGTTATATCTACTCTATCCAACATTGGTTTTGACTGTAATCTCTTGGGTGTTAAGTGCCTATATAAAAAAGGCATATGAACATTTGGAAGGACATCTCTTCTTTAATAAGTTGTAGTCATCTCATACTGTAATAGGTTGTAATGATAGTTTTATCAAGAAGTTATAACGATGTCATCCTCAAGCATCTAGAAGCATTGTAATCATCTTCAAGTATTATCAGTCTATACTTTGGAAATAATTTTTATTCTCCCTTTGTCTCTATGTTTTTGGTATTTGGTTACGAGTTTGTAAATGTGGTGTGGCCCTTCATAAAAAACCAAGCATTAGCATCAATCAAAAATAAAAATTACTTAGAAATATCTGCTAGAAAAGTACACAACATTGATGCACTAAGTTAGATGATAGTAGGGAAACTACCTCAAGCACTTTATGGAGATACTCAAAGAAACTCTAATCATATAATAGACCATATCTTTTGCAAACTTCAACCTAGTCAAAATATTTTCATATTTAATATGAAGATCATCTAAAAGGATAGGAGAAGTAATTTCTCCTCAACATCAACAAGAACATTAACATCTTCCTTCTCTATTTATTTATTATCTCTAGACTTTGACTTTGTTGTATGAGAATAATTCTTACTCTTCCATAGAATTATCCTATCAAGAAAGATTCTACAAATCATAGCACTATTATCTAAGCCATTTATATTAATCTTAACTTGAGAACCAATACATATATCATCTCTCCAAGTCTCATTTTAATGCAAATTGGAAAGAGAAACAACCAAAAAACTATTATAATATTTACAAAAATAAACAATCATCTTTCTGGACCATAACACAAAACCTTACCTCCCACAAAAAAAATTATGCCTTATTGTCATGTTGAGAGAATACCTATCATCCATCCTTAAGGAGGAAAACATATTCATATAAAAAATCCCACTCAAACCCTGTACTGTGAAAAATTTAAAAGAGGAAGAAACAACATCTACAATATATGGTGAACCACAATTAGAACCACCATCTATGTTCCATATGATAAATTATTTTTTTCTTTTTCTTTGAATCTTCTACAATCATCGAACAATCATCCTATTTTTCTATATATTTTTTGAACATTGCAAAATGTCTTGACACATCACATTTATAGAAAACCAAACCATATTTATAGAACCTAGCAATATGTATTATCATGTTATATTTATAACACCCTAATCCAGCCATTTTGATTTTAGCAACTTCATTATTTCTAACATTGATATTTATACTACATGAACAACCTTTATATGGCTATATCAATTGCAATTAGAACAGTATCCATTGATTTTTTTTACATATTTCTTTAGATTTATCCTTCTAAAAGTCATCCTAATTTTCTACCAAAGTGCTTTATTCCCTAACTTATTTCAAATATAAAATCTTCCATTATAAATATATCTCATTTTTATACTTCTACACGCATTAACTTTCTATCCAACTTTATTTCATGTAATAAAGATACCATCAAAAGAAGCATACCCAGAATGAATAAGAAAAGATCATTGACTTATCATCCATTTTTTATTTTTTTTTCTACACAAAAAAAAATTTCACCTATTTTTGGTTGACAAGATTATTTTTATATTTTAACTATTTTCTATCTTCCATATTCTTTTTGTCTCCTACCTTCTTCGAGTCTACTAGTTTCTTTTTAACATTCAACTCTTTTCATTCTGTCAAGTTCAATTTTCGTTCAACCCAACTCTAATCTTCTATGTACATTTTTATCTAGCCAACTATATCCTTCTTGCATTATTTTTCCTTTTTTGTCCAAATCTATCTTCTTTTGATTTGTCATGTCCATTTTCTCTTCTTCTTGATCTATCATTTCCAACTACTTCAAGTTTATTATGTCCTTTTTATCCTCTTCTTTCTATTGATCTATCATGATCCATTCAACCTCCACTAAATCATCTAATTCAACCATTGTTTCAACATTCAAAGAAGAATCCAATTTATCTTGATTAAGTTCCATATTAACTTCATCTCCTCTCCTCCATTGTATAGAGTTATAAAATAGAAGGTCTCACCTTTGACTTCAAAATAATAGATATTTCTAGTAGTCCTTAAACCTCTATCAACCCTATAACTAGTCTATTTATTTTTTATGGTACAACCATCACTTTTAAACATAAATTCATAACCCTTATTTCATGTTTGACTAACACTTGACATATTTTATTTTTAAAACCCTTAACATGTTTAACATCATCAATTCTATACTTACCATCAATTTAAATGGTTCTAATACCTTTGATTTGTGCACTTCCTTCTCTTTCAAATATGATTGTTCCACCATCATAATATTCATTCTTGATAAATATTCTTGTATACCATATGATATGATTTGAACATCTAGAATCTATGATCCATTCTCTTGCAATAACTTTAACATGCAACGAAATCTCATCTCTCTTTTGTGAAATTTCCAAAAACAAAGATTCCTAAATTGTTTCATTAGTATATTCATCTTCAACAAAGTATTTTTCAGTGGAACATAACCTATTTTCACATTTTCCTTTGAAGTTAAATCTCTTTCTAAAATCACCTTAATTTTTATTTTCATTTCTATCTTTACCTTTTGATTCACGAAGATATTCATATACTTGTAGTCATTAGAAAAATGTCATATCCTTCTACAATTAAATAAATTAACAGGTAACATACCTTTGTATCTATAGGTACCCATTTTTAATTATCTTGGAATATATTCTTTAACATACCACTTTCATCTTGTATGCCTCTAGTTCAACTTCATCAACAACTCTAAATTTAGTTTCTCTTTTCTCTTTCAAATTCTGCAATCTGAAATGCAGAAACTTACCCAATAAGTTGATCAATAGAATACTAACTCAGATCATTTCTCTCCCTTATTGAAGACACCATTGGTATGAAATCATTTGATAGAGTAATAACATCTTAACTATGACATCTATGTCTTCTAGTTGTCCACTAACAACTTTGATTCCATCAACATCAGTAACCTTATAAATTTATCTTTGAACACTGTTGTTTTGTTCCTTCATTATAACCTCATACATTTTTTTAAGATTCATCTTTCTTTCTTGTTTTATATTTAGATATCCATCATACAAAAAGACCAATTTGTCGTATATCTCTTTAGCACCTTTCAAACTTTTCACCTCCCCAAATGTTGTGTCACATAGGCTACTAAAAATAATTTATCTTGATTTAACATTACCTTCCTGTTTGAATTACCTCCTAAATACCATTATGTGAGGTTTCTAGATATGCTTCCATATTATCCTTCTAGTGAGGAAGATTAGTGCCATCAAATGGCAGAGCCAAAAAATGTAAGTTTTGTGCCATCTCAAATCTACCTCAAGAAGTTAAGATTCCTCTACAGGAACCATGCTCTAATAAAAATTGTTGAACACACTTTGGATGATGAGAGGGGAGTAAATAAGAATTAACAAAAACTACCTATATTTAATTATTACCAAATAAAACAATAATAAGTACGAAGCATAAACAACAACACTTGAACACTCAAATTTTGTACATGAAAAATCTAATTTGGAAAAACCATAGTAAGCACTTCACCATAAGGAATAATTCACTAATGTAAAGATATAATTAAAAAATATGATAAGATATCACTTCTATGGAATTGGAATCAGAGGATCACTACCAATACAATAATGAATACAAATAGGATCTCACTACTCTGAAAATATAAATAGAGGCTCACTACTAGAGTAGAAAGATATAGTAACAAACTTATACACCGAAGACTCGTTGTCTTAGGAAAATACAAATTTGTATAGGAAAAAGAAAAGATTCTCCTAAAATTTGATCTTATCTACACAACATTATAAAACTTATAAGTACTTTGATACTTCCTTTTCTTTACTGTCACTATACCTGAAGTCTAATCTACTAGCTATAGATCTTCACTGGTTCACACAATATTTAGTTGCATCACATGTTACCTTCTTCCAAAGAGAAAACTATACTTATATAGATGATATTTAATTGGAGATAACAACAAAGTCAACCATGATAAAGGATATTATATTTTAAATTAGAAGTTGTCCATGACAATATAAAAATGTAATAAGGTCCTATCCTAGAAGAATCCAGACAAAAACATAGAGAGGACCCAAATGGATAAGATATAAACATTAAATATATAGGTCACAATGATATAGGATCATCTTGGATTTTTTCAGTGACTACTTTGGATTTCTTGGAGGGATACTCGGTAGTTTCTTTCGAGAGTACTTCGAGCGATGTTTCTCTGTTGTAGTATTGGCCGAGCAGCTCGGTGATTGAAGGAGATCGGTCATTGAAGGGATGAGAAGATATTGTTTCTTAGTTTTGGTATTGCTTGACATATGTTGGTTTCTTGGTAGGGGTGGTGCCTTAGTGAAGGGAGATCATTTGACATGTGTGCTCAGAAATGTGTGTTGGTTTGTTGATGTTGGGCTGGTGGTTGCTGGCACTCAGTAGTTTGGTTTGCCAACTGATGTTCTTATGGATCAGGGAGGCCAACTTGATGGATTTAATATGGGAAGCATGTGATCATGATGTGGATTGATCATGGGGATGTGTGTGGACCTATTTGGTTCTTGCATCTTTATCTTATGTGCATTTTATGGATTGTAATGGTCAACTGGGTCATTTAATATTTGTTGCAGGCCGACTTGTGGCTTGAATATGTATTTAATGTAAGGGTTTAATTGATTTATAATTTTCAAAAGGCCAAATTTTGTTCATGATAGTATTTAAGGAGGGTGTTAGGTAGAGTGTTGATGGGGGGATTTAGTATGGAGTAGAAGAGAGGTGTCGATTTGAGCAGAGCTAACTTATCTAAGTGTGCACTTGGGAAACAAGAATGTTTCTTGGTGGCTTGCGAACACAAGCTCAGATTCTTCTTAGAGTTTCTACCAGAGTATGGATCTGGGCTAGTAAGGGGTTGTATCTTTTAAGGTCTTCCATAATCATTGTTGTAATTGTTTGTATTTGGTTATAACCTGGAAGGCCTTACAGTCAGGCATGTTGAATAAAAATATGATGATTCTATTATGGGAATTTGCATTATTGTGGATCTAAATCTTTGTGTTTTCTTATATTATATTTTTTGGTTATTAGTTGGGGGATTGGATGTCTCTTTTGGGAATTCTCCTACCTTTCAATGCATCACACACAATGCACAAACCCATCCAGATAAGAGATAAACATTAAATTTAATACTCTGGGCTTAAATCAAGAAACATGATCCACTCTAGGAGAGAGAAAGACAATGACCATGCTACACATAGTCCAATGCTAGGTCTGTGATCACTAGAGTAACTAGAGTCATCTCAAACAAGTATCCACACACCATGGTGATATCCAGAGAAGAACTTAACTTTTTATCTAAAGATAGACCCTCAACACCATGGTGATATCCACACACCATGTTAGAAATACTAGCACATGCTAGATATCTACATTAGAATTTATCCTAACAAATCTCTAAACCATAAAATAAAACTAGATTAAAATTACAATGCATAATAATAATATTTTGAGAACACTAGGAACAATTTCCAAAACACCAGAGAATGCCACAACTAATACCAAAATTTGAATCCATTTGAATAAGTTTTTGTACACCTTCCGGCATGAATTCTAGAGTAGAAACTTTGAGGAAAGTGTAAAATGAAGCAATATTAAACCTAAAACTACAAAACTTATAATTATAACTATTAATGAACTAAAAACATCCTAAACTCACATAATTTTAGATATAAGAGTGTAATTTTCAATCCCTTGTAAAATATTATCTTCTCAAGATCATAAAATATATAACTTTCTTCACTTGTCCTAATTGTCTCTCACTACACTGTAGAACTGAATACATACATGTCTCCCACTATTCTAAAGCTTTCATACACAAAATTATTCCTCCAAGAATAGGAGAATATAAAAAATGTAGATAATAGTGTTTGAGTGACCACAAATACCTCTAGAAAACAATGTTTAACATCAATGACAAACAACAAAGAAACATATATTTCCAACACTATCACCTAATTACATGAATGAGATGTAGTAAGTTGTAAGACTAGATAGAAATGTCAAAACTTCACAAATGGGTTCTATTAAGTACCTTAGAGTGGGACTTAATGGGATGAACCCTAGCAAAGAAAGATGCATGAAGGTTGGAAAAGTGAGAGAGACGTATCCTCACTTACTTTCTTATAATCAAGCATTCAGAGGTCCAAAATATCTCTAGTGGGGAGGCTTGATCTAGGTGGATATGTTTTCACAAAAAAATTGATAGTTCTGAATTATAAAGAAAATGACACCATTTTGAAGATTTTGACAAGATAATTCCACTTTCAAATCACATCAATCAAAGTGTGTATGAGAAATTTATGGCTTGTTTAAGATTAAAAAATAGGGGATGTGTTATTGAATTGATCGTATGAATATGAAACATGACATTCTTGATATTGACACATGATAAATTTAGGTTTTTCTATGTGGCACAGTCAAATACATAGGATGGGTTCCTTTGTTAAAAGTTTGTTGGGCGAAGGATCAAACACCCAAACTCCATCATGCTATTTTCTACCATCATTGTTGGACCATGCTTGATTTGTGGTAACAATAATGTGACATCTTCTATTTAAACTTAAATAATTCCTATTATTAGAAAATAGAGGGTCCAATGGTCTAAATTGTTGACCCCCCATGTGTAATGACCATTTACTTTTCAATGTGCCACATGTATTCTCTACAATCCATAACAGACATAAACTAATTGTGTTATGCAATAAATAGTAAAGGCCAAAAAGGAAGGTCTCGAGTTTTAAAATCAAGCCCTCCTTTAAATATTTCTAAATTTCTTTCCATTTTGATAAAGCTTGAAGGTTGATATAAAATAACATAGAATTATATTTGAAGATATAACTTTTTTTTATAGATAGACGAGTTAGGAGATTTTTTAAGCAAAATTCTTGTTAGTAAAGGAGAAGAACACTTAAATACTTCTATAGTATTGAGAAGACTATGTAAAGGCCTTATTTGTATATTAAAAGGTGCCTGCAGATGTATGTATCTATTACAACATAATAAAGGATCAACAAATTATTGGAGAGTAATCTAGAGACATAAGCTAGTTTGGGTTGAACTCTATTATATATTGTTGTCTTTTATCTTTTTTCTCTTTGCATTATTATTTATATTTCTATTTTATTTAATATGTTTTTAAATGATTTAATTTATTTTTAATACAATTAACATTTACCTAATTTAACATTCTTTCAAGAAACTATTTTTATAATTACTTATGAATCAACGATAAAAAAAATACATACAGACGAGACTAACTATCTCAACACATGATACATGAAATTAATTACATTGATATAAGCCTTTAGAATATTGCTTCTAGAATTATACCTTGAATCTAGGTGATTTTTACATGATGTTTGAGAGATAAACCACTATCAATTCTGATCCAAAATATCCATCACAAACTATTTCTTCCTTGAATTTTTATGTTAAACATATCACACACATTTGACACACATTGCAACTAGTTAAAGATCTTGTATTTATACCATCTGAATCATTGAAAAACATCAATCGATTTGACTATTAAAAGGGATAATGGGTGATCCCCAAAAGTGCTCACATCTTTCATTGCTCACCAGCAATCAGGATTTGTTCTAGGTAGACAGATTCTTGACTCCATCATGGTGGTGCACGAAGTGATCCATTCCTTAGGGGCTGGTAAGAGGGAAGGTTTCCTTCTCAAGATAGACCTTTCCAAGACCTATGACCAGGTGGACTAGTCTTTCCTGATGAAAGTGCTGAGATTTTTGTTTTGACAGGAATTCTTGCAAGATCATTCATGAACTTATCTCTTCTCCCTGGTTGGAGGTTCTGTTCAATGGGTCTGCTTCTACCTTATTCAAATCCTCTAGGGGTTTGAGACAAGGCGACCCCCTATCTCCCATTCTCTTCATTATATTGGTAGAGTGCCATGGGAGACTGATAACAACTAAAAGCAAAAATGGGGAGCTGAAAGGGATTAAGCTGTCCTCAGGTAATACTATTTTCTCTCATTAGCAATTTGTTGATGATACCATATTAGGAGGGGAGGCTTCAGTGAGAGAGGCCAGATTTTCTAAGTACCTTTTAGAATCCTATACTAGAGCCACTAGGCAATCTATCAATTGGAATAAGAGTTATCACTTCATTATTAATACCTCTGAGGTCATAAAAAAGGAGAATTACATACATCTTGGGATGCGGAATAGGCTCCCTTCCCTCTCATTACTTGGGTGTCCCTCTCATTGTTAAGCCCCCTGAAGAATTCTGGAATAGACTCATTGATAGATTCAACAATAAATTTTTAGGCTGGAAGGGAACCACTCTCAGTCATGCAGGAAAAATTCAGTTGGTTAAATCTACTCTTCAAAACCTGCCAACCGATGCCTTAAGCCTCTTCTCTAGTCCTATAAAGTGGCAGAAGAAATGGAAAAAACTCAAATAAAATTTCTCTAGTATGGGGCAGAGGAGCATAAGAGATTCCCTCTTATTTCTTGGGACAAAGTTTGCCTCCCTAAAAGTGTTGGAGGTCTTGCTATCAGGTCAATTAGGCCTTTTAATAGAGCAACCCAAGTGAAATAGATATGGCACATCTTCCATGGAAACGGGGAATGGAGAGAATTATTAGAAGACAAGTATCTTTCCAATGATGCTTTAAGTTATTTCTTTGATTGTGATCATATCCCGAAAGGATCTTTTATCTGGAATAGTTTCCTTAATGCCAAAGATCTTTCCAAATCTAAAGCTAAACGGAAAATTGGTAATGTAGAAATAGTTAATTTCTGGAATGACAATTGGTTATAGTTTGGCCACCTAAAGGACTATGATCCCTTTAACATATGGAAGGATGAGTGCAACCAGCAATTTGGGTCCTAGGTCTGAAACTATAAAGTGGGAAATTATTGGGTGGACTTTCCTTCTATATCCCAGGATTTCTCTCCCCTCTCCACTTCTTTGAATGTTATTTCCTTCTTTAGCCTACTCTTTCTAGATGCACTAGGAATCCAAGCCTTTTTGGGCTAAAGATTGGTTCCCTGGCCTTATTCCCAAAATTAATGTCTTCTTCTTGATTTTGCTTTAGAATCGTATTCTCACTATAGATAACCTTTTAAAGAGAGGCATCCTGATCCCCAATAGGTGTGTTATGTGTAAGTGTTAAGCTAAATCTATGGACCACCTTTTTCTTAAATGCTCCTATGTCATATCTATCTAGCAGCACATCCTATTGGTTTGTGGGATGTAATGGTGTTTTCCTTCCTCTGTTCAGGACCTATTTTCCCACTAGACCTTTCCTTTCAAGCAAACTGCTTTGCACAAAATTTGGAATTGGGTTCTCCCTCACCTATGCTGTGGAATTTTGAAAGAGTGTAACAACTATATATTTAGGGAATGTAGTGCTCCTCCTAAAATTAGTTTTGGGAAGATACATCATGCTCTATTGGAAAATTATGTTTCCTGTGGAGGTACTAATCCTTTTGCAGGAAAATATAACTTTGTTGATCCTAAGAAGACCAATGATAAAAGACAAAATTGCACCTAGATCTATCCCACATAAGGTTGGTTTAAAGCCAACTTTGATGGTGCAGCCAAGGGTAACCCGGGAAAGGAAGGAAGTGGTGGTGTGATTTGAATTTTTTTTGGTAAGGGTACTATTGTTTTCATCCTTCGACTCAGCACCCAAACCAATCACTATGCGAAAGCAAATGCAGCCCTCCGAGTTACCAAATTAGACCATGATTTTGGGGATCAAAAAACTTCAGCTAGAAGGTGATTCTAGCAACATTATTAACTCTCTCAACAAGTTACACCCACCATTGTGGACTATTTCCAATATGATAGATGAAACCCACAACCTTTTCAACACCTTTGATAAGGTACACATATCCCACATGTATAGGGAAGACAACTAGGTTGTTTCCTGGTGTGCCAACTTAGCGGTGAAAAGTGCCAATCAGATTCACTGGCTTGGTGGAGGAGACCTCCCATGTGAAGTGAAGAATTTAGTCGATTACAATAGAATCTAGGGAAATGAGGGATTTATTATCATTAATCATGAGAGTTAATACTACGCTTTGAAATGACTTTCCCATAAATGGAAAGTATGAGATTAGAAGGAAAGGTAATATTTCAAGTCACACCCACACACTTTGTGGGTATCAATTTGCAAAGGAAATACTTATCTTTCGTGGCACATTAGAAGAACAATCTGGAAAAACTCGGTGAGAAAGTTTTTTTTAAGTGGTAAATTCTAGTCCGCGAATCAAAGATTTTTTATTTCTATGGGTGGTGAAAGACACAGAAGGGATCCCACTAAAGACTTTGAAAAATGGAGGATATGGACCAAGGTCTGGAATTACCTTTATCAAGGAGGAATTTCCACTTTCATTGAAAGACTTCATGGTGGGAAGTCATTGGTGACTAAAATGTTTGTGAAAAACTAGGACGAGGGTAGTGTGGTGATTAAGGGAAGAAAATTTATGGTTACTGAGGAGGTTATCTCCATTTTTACTGGAATCCCCATTGTGGGCAATAAATTTTACAAGAACCATAAAATTTCAGACTCTACGACCAGTGACTTTGTGAGGAACGAGGAAGAGAAGAAAGATCTTATCAAACTCAAGACATATTATCTTCCTAAAGGGTTCAAAATGCTATGGAGATTCATTTTGAGGGCCATCATATCTTATATCATGTTGGACACCTGGTTTGATAGGATTAGAACCTACCGCTTTGTCCTCATGAACCATTTTTGGTATGGTATGCAAGTTTCTATCACCTTCTAATTATATGCTTCTATTAATTAAAATATCAATGGGTTTAGGGATAAGGGTATTGCAAATCCTACTTTGCATGAAGGGCTTTTACTTCTTATTTATGAGTTTTTTAAAGCCCAAATTCTGGGGAAGGAGGTTGCTGAGAAATAGGACATGGATGCCTATGGCTTTGAATATAATCCTCTAAAAATTGAAGACAGTGAGGGTATGCCCTCTGAGGGTTAGGAAGATTATGAGACTAAAAAGAAGAATCTGGGTTCCTCCTCTAAGAAGCGTATTGTTAGTATTCAAACCATTTAAAAAGAAAAAATGGTGACCCCATCCAAAAAAAAGACTACCATGATTATATCCTCTGAGGAGGAGTATAATGAAAATGAGGAAGGGATGAATACCAAAGGTGAGGAAGAGATATCCAGTGGAAAAGGAAAAAAAGAGAAGACAGACTGCCATTGTGAAGTACCAAAACAAAAAGGGCAAGAATAGGGATGAGAGCACTAGCTGAAAGAATTTCGAGGATTAGACTCATAGAAATTCCCCTGGCTCTTGCCACAAGGAGTAGGAGAAGTTCCAATCTAAGAAATATGGTACTAACCAGGAAATTCCCTCTCCCCATCTCTTTGAACCCCACAACATGATGAAAGAGAAAGGGCATGACAATGATTATTATTGCTACATGTCTACGCAGGGGAGGAAAATAGTTTGGTGTAACTTCAATGTTAAATCTACCAAAATGGGGATAACTAGGGAAGTCATTAATCTCAAATTTATCAAATGTGAGGATGGTTAGATTAAGCTGGTAGAGATGATTGACTCAACTGTGGTGGTTCTCAGTGATAACTCGAGGGAATTTGAGTTGAATATTCTCAATAATGGCAGGAATAGCATGCTGGACAACTACACATCAATTAAATGGCTATTCCATGAAGTGGGGGAGCTCAACAACAGAGCCAAAGGGACAGACAATACCAATTTTTATAGCACTGTTGTAGATAAGATGATTGTGAGTACAAAGGTCATAAAAATGGAGGATAAGATGATAAGGCTTGAGGCTACCCTTAAAATAATTACTGAATAGAACCTCAATATCCTCAAAACCTCTAATGAGAACACCAAGACTCTCATTGATAAACTAGAAGAAAAAATAGAAGGGAGAGAAGCAGCCAATACGGGTGTGGAAAAAGAGAAGAAGATAGAATAGGGTCCTGGTAAGAGGACTAGGGCTAGTGTCAAATAAGAAGGAAAATGATATGGTGACTGATCTCTAGAAGATTAATGATTCTATTGCTAAGATGGAGCTGCTTGAGGCCAAGGCAGAAAACCTAATGGTGGACTTATCATGATTCTGCCACCTAGTTCTTTTCGTTGTCCCTGTGATATTTTATTTTTAGAATCTTAGTTTGTTTTTGTTGTGGCCCTGTGGTGGCCTGTTTCATGTTTTAGCTCTATTACATTATGTCTCGAGATACATTTCATTATCTTACTCTATTTTAGGTTTCAAAAACCCTGTAAAACCTATCTTACTTAATCAAAAACAAGTCTTCCACCAAACCATAATTATTGTAAAAGAAGATCTATCCAGAAGATAAAGAATAACTTAAACGTCATAGTATATATCCAATGTGATCCCAAATCATACACATCCTTGGCACACATGATCTAAAAATAGGATAACATATAGCATTAATTAGTCGGCCAAAATGACTTCTTCAATATAAAACCACTTAATCTAGATCCCGACATATCAAGGTGGGGTTTAAAACAAATACAATACATTATCCAATTAAAATAGGGAAATACCATGATCAAGAGAATAAACCCTATTAGTTAGGTAGCCATAAATAACCTTTGAAAGAATATATAGAGACAATGAAACACTAAAGTACTTAATCACTAATATGAAGAACACATTGAAAGGTTATTTAAACACCCAACATCATTCTGAAGACAAAATTTTATATTCCCTTAATGATCTAAGTTTCCATAACTAATTTAACACAAAGTTCTTCTAAAGTAAAAGGCTAGTGAAATATAGTTATGAAGCATATATTAAAAAATGTACTTGTGTTACACATCCTTACACGGAAATTGAAATGAGACAGTACGAAAAAAAAATCTATCTTTCAAATCAGTAACCCAGGAAACATCAATGAGGAGAAATCCAAAACATTTTATGGACAACTCCTAATTGAGACGTAGACTACTCACACACTTCATACAATTGAACATCAACATAAATACTAGGGAACTAAAAATCTAGAAATTATATATTGTATATATATATATATATATATATATATATATATATATATACAAAAAATAAGGCTTTATGAATAAATGTGAATGAATGTAAAAAATATTCTTTCTAGCTACGAGAGTAATTATTTTCCACCACAATCTTTAATGATAAATAAAACCTCAAATTCTTGTTAGAGATAAGACTATAATATTTTCATCCATTCTAGTGTCATGCTAAAATAATCTTCATATTCCCAATGTGATTCTTCTAATTCTCATCTTAAGAATATCATAATTGCACAGTCTTTCAATTCCAACTCACATCACCAACACACATAATTATTAATACAATGAGTTAGGACACTTTTAATCATCAACACACTATCAACATACCACTAAAAAGTAGAAGAACAAGTTTATTATAACTAACACACTATTGTGTACAAATAAACACTTAAGAGTTGTACATTGACGAAATATAATACTCAGTCATCAATCATTATCCCCCATCTATTACAAGCACTTGATCTTTTGTATTTAGTAACATACCTATTCTAGAGAAAGAACATATTTGATATGCATGCTTGCTTCAAAAAAATCTCCATATCTTCACAATAATATCAATAGAGGGATGAAATTACAATCATTCGTGACATCATTACATCTCATAGTCTCACAACCTCAATAATACACTAAATAGAGGGTTGACACAAGAGGTCACCACTACAACCCATACAAGAAAGCTCTGAAATTCAACAACTTGAAGAAAGCAGGGGGTTGACGTCAATGAGAACACAAAAATCTAAATATGACCACCACATCAAGACTTTTTTAATAGAAAATTAGATATGTCAAAAACAAGAATTATACTACCACAAAGAGAGAGGCATTGCATATTTTGTAAACTTCAAATATATATATATATATATATATATATATATATACCCAACCATGTTTTGCTTTTTAGTTTGTGATGTCGTACTCTTTTAGGCATTGGTTTCAGTTGATTGGCCAAATTCTTTTAGGGTACTTTCATGTGAGCTGATATTATTTCATTTGATGATGATACTTGTTTATGATGTCATGATTTTACCTTATGCATAGATAGATTTGATGATGTTATCATGTTCATTATTATATATCAATTTTAGATTATGATATACTTACCCCATACTCACATGTGTATGGTTGTCTTATATGTGAATGTACTTGTTGATGTGTTGTTGTGGTAGAGGATGGAGATGTAGTTACTTGCTTTGGCGAGATCCACATGTTCAAATGATCCCTATCATTATTTTTGATATTATATTATGTATGTACATGTGTGTTCTTTGATGACAGGATTGTAGCTACAAGGCATCGTCTTCCCTGAATTGGCAAGAGTGAGTGTGCCCATAAATATTCATCTTAATGGTAA
Organism: Thuja plicata; assembly: GCA_018584345.1. NCBI lineage: Eukaryota > Viridiplantae > Streptophyta > Pinopsida > Cupressales > Cupressaceae > Thuja > Thuja plicata. The sequence continues at coordinate 1,756,904 of MU226921.1, read as the reverse complement.
AGAGGGGAGCTACCATATAGATCCAAAACCCTAACCTAAGCCTAATCATCCTAATGTTGGATGACTTTCAGCATGACTACCCTCTCCGGATTTGTCTAGGTTGACAGAATTTGAATACCCTTTCTCTTATGTTTGTGTGTGTTTTGGCTTGATTATGTTTTCAGGTGATTTTCAGATTATTAAGTGATTTTCCTTATTCTATGATTAATGGATTATAGTTGAATTAATGATTTAATTATATCCTAATTTTATTTTAAATAATTAATTAAATTGAAATATTTGAATATTTTGATTTAATTAAATATTTAATTGAAAACTATATTGTATGTGCTTATATGATTAATTAAATAATTAAATATTTGGTTCCATGCATAATTGTGAAATAAATATTTAATCTATTTAATTAAATATTTTATTAATTATATGTGCATAATTGTGGTTAAAAAGTTTTTTCAAATTGAAATATCTCAACTTGTAATTAGGAGTCAAAGTTGAGTTGTAGGAATAAAGCATATTTTATTTAATTAATTTTGATTTACTTTCAATTTTCAAGTTGAGTTAAATTAGGGATTGACTTGGGAGTTGTCATTCGCATTTGCATGTTAAGGGGAATTTGAATCTCTTTAGGGGGAATTGGTCATTCATTCTCTCATAACAGGTTTTTGAGATTTGGAGAGCTCTTGGTGTTTTTGCATTTTTGAAGGATTGTGGATTGTTGTGGATCTTGGTTGCTTTAAAGTTTTCAGATTTTCCTATTTCTTGTGTGTGTGTGTTCAGATCTACATTGTTGCCAGATCTGTGGTTGAATTGGGCTTGAGAGTTTCAGATCTACTTTCATCCTCCAAGCTACATTCTTCTGTATCTTGCATTGGAATCAAGGTAGGTTTCTTTTTCCATGTATGGTTTTCAATTTTGTAGATCTTAGGTTTTTGTTATTGTTTAAGTGCATGTTTATCATTTTTGGTTTTTAATGGCTTATGGTTGTTTCTATGTTTTCAGGTGTTTATAGAAACTCTAGATCTATACTTCTTTCATTTTCTATGTTCTTGGCATCGCAGGGTTATGCTATCAAAATTTTAGGAAGAAATTCCCTCTAGATCTCTTAGAAAATGAAAAATTAACCTTTGATATAGTTTATACTATAGGAGAAATTAAATTTATGACTATTTGATGCTTCATTATTTTCAGGGTTTAGGAGGAGCTTGGATCTATTATTTTCATAAATATGTATTGCTTGTTATGGTACAGACATGCTGTCAAAATTTTATATTTTTATCTCTCGTTACACTCCTAGAATTCAAAAAATCACTCTGCCTATAGTTCTAACTATAGTGGGAAATTAAATTTATAGTCCCTTGTAATGTCTTTGTTAAAAAAATTAAATCATTTGGAAAAAACAACCTCCTTGTTACAGTTTGGTGTAAAAATAAAAGAAAAAAAAAATTAATTTACCCAGAAAGAGGAATAGACAGAAAAGACAAAAAAGCCACTAAAGGACGAAAATGGGTTGCAAAAAAAAGAAACAAAGAAAAAAAGAATTTCCTTTATTGTTTTCCGTAATCTGAAATTGTTAAATTAATTAAAAAAAAAAAAAAAAAAAAAACCGCAGTTGTTAAAATTTCGTGTGAAAGAAATTTAAATAGACTTAGGGGGAGGTGGGACCCCATCCCCACCATCCCCCAAGGCCTACGCCACCTATTCAAGGTGGGCGGCCTGTCCCCACTTGGGACAGTGCGCTGCAGGAACAGGGGGAGGTACCCCCGCGAGCCCCCCATCACATGCGCATATTGCGCAGGGGGGTTTGGCCATGCGGGCCCCCCCATGAGGTAAGGTGGGTTTGTTGTTATTTAACTTTGTTTAATTAATTTAATTCACAGTTAATTAATTTTTAATTTAGTTTAATTAATTTTTAATTTATTTTAGTTAGTTTTAATTTAGTTTAATTATTATTTTTAATTTAGTTTAGTTAGTTTTAACTTAGTTTAATATTTATATTTATAGATACATTTTGTACATATGGAATTAATTTAATATACTAATTGTTGAAGATGCCTTAATTAAATTGATTATTAATTTAAATTAATAGTTATTATTAATTTTAGAATTAATATATATCGATTATTAATACGATTAACTTTGTTAATCAAATTGAGTAGACTACTTGAGCTAAAATGTATTTATTTAATTAATGGTCATTTTGATTAGAGTATTTATTTATAGGAAGGAATCTTAAATAGTTTAAATGTGATTGATTTTGAATTATTTCAGATTTAAGTATTCATGAAATGAAGTTTATGCTTGAGTGGTTTATGAATGATTACATACATATAGATCATTTTTCAGTCTTTTAAGACGTCTTGTTTCATGTGCATCTTAATGGATCTCTTTTGCTTATATGTATTATTTTGGGGACATTAGACGACTTAGGATGTATACTAAGGCCGGGGGGGTGTAATTATGTTTTTGTTACTTGATGGCGTGTGTGTTGTCAAATATTACCCTAAACTGACCATGATGACCCTTTCGATTATGTTATCTGCTAGTGTACCTATGTGACTGTTCCTATTGTATGGGATACTGATTTGGGGTACACTAGGGTTGTGACCTATGCTAGATATGTTAGGATCTCTGAGCCTAGGATAGGTTACCTAGATGCGTAGTAGGAGGTGGCGTGCAATAAGTTCCGTGTCCATAAGAGACTACTAGATTGCTTATTGTGGAGTTTCTTAATAAGTGATAACTAAAGACATATTTGGGAATATTAAAATGGATTAATAAGATGTGTCCTCATCTATGCTTGAGTGCTAGTATAGAGGCTAAGATGGTGTTGAGAAGATGTCAGTTGCCCTGTGAGGTACCTGACATAGTTAGTGGCCTTGTTAGTATGAGAGGACATTAGCTCCGTATATGGTCACTTAGGTGCCGAAATCCATTGTGATTATCAGGGCTAAACTTAAGGGTAGACGTAGATGATGACACCTTCCTTTACACATGCTAAATTTCCTATTTTGTCAGTTGCCTCTGGATTAGTGAGTCTTACCTTTTATGATGATTAGTACACTGGATTAGAGAGCTATCAGGATCCCTTTCTTAGTGGTTTTCCCTTGTTGGTTTTGGATATCTGATTGGGATCTGTTGTTATCTCCTCAGCACGGTGGGGTGGACCTTTGTGGTTCCACATGGACATGTGGTAGTGATTCTTTATCGACTGATATTCGACATCCTTGTACCAAGTGCTTGATGGTTTCTTTGAAGATGAGCTCTTTATGTTCCTTCATCATTTATTATGTAATTTTATTATTTTAATTCTTGTATTAGAGTATCACATGTGATACCTAATCTGAAAATTGTAATAGTAAGTAGTTTAGAGTGATTACTACATACCCTGTGACATGTGCAGTGGATGTGCGTTATGGTGGTTTCATGGTTATCCATGAGGATTGTAATTATGGTTATGTAAGTAGTATTGGTTATGTTTAATTAAATAGAATATTTTGTTATATTGTTAGTTGTGTTTTGATTTAAGTAATTAAATGTCATGGGACCCTTGAGTTGTGTAATCTATGTGAGTGTAAGACATGTGTATAAATGGTTATCACTTCCGCATGAATGTATGTTTCATTATGTTAACTTTAAAAAAAATTTATTCAGCACACATAGTGACATGTTCTAGGTTAATCTCTCTTGGGTTCCCTGGTGGAGCATTACATTTGGTATCAGAGCTCTAGTTTCTAACACTGGGAACTCTGGGAATTGTATGCTCATTAGGTTGTGTCTAGCTTAAACTTGAAACTTGAAACTTAAACTTAAACGTAGACATAAAACTCTGATGTATTTAAAACCATTGCTTTGTGATTATTTGATTTCTTTTATGTTATTTGGTTTTGGGTTTTAGTTCAGAGTTGCTTGGTTCCTTTGGTTGCTTTAGGTCTAGAGTGTGTTGAGTCTAGAGTCATTTCTAGGAGCCTTGGTCAGGATCAGGATGTGAAGGTTCAACACCTTGTCAGAGAGCTTAATGACCTCATTGATGGAGGAGTTCAGGCCTTCCAATCCCAAGATTTTAGGGATGTAGTTTATAAGGTTGTGTTGGTTGAACAAGATCATGTAAACCAACAGAGTAAGGAACTCTCTCAGGGTCGTAGTGCTCATTTTTCATATAAGAAATTCTGTAACCATCAGCACATCAGGCATTTTTATGCTAACAAGCGCAAATAGATAGTTCATTCGACACAAAATGTGTATCGGGATGTTAGTAGGGGCAGTGTTTAATAGTCTAGAGCACCATCATTTAGAGGAGGTGGTGCATCTGGTTTCAGAGTTAGAGGTAATCAGTCTCGAGGGATTGGGAGCTTCAAGGAGACCCCTAGATCCTTTACAGGTAATCAAAACTCACATCAGAAGGTGACTCCTCATAGTCAGAGTAGTGGTACTCGCTCTAGGGATTCTCGAGGTGGTCCGCGTGCCAGGCGCAATTAGTATAGTTAGCCTACGCAGAGCATGCAGTAGAGTATTGGTAGACATGGTTTCCTACAATCCAGTGCGCCCTCCAAAGGGAGAGACAATTTTAGAGGCACCAGATGTTTCACTTGTGGTCAGTTTGGCCACATTGTGGTGAATTGTCCACAACATGCTTCTCATTTTTCTAAGCAGAGACCTGCGACTTCCGAACCTGCAGTTGGGAATGTTGGTAGAAATCATGGAGCATATGCAGATTTGGATTATCATCCTCTAGTGTATCATCCTCCTATGATTGAGTCTGCAGGTAGAGGATGTGCAGCTGGGTTTCAGTTTCCAGTAGTGGGGAATGATCCTCAGAGTTCTAACCAGAAAGCAGGGAAAGGTCCTATGGGATCTACTCATTGAGTCTTATATGACTCATTAGGCTGCTTCATGTTAATGGGAGTTGTATCCCTATTTTTTTCAGGCTTCCAAGAGTAAGCCTAATCCTAGGGGGGGTGGATGTAATACCCACCCATGTTTTTCTTTTTAGTTTGTGATGTCGTACTCTTTTAGGCATTGGTTTTAGTTGATTGGCCGAATTCTTTTAGGCTACTTTCATGTGAGCTGATATTATTTCATTTGATGATGATACTTGTTTATGATGTCATGATTTTACCTTGTGCATAGATAGATGTGATGATGTTATCATGTTGATTATTATATATCGATTTCAGAATATGATATACTTACCCCATACTCGCATGTGTATGGTTATCTTATATGTGAATGTACTTGTTGATGTGTTATTGTGGTAGAGGATGGAGACATAGTTACTTTCTTTGGTGAGATCCACACATTTGACCGATCCCTATCATTGTTTGCGATATTATATTATGTATGTTCATGTTTGTTCTTTGATGATAGGATTGTAGGTACAAGGCATCATCTTCCCTGAATTGGCAGGAGTGAGCATGCCCATAAATATTCATCTCAATGGTAAAGAGGGGAGGTAACATACAGATCCAAAACCCTAACCTAAGCCTAATCATCTTAATGTTGGATGAGTTTCAATATGACTATTCTATCTAGATTGGTCTAGCTTGACGGAATTCGAATACCCTTTCTCTTGTGTTTGTGTGTGCTTTGGCTTGATTATGTTTTCAGGTGAGTTTTCAGATTATTCAGTGATTTTCCTTATTCTTTGATTAATGGATTATAGTTGAATTAGTGATTTAATTATATCCTAAGTTTATTTTAAATAATTAATTAAATTGAAATATTTGAATATTTTGATTTAATAAAATATTTAATTGAAAACTATATTGTATGTGCTTATATGGTTAATTAAATAATTAAATATGTGGTTCCATGCATAACTGTGACATAAACATTTAATCTATTTAATTAAAAAAAAATTTAATTACATATGCATAATTATGGTGAAAAAATATTTTCAAATTGAAATATCTCAACTTGTAATTAGGAGTCAAAGTTGAGTTGTGGCAATAAAGCATATTTTATTTAATTAATTTGGATTTACTTTCAATTTTCAAGTTGAGTTAAATTAGGGATTGCCTTGGGAGTTGTCATTCAGGTTTGCATGTTTAGGGGAATTTGAATCTCTTTAGGGGAATTGGTCATTCAATTTCTCATAACATGTTTTTGAGATTTGGAGAGCTCTTGGTGTTTTGTCATTTTTGAAGGATTGTGGATTGTTCTAGATCTTGATTTCTTTGAAGTTTTTAGATTTCCTATTGCTTGTGTGTGTGTGTGTGTGTGTTTGGATCTACATTGTTACCAGATCTGTGGTTGAATTGGGCTTGAGGGTTTCAGATCTACTTTCATCCTCCAAGCTAAATTCTTCTGTATCTTGCATTGGAATCAAGGTAGGTTTCCTTTTCCATCTATGGTTTTCAATTTTGTAGATCTAAGGTTTTTGTTATTGTTTAAGTGCATATTCATCATTTTTGGTTTTTAATGGTTTATGGTTGTTTGAATATTTTTGGGTGTTTATAGAAACCCTAGATCTATACTTCTTTCATTTTCTATGTTCTTAGCATCGTAGGGTTATGCTGTAGAAATTTTGGGAAGAAATTCCCTCTAGATCTCTTAGAAAACAAAAAATTAACCTTTGTTATAGTTTATACTATAGGAGAAATTAAATTTATGATTATTTGATGCTTCGTTGTTTTCGGGGTTTAGGAGTAACTTGGATCTATTATTTTCATAAATATGTATTTCTTGTTATGGTACAGACATGTTGTCAAAATTTCATATTTTTATCTCTCATTAAACTCCTAGAATTCAAAAAATCACTCTGCCTATAGTTCTAACTATAGTGGGAAATTAAATTTATAGTCCCTTGTAATGTCTTTGTTAAAAAAATTAAATCATTTTGAAAACACAACCTCCCTGTTTTGATACAGTCTGGTGTAAAAATAAAAGAAAAAAAAATTAATTTACCCAGAAAAAGGAAAAGACAAAAAAGACAAAAAAAAACACTAAAGGACGAAAATGGGTTGCAAAGAAAAGAAAGAGAAAAAAAAGAATTTCCTTTATTGTTTTCCATAATCCAAAATTGTTAAATTAATTAAAACAAATAAATAAATAAAAACCGCAGTTGTTAAAATTTCGTGTGAAAGAAATTTAAAAAAAAAAATTAAATAGACTTAGGGGGAGGTGGGACACCATCCCCACCATCCCCCAAGTCTTGTGCCACCTATCCAAGGTGGGCGGCCTGTCCCCACTTGGGAATGTGCACTACAGGCGCAGGGGGAGGTACCCCACGAGCCCCGCATCACTTGCGCATATTGCGCATGGGGGGTTTAGCCATGCGGGCCCCCCCATGAGGTAAGGTGGGTTTGTTGTTATTTAGCTTTGTTTAATTAAATTAATTCAAAGTTAATTAATTTTTAATTTAGTTTAGTTAGTTTTAATTTAGTTTAATTTTTTTTAATTTAGTTTACTTAGTTTTTACTTAGTTTAATATTTATATTTATAGATACATTTTATACATATGGAATTAATTTAATATATTAATTGTTGAAGATGCCTTAATAAAATTGATTATTAATTTAAATTAATAGTTATTATTAATTTTAGAATTAATATATATCGATTATTAATACAATTAACTTTGTTAATCAAATTGAGTAAACTACTTGAGCTAAAATGTATTGATTTAATTACTGGTCATTTTGATTAGAGTATTTATTTACGGGAAGTAATCTTAAATAGTTTAAATGCGATTGATTTTGAATTATTTCAGATTTAAGTATTCATGAAATGAAGTTTATGCTTGAGTGGTTTATGAATGATTACATACATATAGATCATTTTTCAGTCTTTTAAGACGTCTTGTTTCCTATGCATCTTAATGGATCTCTTTTGCTTATATGTATTATTTTGGGGACATTAGATGACTTAGGATGTATACAGAGGTTGGGGGGATGTAATTATGTCTCTGTTACTTGATGGCGTGTGTGTTGTCAGATATTACCCTAAACTAACAATGATGACCCTTTCGATTATGTTATCTGCTAGTGTACCTATGTGACCGTTCTTGTTGTATGGGATACTGATTTGGGGTACACTAGGGTTGTGACCTATGCTAGATCTGTTAGGATCTCTGAGCCTAGGGTAGGTTACCTAGATGCATAGTAGGAGGTGGCTTGCAATAAGTTCCATTTCTGTAAGAGACTACTGGATTGCTTATTGTGGAGTTTCTTAATCAGTGATAACTAAAGACATATTTGGGCATATTAAAATGGATTAATAAGATATGTCCTCACCCATGCTTGAGTGCTAGTATAGAGGCTAAGATGGTGTTGAGAAGATTTTAGTTTCCCTGCGAGGTATCTGACATAGTTAGTGGCCTTGTCTGTATGAGAGGACATTAGCTCCGTGTATGGTCACTTAGGTGCCAAAATCCATTGTGATTATTAGGGCTGAAGTTAAGGGTAGAGGTACATGATGACACCTTCCTTTACACATTCTAGATTTCTTACATTGTCAGTTGCCTCTGGATTAGTAAGTCTTACCTTTTATGATAATTAGTACGCCGGATTAGAGAGCTATCAGGATCCCTTGCTTAGTGGTTTTACCTTGTTGGTTTTGGATATCTGATTGGGATCTATTGTTATCTCCTCATCATGGTGGGGTGGACCTTTGTGGTTCCATACAGATGGGTGGTAGTGATTCTTTATCCATTGAGATTCGACGTCCTTGTACCAGGTGCTTGATGGTTTCTTTGCAGATGAGCTCTTTATGTTCCTTCATCATTTATTATGTAATTTTATTATTGTAATTCTTGTATTAGAGTATCGCATGTGATACCTAATCTGGAAATTGTAATAGTAAGTATTTTAGAGTGATTACTAAGTACCCACAACATGTGCAGTGGATGTGAGTTATGGTGGTTTCATGGTTATCCATGAGGATTGTAATTATGGTTATGTAAGTTGTATTGGTTATGTTTAATCAGATGGAATCTTTTGTTATATTGTTAGTTGTGTTTTGATTTAAGTAATTCAATGTCATGGGACCCTTGAGTTGTGTAATCTATGTAAGTGTAAGACGTGTATAAATGGTAATCGCTTCCGCATGAATGTATGTTTCTTTATGTTAACTTTAAAAAAAATTATTTAGCACACATAGTGACATGTTCTAGGTTAATCTCTCTTGGGTTGCCTGGTGGGGCATTACAATCTACTCTCTACACCACTCACTTTCTTTACTAGTCATGAATAATTTAAATACCTACTCAATAAACCTATTACACAGTGAATAGTATAAAAAATGATCACTAGTATTCCAAGAGTTTGACTTCAAAGCTACGACGAGATAAATCAAATGAACCAAGGATCAAAGTGTGTATCCAAATTTGAAACAAAAGAATAACCTTAGGCCCAAGGAGATCTCACAGTGCACACTTTCCCATGTCAAATAAGTACTAAAGAAATTAAAATGTATTTCACTACTACTTTCTATAGGATAATTTCACAAAGATTTATCACTAGAAGATAAGCAATCATTAGTACATAGTGCTACACCATACACACTGGTTGAATGAGAGTTACACCCTCTAGGTAGAGATGATATCTTAAGGTAACTAGTGTATAAATGTCAATGAAAGTAAATCCTAAAAGAACCACATAAAGGAATATCTAGTGGTGATTTTGTAGTGAAACCTGAACAATGAGGGTGCAATGTGTAGGTTTATGGTGGCTAAATATTTATAAAGATTCCATAAAATATATAAAAGCGTGTGTACATTTTTACAATGTAGGGAGACCTTTTACAAGAGATTAAATACCTCTATGGATACTATGAGAATCTAAACCATTTCATAAATGTTCCATAAAATTTAGTGGACCTCAATTAAGTCACCAATAAATAATTCCATGGCAAAATAAATTATAAAGTGGACAGAGTATCTAAAAAACTATTTAAAAGTAGAACCCATAAGGGATTTTGTGATAAAGAAAACTGCATAGTTCTTTAATAAGAGTATAATTACAAGATATGGATGCCCTCTTTGTACAATAAGTGATAAAGGAAAACAAATAATAAAAAATATGAGCAAATAGTTACTACAAGGATTCATGATACCACACAACAAATCACCTTATCAACCATAGGATAATAGAGTGAGTGAACCATTTGAAACCTAATTGGAAAGTCTTAACTAAAATGAGTGATGGTAATAGGACATATTGGGACATATAATTACCTATGCTACTCTATTAATTATTGCACATCATACAAATGATCAGTAAACTCATACCATTTCAATTGGTCTACAGAATTGATCCTACAATCCCCATAAACTAAATTATACTCAATCTACATATTGCACTCACTTTGTGCATGGAGGATGATCAATTTCCAGTACAATGAATATGAGATCTAGACAAATCAAATGAAATCTAGAAACTAACAATATATAATAATAACCTTTAGAAGAAAAGTTAAAACATGTGTCATGATAGGAACTTGTGATTGAAAATATGAAAGCCATGGGACATAGTACTAGTATATGATAAAAAAAATTAGGAAATACAAAAAAAATGACGGTTATAGGATTCAAGTCATACTACATACATGATAGTAATGAAATAGAGGAAGTAAAGATGAGGCTAGTGGAAAATCCCCTCATAATTAGGTATATAAATATAACATGCCCCCAATAGCACCATTAAAAGTAAACCCCAAAATCCCAAAAATGAAGAAACCTAGAAAATTAATCATCACTAGATCAGACTAATGACTAGGAGATCCCACTTAAACTAATTAGAAAAATACAAAATGCACTTTACCAAAATTCTTCTTTACTACCTCAAAATTTACCAACTCTTGTCTCCTATTCACTTTGCATTCTTAGCTCAAACACCTCATCTAAAACCTCCAAGCTTTTCTAATTCAAAAAAAATTACCATACAAAATAATGACAGCCTCAATCATAGTTAAATTCAATGAGTAGAAGGGACACTACTTGTATTTTCATTTTTTACGTTATGAAATCTTTAAATTCCTTTATTGTAGAAGTGGGAGGGGAGGTCTCGCTCATGGAAATATCTTTTCTTTTGTCAATTTCTTTTCCTACTTGATTTTTCTCTAATGGTGGTGGTGGACAAATATCTTCCACTTCCTACTCACTAGGGATCACCATGTCTTAAAATAAGCTTTTATCTTTTTTTTTTGTCTCCTTCCAAATATCTCTTTTTCTTCCTCTTCATTGCGGTTTACGGTCTCTTAAAATGTATTTTTAGTTACTTCTAGAGTCTCCTTCAAAATATTTTGCATAGCCATTAGATTATCCTCCATGGTTCTACCAATATTGTGTTTTGTGTCGAGCTCTTGGTCTTATGCTTAAGATATCATCTATTTTTTTATTTAGTGATGTTAGGGATTACCTCGAAGATATCCTTCCTCCTTATCTCTTCTTCTTTTCCAAGTCCTTTCATCCTCTTTACCAATATTGTGGTAAATCTCCTATAGGAAAAAATAGTATAAAACTAGCATGTGAAGTAATTGCTTCGGAAGCATAGATCCTCTCAAAGTTTCAAGAATTGTTCCCTAGAACATTTACAAGACACGAAAAAAGTCAAAGAAGTACGCCTATTTTTGAAAATATATTAAAATAATGGTTCTCAAACTAACATTTGTAATTTGAGTCAGTAAGATGAAGATAAAATTTTGGTGAGATAGCAATGAAAATTTAGGGAGGATGAGATGTGCATGACTGTTAGAAGGTGGGATGCATTAAATTTATCTTATATAATCATGATTAGGTAGAAATGAAAGTAAAGTAGAGATGGAATATAATAAAAAAATAAGGGTGAATTGTAAGGATTGAAAAAAGGTATTTTTGTTATAAAAAATGAGGACAAAATCACATATTTTAATAGAAGGAAAGTGGTGGATTTAAAGGTAGAGAATTTATAAATAGATGTGTCCATTTTCTGTTAGTGTTGGAAAGATTGCTACAATGTAGATAATTGTTATTTTTTCATTGACGTCAAACCTTAACTGGTGAGACTATTGTTGTATGTTTGAGTACCTTATCTATTGATTGATGAAAATTTGAAAAGAATGGGATAACAAGAAGACCAAGGAAATGGTTGATTTATGAGTATACACTAGAGTACTTGATCATTTGGCACTTTGGAAAAGTGATATGTTGTTTATCTATCACTAACAGTTCACTAGAAGGTCGATGCCGAGCAAAGAAAAGTTGATGTCAAGCAAAGCAAAGTTGATGCCGATCAAAGCAAAGATGATGTCAAGTGCCAGTGAAATGCTGAGGGAGATAGAGAAAGCCCAGAAACACTATTTTGTTAATTGATGAGATTTGAGATCTATGGCCGACATAGTTGATTTTATTGGGATATGCATTGTTAATTAAGATTGGTCCACAATCATTTAATGCATGGGAAACCGTTATTAGTGCATGGATTCAATGTTTAATTAATTATTGTATTGGAGAAGTAAATTAAATGTAATAATGGAAAGATTAATTGGATCTAACCTAACCTAAGATCTATGATCTTGATTAAGAGGAAAAAGATTTATCTGACCTAGATGAAGAGATATATTATAACCTACTATGGTTATTGTTATAGTATCCAAGGAAGGAGAAGTGGAATGCAAATTATTTCATGTTTAATTGACTGATTGGTAAAGACCTAGCATAGAAGGCTGAGTAGAGAAGCAAAGTGATTTCTTGATGGATTTCCAAACAAATCTAAATTTTGAGATGAAAATGGAGACCACTCAGTGAATTAGCATTAGAGCTGAAATTGGATCTGGATTTCCAAAGTAAGTTGTATGTATCAAATCACACCTGCTAATTAATTTCTAACCATTGTATCAGTTCAAATCCTTTAACTAGGTTGACCTAACAGTCATTGTATAAATTCTTTTAACAAGGTGACATTCAGATTGGAATTTTCTAAGTCCTCTAACAAGGCCACTCTTGATAGGGTGATTAAATCCTTTAACCAGGTCGCATTTGACAGTGTGTTTTGTAACCTTTAATAGGGTAGGCTCCTAACAGGGAATCACTTCAGAAGAGTGAAATTATGGTAGCATGTCACTGGTGGTTTTTCCCATATTGGGTTTCCATGTTAAATCATGGTGTCAAAATGTGTGAATGTTATTTTTTTGTTTTACTTTTAAGTTTCTGCAAGCTTATTTCATTAGTACAGTAAACTACACACTTTTGTTTTTTATTGCTGCCAAGAAGATTTGAGCTGTTGAAGTTGGTTTAAAGTTTTATATGGGCACATCTAGACCTATGGCTAATTGATTCACCCCCCTCTCAGTTATTTTGAATTCATCCTAACAATTGGTATCAAAGCACTTGTTCTCTTGAAAATTTTTGAAGGTACTTGGAGATAAAGATCAAGATGTATAAAAGGGATAGACCGAATATTAACAAGGAAAACTTTCCCACATGGAAAATTTTGATGAAACTTCACTTGGATGGTATTGGTGATTATGGTAAATGACATATTGAAAGAGAGTATGTAGCCCCTACTAGAGTTTTGAATGCTGCATAATTAAGAGAAAAGCATGAACATAATCAAGCAATGCTGGAGCTTGCATCATCTCTGAACTATCATGAATTTGAGGACATCAAGTATTGTACAAGCGCAAAGAATATGTGGGAGGACCTTGCAACCATTTATGGAGGTGATACAAATGTAGTAAGACTGAAATCTTAAATTTTGAGAGGTAAGTTTGATGATTTAAAAATTCAAGAAGGAGAACATATAGTGCAATATTATGATAGGATAAAGGAAGTTATAAATACTATTAGAGGAGCTAAGGGAACCATTGATGATGACACTATCATGAGAAAGGTACTAAGAACACTTCTTCCTATTTATACTATTAGAGTATCTACAACTCAAGAATTGAGATGTACTCCTAATAACAATTTAACTTTGGAAAGTTTGGTAGGCAGACTTGCTGCATTTGAGATGTCAAATTTTGACAACTGTACTCCACAAGCTTTTGAATCTACATTCAAGTCACATATGGTCATCAGCAAATCAAGGATAGGAAAGAAATGTGTGGAGAGTGACAGTGACACCTCAGATGATGATCTAGAAGAGCTTGAGGCACTTATGGCAAGGACACTAGCTAGAGGAAAAGGAAAATACAAAGGTAAACTTCCTATTATTTGTTTTTCTTGTAACAAAGTTGGTCATATTTATGCTAGATGTCGTGAAAAGAATGAGAAAGATGAAAAAATATCTAAAGAAAGTACAAAGACAGGAAGGATGACCGAGACTATAGAAAGTACAAGGATTACAAAGATAAAGGTAAGAAATCTTGTTATATAGCTAAAGAAGCCTCTAACAGTGAATATGATAAATATGATGAAAATGATATAGAAGTTGTGTATGTTGCAATGAAAGATGATTCTGATGATGATGAGAAAATTGCACTAATTTCTTATATGAGTAAAGGTGATCATTGGATTATTGATAGTGGTTGTTCACATCACATGACTGGTGATTAGGACAAATTTGAAATCTTAGATCAATGTAAAGGTGGATATGTTAAGTTTGGTAATGATACACCTTGTAGAGTTAAAGGGAAAGGATCAATTAAACTAACTAGCAAGATTAGATGTGATAATGTATACTAGGTTGATGATCTTAAGTGTAATTTGTTGATTGTTTCATAGCTAAATACTTCTGGTTACAGACTTGAATTCTACCACAGGAAAGAAAAGCTCTATGATGCCAATGGAGAATTAGTTTGAGGTGGTGAGGAAACTAAAGGTAACTTCTTCTATCTGGATTTAGCTGAAGAGACATGCTTGTTTCCACAATATAATGATGTTTGGTTATGGCATAAGAGGCTATGTCATGTTAACTTTGATAACTTGGTAAGCATAACTAAATTGAAAAAGGTTAGAGGGTTTCCTAAGTTAAAGAAACCTAAGAATGCAATGTGTAAGCAATGTCAGTTGGGCAAAATGACTAAATCTAGTTTTAAGAGCAAAACTCATACTTCTAAGAATATTTTGGAATTGTTTCATACTAACCTTTGTGGACCTATTGGTGAGAAAATTTACTATGGAGACAAATATTTTATTCTATTTGTAGATGACTACTCTAGGATGATTACTGTCATGTTTCTCAAAGAAAAATCTGATGCATTTTAGTTATTTAAGTGGTACTTGGCAAAAGTTGAAAAGGAAATAGGTAAGAGTCTGAAATTTATGTGATCTAATAGAGGAGGTGTGTTCATTTCTAATGATTTTAACTGGTTCTAGAATGACCGAGGGATAAAAAGACAAATGTTAGCACCTAGGACACCACCACAGAATGGTATAGCTGAAAGAAGAAATTGATCTATCATGGATTGTGCTAGAACATTGATGATGGAGAAAAATGTTGTACAGAGATATTGGAGAGAAGCTATGAGTATAGCTATTTATACCTTGAACATAGTACAACTCAAGAAAGGTACAAATACTACACCTTATGAGCTATGGTATGGACATGCACCTACTGTAAATTATTTTAAAGTCTTTGGGAGTAGATGTTTTATACTGAAGGATAACAAAAATGGTAAAATTGATGCCAAATGAGAAGAAGGCATATTTATTGCATATTCTACT
Source organism: Thuja plicata (assembly GCA_018584345.1). Lineage (NCBI taxonomy): Eukaryota > Viridiplantae > Streptophyta > Pinopsida > Cupressales > Cupressaceae > Thuja > Thuja plicata. The sequence continues at coordinate 1,741,324 of MU226921.1, read as the reverse complement.
AAGAGTAAGGCATACAAATGTTTGAATTATAACACTAACAAAATTGTCAAAAGTGCAAATGTTAGAATTGATGAATATGCAAAAAGAAATGAAGCAGAAAGCATGATTGAGCTTGAAAGTTACAGATCATTCACCTATCCCGAAGAGGAGGATTCTAATGAAACTAAAAATGAAGTTGCTGAGCAATAGTCTCCACCTATCGAGACACAGAATGAAACTGTTGGGCAATAGGAGGTGCCTGCCAAGCTATCTGATGGAGATGTCGAGTCACAGTTTCACCCTAAACTAAACTTGAATGATCAAACTGAAGCTGAAAAGAGCCTACTTTGGCAAAGTATGTAAGAAGGCACCATAAACATGATCAAATCATAGGAGAAAAGGATTCTGCAATTATTACAAGAGGCAAATTAAGAGAAGACACATGTTTTCTATGTGATTTGGAACCTAAGACAGTAAAAGATGCTTTGGAAAATGAAGACTGGATTCAAGCCATGAATGAAGAGATAGAACAAATTGAAAAGAATGAGACATAGACACTAGTACCGAGACCTGATAACAAAAATGTAATTGGTACAAAGTGGGTATTCAGAAACAAGATGAATGAACATGGAGAGGTGACAAGGAATAAAGAAATACTGGCATGCAAAGGTTATGCACAAGAGGAAGGAATTTACTATGGAGAGACATTCGCCCTAGTTGCAAGATTGGAGAGTGTGAGAACTCTATTTGCATATGCAGCCTACAAAGGATTTAAAGTATATCAAATGAATGTGAAGTCAACATTTCTAAATGGGATATTAGAAGAGGAAGTGTATATTGAACAACCTGATAGATTTTTTGACCCAAGTAAGAGGAACATGGTTTGCAGACTGCACAAGGCATTATGTGGACTGAAACAAGCACCCAGAGCATGGTATGAAAGATTGCACAATTATCTGATGAAAATTGGATTTGCAAGAACCAATGACAACAACAATCTGTATTTGAAAACAGAGCAAGGTAAAGGAATTTTATTTTCTGAAAATTTTGTTGCTGACATCATATTTAGTGGACAAGATATGATATGTAAAGCATTTTCAAAAGAGATGCAAACTGAATTTGAAATGTCTATGTTTGGTGAGATAAAATTCTTTGTTGGATTACAAATACATCAAATGAGGAATGATATCTATATTACTCAATCAAAATATATCAAGGAGATACTGAAAACTTTTGGTATGGAAGATTCAAAACCAGTGAGTACACCCATGGCTACTGGACAGAATTTGACAAAGAATGATGATACAAAAGAGGTAAATCAAATAGTGTACAGATCAATGATTCATAAGCTACAATATGTTGTACACAATAGACCTGATATTTCATTAGCAGTTGGAATTGTTGCTATATTTTTTGTTAATCCAAAAGAGACACACATAATGGCAGTGAAAATAATTATGAGATATTTGAAAGGTACAGAAGACTATGGCCTATATTACAAAAGGAATGACAAGTTTGAACTCAGAGTCTATACTAATTCTGACTGGGCTAGAAATGTTTATGATAGAAAAAGAACCACAAGAGGAGAATTTATTTTGGGGAAAAGATTAGTTTCCTGGACAAGCAAGAAACAAAATTCCACCTCACAATGTACATCTAAAGCCAAGTATGTGGCAGAAATAGTTAATTGTTCAAACAGTATATGGTTGAAGATACTACTGAAAGGTACGAAGGATGAGCTCACAAAACCAGTTGTCATATATTGTGATAACATGAGTGCCATTAATATTTCTAAAAATCCTATAATGCACTCTAAGAAAAAACATATAGCTATCAAGTATCATTACTTGAGGGAGCTAGTTTAGAACAAGGAAGTGAGACTGGAATATGTGAACACTAAGGAACAGTTGGTAGACATATTTACAAAAGAATTACCCAAGGATTCTCATGAGTATCTGAGAGGTAAATTGGGGGTGATTCACCTAGTAGAGGCTAACTAGTGTTGAATGGTACTGTTGTCTCAAATGTTTTAATCAGAACACTTGACACATTGATGCATAGAAAGTCACATTTTGAGGATGCTGCCTAAAAAATATGAAGTAAAAGACAAGAACAAAAAAAGAAGATCAGTCATACACAAAGATGATAGGAACAACATGATACACATATTACAAGAAAATAATCTGCATAATGAAGATGTCAACATCTTCGGCATTATTGTCAAAGAGGGAGATTATTGCTATAACAACAGATACAAGGGAGATTAACAACATATATAAGGGAGATATTACTAAAAGAGGGAGTTGAATAGTAACAAAAAACATTTCAGTGTAATTATAGACATAGAGGGAGTTAGAATGAAGCTAAAGACATTAATGAAGATTTTTTCATATTAGGAACACAGGCACTTTTTGGATTGTATGGTAACTTTGGTTGGAAATCATTGTTTTGCAGTTTAGTGTTGCCATCAATGCCAAAGAGGGAGATTGTTGCAAAGATTGCTACAATGTAGACAAATGTTATTTTGTCATTGATGTCAAACCTTAACTGGTGAGACTATTGCTATATGTTTGAGTACCTTATCTATTGATTGATGAAGATTTCAAAAGAATAGGATAATAAGAAGACCAAGGAAATGGTTGTGTTATGAGTATACACTAGGGTACTTGATCATTTGGCACTTTGGCAAAGTGATACGTTGTTTATCTATCACTGATAGTTCACTGGAAGGTTGATGTTGAGAAAAGAAAAGTTGATGTCGAGCAAAGCAAAGTCAATGCTGAGCAAAGAAAAGATGATGTTGAGCACCAGTGAAATTTTGAGGGAGACAGAGAAAGTTGAGCAACAGTATTTTGTTAATTGATGAGATTTGAGATCTATGGCCGACATAGTTGATTTTATTGGGATATGAATTTTTAATTAAGATTAGTCCCCATTCATTTAGTGCATGGGAAGCTATTATTAGCGGATGGATTCAATGTTTAATTAATGACTATATTGTGGAAGTAAATTAAATGTAATGATGGAAAGATCCGTTGGATCTGACCTAACCTAAGATCTACGATCTTGATTAAGCGGCAAAAGATTTTTATGACCTAGATGAAGAGGTATATTATAACCTACTATGGTTATTTTTATAGTCTCCAAGGAAGGAGAAGTGGAATGCAAAGTATTGCATGGTTAATTGAATAATTGGTAAAGACCTAGAAGACAAGGCTAAGTAGAGAAGTGAAGTGATTTCTTGATGGATTTCCAAGAAAATCTGAAGTTTGAGATGAAAATGGAGACCACTCAATGAATTAGCATTAGCGATGAAATTGGATCTAGATTTGCAAAGTAAGTTGTATGTATCAGATCACACCTGCTGATTAATTTCTAACCATTATATTATTTCAAATCCTTTAACCAGGTTGACCTAACACTCATTGTATAAATCCTTTGAACAAGGTGACATTCAAATTGCAATGTTTTAAGTCCTCTAACAAGGCCACTCCTAACAGGGTGATTAAATCCTTTAACCAGGTCACATTTGACAGTGTTTTTTGTAACCTTTAACAGGGTAGGCTCCTAACACGACATCACTTTAGAAGAGTGAAATTATGGTAGCATGTTACTGGTGGTTTTTCCCATATTTGGTTTTCATGTTAAATCATGGTATCAAAATGTGTGAATTATATTGTTGTATTTTACTGTTAAGTTTCTGCAAGCTTATTTCATTAGTACAACAAACTGTACACTTTTGTTGTTTATTGTTGTCAAGTAGATCTGAGTTGTTGAAGTTGGTTTAAAGTTTTATATGGGCACATCTAGACCTGAGGATAATTGATTAACCCCCCTCTCAATTATTCTGAATTCATCCTAATAGTTAGTATGTATATTTACTTTTATTATACAATGACCAATTACATAATCCCTTGGGAATATAGATAAATTACAACAAACATAGATTGGATATGAAAAATAGAAAATTTTGATAATGAGTTTTGATTAAGTCAACATGATTTGGACATACAAACATAAATAATGAGCTGAATGAAAAGTAAGAAATACAACGAAAGTAACACAAGTCCTTCAAATTGAAGTACCATATATCACTTAGATTTCATTGATTGTTTATTAACCAATGCTCACCCCAATGACCAATAAAAAGGTGAGGGAATAATAGAAAAAGGTGTTGGGGATTTGATAGAGTAAACCAAGGAATGCCAAGCAAGGTGTTGGTGACATGAAGAGAAGCAAGAGTACATTCAATGCAATAAAACTATTTTACTTTAGTTTGAATGCTATTTATTTATCATAACTATATCATTTTAGCCAATGAACTTTACACAATACATTGCACGGTAAAAACAAAACAATAGTCTACTCCATCCTAGCCCAATGCTCAATATTGCATCTCCAAATAAATGACATAATTTTTATAGAGATATTGTATTGTATCCAAATGGTAAGAACCTATCAACCTCATCCATAGAGAAATGTGTTGTATAAGGAACATAATATAATGTTATATCTAAGAACAAATATGTGTACAATCAACACAAATAATCCAAATTATCACATAGAATCACATAAAAATGTTACTCGGAGTCCTTTCTCCCTGTGTCTAATCTTTTCACATTTTTGGCTCAATTTATATATAAAAATGTCTAATCTTGTAGTACCTACAAGAAAGATTGTAGTTTCTCAATCAGTACATTCAATTCACATTCCACCAATTTTAATATTGGTATATTCTTCATTATAAGGTGACATATAGGAGGGCCATGTGAATGGCAGTACAAACTTTGTCACTATTGCTTCAAGAACTCATTTTTATCAGGCAAACTCTTAGGGCCCGTTTGGTGCATGGGATTAATTTATCTAGAATAGGCCTATTCTAGAATAAGGACATATTCTTAGATTGATTAATCCTGAAAATGAAAGATGGAATAAGTTATTCTGTGTTTGGATCTCATAACGTGGAATTGGAATAAGGATTATTTTTCATTTTTTCAATTAATTTGAACAATATGTATTTTTAACTCGTGTACACACATACACATATACACACACATGTATATATATACAAACATGTGTATATATACACACACATATATATACATACATGTGTATATACACACATGTGTGTGTATATATATATATATGTATATATATACATATATGTATATACATATATATATATATATGTGTGTGTATATATATATATGTATATATATATACACATACATATATATACACATATGTGTATATATATACATAACCACATTAAAAAAAAAGATTAAATTAAAAAAAAAAAAAAAAATATTTGAATCCATAAATAGCTTATTCTCGAATAAGAAATGAATTCCAGGTTTTTTTTTCAAATTAACTAATGCAAGCATTGGCCCAAAAATGGGGATTAATTTCTAGTTCGGGAATTCAAAAAATGGCCCCAAACAATGAATTAATTTATTATTGGATTAAATAATGCCTATTCCAGGTTAATACCAGGCACCAAATGGGCCCTTACCATATTTATACTTAGAGAAGTTCATAATAATTTTCAAAACAATGTAGATTTAAAAATAAATTAAAAATAATTATCCTTAAACATTTGAATTCTTTGAATGCCTTGACTGCCCCCATTGTTCCATTGCTAGTAATCTAATATTAATGACACTTGAAACTTTTAGATATTGGCAGCCTTCAGATCATTTCTAAGAAGACTTTTTTTTTGTCTTTTTGGCTCATGGTGGATGTGGATGCCTATAGGATCAAAGCGAGGCTGCACTATTTTTCAAAGCTACAAGGGGCAGTCATCCCATTCAAAGGCCAAAGAATTGTATACCTTCATATCTTGTAGGGTATACGGTCCTAATGAAATGGTAAAATCCCAACAGTGCTTCTTCTTGTACTTTATGTTCTCATACACATTGGCGAGTTGTTGGGCCATCTCCAAAATGATTATCCAGTTGGATGGATATCTAGGTAGTTTCTCTGGCTGTATAGTTGATCATGTTATCTGAATATAGGTGAAGATCCTGAACTAAATGTAATAGGCCCTTGTGGCCCTTATCTTAGCGGTTGCTTCCTCTGACATCCTTTTTGCAAAGTCACCTTTGATGGATCTGATGATTAAGAAGATGAAAGTGTCATTGACTATCGTGTAGTCTGGGCTATCCTCTGACATTTTTTCCCTCTTCTGTAGTTGGGGTTATAAAATGTAAGGCCATGCGTTGGGATCAATTAGTTTTCCCCTCTTGGCGAGTCCAAGGTAATCCACCCGGGCTGCTAATAAGTATACCACATAAGTGCTAATGTAAAACTTGGGGTTATGTTTTATTGCCATGAGCTGTTCGTCCAACTTGTCGCTAATGATGGTTCCCTAGTCGAACCTAGACCTATGGCCTTTGAGTCTTTCAATCAAGAGAATCATCCAATTCTCTAGTTGGGATGGTTGTGGGAACCCATATACTCATCTCAACATGGTTATGGATAATTTGATTTCATCCTTCATGTATCCCCTCCTTACGTATATCTTCTATAGCTTATTTTTTGGGAGAGGTTGTTCAAGGTAATTGCCATTGACTATCTCGGATGCTTTGTCACCTTTATTCCTAAACCATAAATTCCACTTTTCTATGAATTCATAGAACTTGTCTATGCCTTTGTGAAGATGGAATACATCCTCTATGACATCTGGCATGATATTTGATATTACTTGGCCCTCTGTGTTTTGAATCACCCTTTTGTGTAAGTCATAGTGATTAGCTAAGGTCGTGATTAACTCAAGTGAGGTCACAGCCACTAGGTGGGCTGTTGTGTTGACAATTCCTAATAATACAAATGAAGTATAGTCCTCTGACCTTCCTTATGGTTGGGCTCACCTCGTTAGGAATTGATCCCAATTTACATTCTTGATATCAGTATCAGTGATCTCACTGTGCTTGTTGCCAATCTTTTAAGGGGGAGTGTTCCCCTTGTATTGGTACTTCATGGGTGAAGTAATATTTTTCTCAGTCATTCTTGTGATAGAACATGCAAGTATCAGTATCTTATTTGAGGAACAAACTGAAAGAAAGTTGATTAAACTAAGAAAACATAGCGAAAATGCCAAAGTCACAGAGAATGCAGGTTTTTCACACTTTGAAGGTTTTGGATGCCAAAGAAAGTTTTGAAGGATGAAAAGGTGAAAGTACGAAAAAAAATCCATCAATCTTGGTGAGATCTTTTGGACCTTTCAGCCTCCAAAAGTCTGAAGGTTTTGTGGATGCCGAAAAGTGTGAAGTCTTGAAACCTAAAGCGAGAACTTGGAGTCTTGGATTTGGTGGGATTTTGGGCCCTTTGGGGGTTCGAAATGCCAAAAGCCCTAGTTTCTAAAATAATGATGAGGGAAAGGTATTTCAGGGATTTAGTCATGTTGGTGTTTTGGAAATTTTGGAGTTCTGAAACACTGAAAGGGCCGAATCTCTGACAAAAAGACAAATGACCATGACCTAGTTTTCGGCCTATTAGAGGCCGAAAACCTGTGACAAAAGTCATGAAAAAAAATGTTAACCAAAAAAAACCTAGAGGGAAAAACCCACCCTGACACAAATAGACCCCTTCGCAAAGCAAAGGCGCCCAAAGGCCCCTTAGAGACCAGGGGAGAAGGAGACCCAAAACACCCTAGGCCAGAACAGTGCTAGGGTGAGAAAACACTCTGAAACCTAAAAGAAAACTAGGAGAAAGAAAATGAGAGGCACACAAATGAGACTTACCTTAGAGGGGCTAAAAGTGGGGAGGATGGAAAAGTGAACCTGGAGGTGAGTGTGTGTGGTCAAGCTTAGGGCTGAAGACAAAAAATGCTAAAGTGGCGAGCTCTCGAAAAAAAATCAGAATCAAGGAAGCAAAGTGTTCTCAAATTGGGGCGTTCGCAACTTATAACCTATGAATCTCAACATTAGCACTTTTAGTGGTTTCAGTTTCTGAAACACTAAAATTTTAGAGGTAGACACCTTCATACTTTTGGTGTTTTTGGATGCCAAAAACACCAAAAAAATCAACTTTTGGCCTTTCAGCCATTTCGGTGTTTCAAAGTACCAGGGTCCCTCAAGCACTCAATGGGCCAAAAGGTTGAAAAAGGGTTTTTTCCTTAAGATCACGCTGATGCCTATTCTTCTGAAGCTGACTGAGTGAGGACTCAAAGGGGAAAACTAGACCAAAAAACATAGAATGCAAAAAAAAGGGGGTCCCCATGGTCAGAGGACCAAAAAAATGGGGTGTGTGTTGTGGACCCACAACAAATAGCCTGACAAAAGGAGGAATGACCAAGGCATTTCTGTATCATCATTACTCTTCTAGGTTGTAACTTCACAGTAGAACAAGGCCAATAGGTGTTGGTGTCAATCAATATTTCAATGACTTTTAATAAAAGGTTTTTCTCTAGTTCTCAATGTGTATTCATGTGTATTCATTCCTTGACCCTTGATTGTGGTAACCAGGATGTTTGTCAGTTTCTCCCAAACTTCACCAAGAAGACTAGGGCTTCTCAGAAAGATATTTTCTTCTAGTTAGGGATTCATAGCCCCGACAAAGTTTTCCCCAAATCCCAAGTATAACCTTGCTCTACTGCGAGTCGAGCGTTCATAGCCCTGGTAGAGGTTTCCATAGTCGTCCAAGTCTATTTTGTCTATTAGGTTGTGGCTTTCATGCTCTTGAGAGTTTTGTCATTTGGACAGTCATTTTATTTCTTCTGTATGCTTTTGAGATATGTTAAGCCCCTGGATGTTTGTGTACTTTCTCACCCAGTGTGTTCAGGTCCATAAAAATGAAATTTTCTTTTTGTATTTGGTCTGATCCGGGCAACGATTAGGCTGTGTCACCCATATTTCACACATGTGGCCTCTTTGGGACACTTTTATTCTTGTGTGCTTTCTTTTCTTGTTTCTCTAGCTATTCTCTTTTCTTTTTTCCATTTCCTTTGCATTCATTAAGACCTAGGTTCTGGGATCAGTGGGTACCCGAATCTATGCACTAGTGTTGGTCGCAACTATCAAACATTCAAGGAACCATTTCTCTTTGAGGGTTTCCTTTTAGTGTATGTTGTGATTAGGATGACCAAGCCTTGAACTTCTTCTTGTTGACCATTGATAGTGGTCATCACTTCACGTTTTGGATAATGTTCTTTGCATTGCACATTTATTTTGGAGAATTGACTAAGAAATACCCTTGCTCTAATTTATGGACTACCTTGGAATGGATCCAAGAACACACTGACTCAAAACAAACCAGCCCTGACAAAAGAAAGGACTGACGATAACGGAAATGAAGAGAAAAGAAAAAAGAGAAAAGAAAGGAAAGAACCAAAAAAGGGGGACTATGGTACAAGGGATGGAAGGTAGTCCCTCTTAGGATTCAAAGTAATGTTTGAGGAATTTCCCATTGACTGGAAATGGGTTCAACTATCCATTCAATGTGCTGATCCTAAAAGTGTTTTCCCCAAGGATCTCATATATTTGATAAGGGCCTATCCACAATCTTTGGAACTTGGTGTGGCTAGCCAGTTTTTCTTTCGCCTTATCCCACATGAGCAGAAGGTCAGAGATCCTGAAGGCTTTAATGGTGGCTCTCTTTTCGAACCACCTCTTGACTATGGCTTTTTGTTTTGATACATGTTCTAGATCCGATGTTTTCTTCTCCTCTAAGTTAAGGAGATTAATGAGCCAGAACTAGATTTGATCTTCTCCTCCCACATATTGGTCCATAAATCTGAGGACTAGGATTTTTAAGTTCATAGGGAAGAATGGTTGCAAGCCATAGACTAGCTAATATGGAGACATCCCAGGGCATTTTTTATCCTTACGTGATCATTCCATAAAGCATACTTCAATTGTGCGTGCCAATCCCTGGGGTTGTCATCCACAAGGTACTTGATCACTGTCATTAAGTTTTTATTGGTAGACTCTAGTACACCATTTCCTTGCATATAGTAATTTGAAGAAAAATTGAGGATTACCTGGTTCTCAAAGGCCCATTGCGTCAGTGAGGCAGAAGAAAAAGAGGGAGGATTGTCACATACCAGATAAAATGGCATCCTGAACCTAGTTATGATGTGTTCCTCTAGGAATCTAGTCATGACCTCTATGGTACAATTCTTTAGTGCTTGAGCTTCTATCCAATGTGTGCAGTAGTCAGTAGGTGTCAAGATGAACTTGTGTCCTATAGATGAAGGGGGGTTAATCATTCCAACAAAATCTAAGCCCCATTGGGAAAATGGGCATACCTCATATACTAGTTATCTAGGTGTGGGTAACTGAGCTCGGTGTCTTTGAAAGGGAAACTCATAAAATATATGGGTCTTTCATCTTCACTATTATTCTTTTGTGTGAGGATGCCCACACATGAGTGTTCAGATGCAAAAGAGTAAACCTTGAAAGGGATAGTATAGTTTGGGCTGACTAGGACCAGTGCTGTAGCGATGGCATTCTTAAGCTCCTCAAAATATTTCATGGCTAGGAGAGTCCATTCAATCTTGGCATCTTTCTTGAGCATGTAATTCAAAAGTTTTACTATCTCTGTGAGACTACTAATGAACTTCCTCATGAAGTTGATCTTCCCAAAGAAATATTTCAGATCTTTGAGGCTGTGTGGTGGTGTCAATTTTAGAATGGATTCCACCCTTTTAGGATCTATGGCTATCCCCTTTTCTAAGATGATATGTACAAAGAGTTTTCCTTCAATTACCCCAAACACACATGTCTTGGGATTGAGAGAAATCTTGAATTCCTTGCATCTTTGAAGGCATTTTCTGAGGTCACTTAGATGGTCAGCTCTTTATTTTGAGAAAACTATGAGGTCATCCTTATAGATGATAATGCACTTCCCAACTAGTCCTTTTAAAGCTATGTCCATTTCTCTCTGAAAAGTGGCCCCTGGGTTGATCAGTCTGAAGGGCATCTGACGGTATGCGAAGGTTACCCATTTTCTTGTGAACACCATTTTCAGCCTATCTTCCTCCTGCACCATCACTTGGTTGTAGCCTGAATAACCATCTAGGAAGAAAATCATTTGGGACCCATTGACCTTTTGTAGTACTTCATCGAGAGATAGGAGCGGGTAGTTGTCCTTCTGAGAAGATTTGATGAGGTTTCAAAAATCCTTGCATAATCTAATCTCTCAAGTTTTATTTCTTACGAGTACCAGGTTTGAAACCCATGTGGAATGCCAAATTGGAAAGATAATCCTCGCATCGAGCAACTTCTGAACTTCCTTTTGGATCATGGGCTCTATGGTAGGGTTCAAGGGTCTTTCCCATTGACAGAAATTCCTTGAGTCTTGTTTTAGAGGGATGCTGTGTACTATAACTAAGGTGTCATATGTCTTCAATTCTTCATAGCTCCATGCTATGACATCTTGCTATTTGATGAGGAGCTGGACCATTTTTTCTTCTCTTTTTTAGTTCCTACCTTTACGATGTGTACCTCCCTAGGTTCCTCTTCTGTGCCAAGGTTATAGGTATCACATTATTAACCATCTGGTGTTACATCTGGGCATCTACCTACTGCAGTCTTGTTACTGTCAAAAATCCTCTCTAGTTCTACTATCCCTTTGTGTATGGTGTTAGTTCTCAAATTTATAACACTTTGATCATCAGGAGCTTCATGTTTGACTATTTCTTCACTTTCCTTTTCCTCATTGATGATTTGTTTTTCAAACACACTAGCACACATGTTGAACTCAAAAATGCGTTGATCATCCCTGGAAGACTTGAAAGTTAGTGATGTTGTCTGGAATGGCCGGAGCTACAACAAGTTCAACTAATAATTTCTTTAGCTTGGATTTTTCCATTGGATGTAATGAACTGGCTGACATAGCCAAGGCATCAGCGATAATGTTTCTTCTTCTTGGGATGGTTTTGATGTCGAAGTCATTGATTACGTCCCATGCTATATTTCGGTAGGCTAAGAGCCTTTTGTCATTGCAAGTATACTGACTATAGATCTTCTTGACAACCAATTGAGATTCCCCTTCTACTATCAGGATTCTTATTCCTTTCTCGTGTGTCATGAGGAGTCCGTAGACCAATGCTTCATACTATGCAACATTGTTAGTGCACAAAAATTGCAACCTATAAGAAGCATAGAAAGACTTACCTCTCGAGTTTATCAATTCGACCCTTGCACCTACTCCTTGTTTACATTTGGAACCGTCAAAGCACAATTTCCATATCTAGGGTTGCTTGGTAGGATTGGTTTTGGCTGATTTTCTCTTTAGAGGGTGCTTGGTTTTATGTCTCCATCCTTTCTCCCAATCACTGTTAGAAGAAGTTGATTCTCCCATACCTTGGGAATTCCTGGGTTTGGTGATCTCAACACTTTAATTGAACTTTTCTTCTAGCATTCCTTTATAAGGGGGGCATGCTCTGTCATCAGAGGTACTCCACTCACTAAGTATGTTCAATACCAGGCCTCTGTCATCATCATCTGACCCACTATCTTGACCTTGGCTTGGGGTGATTGTAGGAACTGGGACATCTACCTCTCGCAGCATGTTATTCTTTTCATTGGTCTCAAGGATGTCCCCTTTTAGTGTAGGGGTCTCTAGTAGCTTACTTGACGAGGTGATTTGGATCAATACCCTTTATAATGCTTCCTGGGAATTGGGGCATGTGAACTCAGAATGGCTAGCTTGGTGTAATCGACAGTACCCTAGTAGTAAAAAAAATATTAAGATATGCGTCTTGTCCCAAGTGTCGTAGGCTGACCGTAGTGCTATTGATAAATTGTTGGAAGATGTCATCATCAATATATAACTCCAAGAGACCTAGAATGGGGCTGTGGTCCAATTCTAGGTTCTCTTAGATTTGGAACATGAGGATGTCATCCATCTGATAAGTGCCCAAGTCTATCCAGGTGAACATGACTTCATTCAGGGCATTATACTCGGTGATCATCTATCTCAATTTAGGCTCTGCATCAATCTTGATCTGGTTGTTCAGGCCTCTCCATGGTAGCCATAGCTAGGTGAAATCTATGGAAAGCCAATCCCTTAGGCACTTGGTCCATTCTTGGCTTAACAACATCCCATAAGTTTCAAGTATGTCTACTATATGTACAACAATGCTCTTGGATTTTAGGATCTACCACCAATTGGATGTGTACATCTTTAAGAACATTGATTACCTTGACCTTGGTTTTATCCAATTGCATGACCACTTGGTTTGGTACTTAGGGAACCATCCCCAACTTCTGACAAATTTACAGGGGCATGATGTTGCATGACGCTCCTAAATCAATCAGGCAATTATGTAAGTTCTTTCCAAACATCCTTGGACTGAGTAAGAATGGTGGGACCTCCATCCTATCTTTGAACATAGAGGGGAAAGCCTCAGATGTGTTGATGTTGGATGTAGGTTCCCTTTCATTGTTGGTTGATGAGCCACGTTTTGAATAGTCTAGAGATCTTAGAAGGGCCTCCTTCTAAGATGGGAAACCTTTTAGTAATTAAAACATAGATATGTTCACTTTGGTTTTCTTTAGTTCATCAACTACATTGTATTTGTCGCTTGACCATGCCGCACCCCTATAGCTAGAATACGTACTTGTTGTAGGAGGTGTTGGATCATTTAGGCCTTTACGAGGTAGGGGATTGTTACTAGCCCGAGGATATGGTGGGGTTGGCTATTTTCCTAGGGGAATACCATCTGTGAGAGGCTCCTTTCTACTCTGAAGCTTGTATGAGATTATTTGATCATTTTGGAAAGCATGTACTTCAGAATACTCAGGTTCATTCTCCCTCTGGAAGGGAAACACAAACCCATCTTCCCATACAAAGGCACCTGAACCTTCCTCCTTTCCAAACTCATAGGAATTGAACACCATAGCATTGAATTGCATAGGAGGCTACTCTTGATTCTAGATTTAATGGTCACAAGAGTATCCCCCATACCCATCATTGTCTTGGTGTGAATTTGGAGCCCCGAAAAAATTAGCCTCTGATGCTTCATAAGCATTGGCATTGTTTGTTGGGATGCTGTCATTATTGGGTCTAGTGTTCCATGAACTTTTTGGTCTTTGCTGCCCAAATGTCTTATCCTATGAATTATCATTGTTGTTATTATATGTGTTGAAATTTTGGTTCAGATTTTGAGGATATGTATTTGGACTGGTAGGTGCCCGTTGATACCCACCTTCACTCTGAGATGGATTAAACTTCATCTGAGTGAGCTCATTGGTGAATTGGGATAATGTCTTCTTCAGGACATCTAGTTCAGAGGCCATGAGATTATCAAGCTCTTCTTGGGGCACAACTCTCTACTCCACAAACATTATCTTGTGAGCCTCATAACATAGATAAGTAATAGCTGGGGGTGTGGCTTCAAATGGTTGTGAATAGGGTTCAGCATAGGCGTGTGAGAGGCAAGACATTTATTGTTAGTTGCAAACAAATATGGGACAACAACATTATTCATTATAGGTACCACTACATAATTCCCTTCTTGTGGGTCCATCTGCTAGGTGAACGTGATGGCCTCATTCTACACCTTTTCCATCGTGTCTCTATCAGTTGAGGGAAGCCTCCTCAGAAAGATTGAGGTAAAATGATGCAATCCTTTTAAGTAAACTTGTATGACAGCCTCTTCTGGTATGGTGTAAGGATCTTCCAGCTTCTGATGTAGCTTGTGAAAATTATAGTTGAACATAGCGATAGGATTTTTATGATCTTTCCTCATGGTAATGAACTGGTGATGTATAGTCGCCACATCCACATATAGTTTGAATTGATTAAGGAACTTGGTCTCAAACTTGTTCCCTACAGAAATAGATCCTTATGGTAAATTAAAGTACCAATTGTAAGAGAATTCTCCCAAAGTGTATTAGAATAGACGGAAAAAAACATCTTGGTGGGCAATCTCTTTACGGTTGCAAATTTCTTTGAAGGTGCAGATGTGTTCTTTCGCTGTCCTTGATTAACCATATATAAATCGTGTGCAAAAATTCTCTAGATTGTTGGGTAACTCATGGACCTGCCATACAAAATTTAGGGGTGAGCTAGTTGCATTGGAAAAAAAGCTACCAGATGAGGTTGTTGCAAATTCTGATTTTGCAAGTTCTGATTTTGATTTCTGGCTGTGAGGATAGTCGGGGCAGCCGTATGTAATTGATGTTCAAAATAATTCTGAGACTCGGTAAAATGGGAAGAGTATTTTTCTTTGTTCTTTCCTTTGTTGTTGCGAGCTTTATGATGATGGGTGAGTTCAAGGAACTCACCTCTCTTCAGAGATGATCTAAGCACTGGCTCTAATCTCTCTAGAGAGAAATATCTAATGTTATCCAACTTTTGAGTCTTGAGGCCCTCCTTTTAGTGCCACTTCTGTTGATTATTGTTTTGACACAAGATAACTTGCTAGGATCTTGTCATTCAATTTCCTCTCTTGAAAGAATAATGGGGTTATTCCCAAGATTCTCCAGGGTCGGGTCACAACCTGCTTGGTTACTCAATTGAAGATAAATGTGAATATTAATTAGGAGGCCTTTGATGGTTCATCAAGACATCAAACTACAAAACACTTTAGTTCTCTTTTGGTATTTTCCATTTTAACATAAATGGGTGTTGTAAATAAAATGCAATTTTTTGTTTTCAAAAATGTGGATTTTCAGAATTTAAAGAGAGAATAGAGTAACAAGAAGTAAAACAAATTAATGAAAATGAAATCCTATGGACACAAACTAGTATAAATCCTTCCTTTCAAATTGAATTATGGGAGAGATTTAGAGTAAACCCACGAAGCATAAATCAGACCAAGTCACAATTCACTACCCCACGGATGCAAGCATTTTGAGAGAAGATGTATTCACTCATGCAAGATATTAAAAATTTATCAAATTGTGAAGCCTCCAAGATGTGCACACCCACAAGACAGATTTATCGTTAAGCCAAAAGATGATCTCTTCCACGCATTTGTCACAACAAGGTACAACAAACAACAACAAACTCCAACTAAAAAAAAATGTGAATTCAAAGCACAATAAACAAGAGGCTCTCTGAAAATAATAAATAATGAAAGCATACATTCAATACTTTTGCATAGGTAGCAAAAATTCACACACCATGAATGAAGCACCAAATGTATATCTTTATTTCATTAAGAATCTGACCCTTTAGATTGCTTTTGTGAATACAATATATAGAATTTGATCTATAACTCTGAATTCTGAATTTAGGGCATCAGAGAGAAAAAAAAAATTTAAACTAAAAGTTTACTAGAAGGGAAACTATTCTTAACTCACATTAGATAACATGCATGGATCTATGAACATATTTACAATCATTTTTCCCATGCAAGGAGAGTCAAACATGCCAAGAAGAAAGAGAAAAGAAGAAGGGGTTTCTTTAGTAAACTCAGAGTCTTCTTGTTTCTGGAATTCTTTCTTGGAATCTTCATCTAGAAGCTCATCTGACGGTGGAGACTGATAGGGAACCATTATTTCTTTCAGAATGAACTCAAGTTGACCATCAATTAGATCTAGAGTTCAACTAGTGTGGAAAAATGTGATCTCACTAGAAACACCCAATTTTTCTGACCCTAACCTCAACTGAGAAACTTTTCTAGTGTCAAAATCTTTTAAGTTTTTATGATTGAAACCTTGGTCCGAAATTCAGACTTGTTGGAAGCTGAAAAGGTCAAAATACCCAGAAGGCCAAAAAGGCCAAAAAATCAGAGTGCCGAAAGGCTGACAACTCTGTAGGGCTGAAAGGCTGAAAATTTTGTAGGGCCAAAAGGCCAAAAACATTGTATGCGGAAAGGATGGGTCATTGACAGGGCTGAAATGCTGAAAATACGAAAGGTCAAAAATTATGAAACCATCCTTAGAAAATCTTCAATATTGTTCTGTGACCCAAAGGGTTAATTTGGGAATACTTAAGGGTGTGCAGCCCGGAGCCTTTGTATGATCTCTTGGACTTCTTCATAGTTTTTTTCCTTCCTTTTAGTCCTGTTAACTTTCTTTTATTTCTTTTTCTTGAAGGCCATTAGCTCAAAATTGAAGAATTGAATCTCTTCTAGGTGATTCACCATCTTCATTGTCTCTTCCTTTGAAGAAAATAATTATTGTAGGGCCTCCTTGGTCCCTGTACCTGCTATGATGTGCCTAAATTATTGGACCACTTCTTTGGATGTCCGTAAGACATGTTTATCTTCATCTTGGTATAGATCAAGGCTAATCCCTATAAAGAAGATATCTATTTCTTCCACCCATTCTAGGACCTCTTTCTGTTTATCCAATATGGAAGCATGCCATTTCTCATAAATGTTAACAATCTTGGTTATGCGCTTGATCCAAGCCTCAAATTTGTATAGCTCTTCACCTTCATATATCTTTACCAAGATTTGGAAGCGTTGTTTTCTAATAATCTATAAATCTTGGAGAGTGGCTCTCCATTTTCTTATCTCAGATTCCAGGCCACCTTCCTCTATCATCAAATCTATCGTATTTTTAGCCTCCACTAGAATGACCCCATAAGGTCTAAATATTTTCTTGATGGACTTTTCCCTGCATGCCTCAAAATCCACCTTCTAATCTGTACTTTCCTTGATGAATGACGGGGTTAGACCTATTGGTATTGTATGTGATGAAAACCTACCTGCAAGAGACAACACTAAAACATGCAAACCATTAAGATTAGCCAATAAAGCAATAAAATTCAAGCAAGGGTTAGCATATTCCAATGAAATCCCAAAACAAGGAGTTTAAACCACAACCTCCGATGAGCTTGAACAAGGGCACCCAATGCCTTGTTGATGTGCTCTTAGAGATGGATGTGGATGTGCTCTCCCAACACAATACTAAATCCCACTATTTGATTGAAAATGCAAGCTAAGTGAAACAATGAAGAGCTCAAGAACAAGTATGAGGAACTTGTCTCAAGCCTTCATCAAATGTATGAGAATGAGAATACAAACTATGCTAATGTGCTATGCAAGATCAAATGAAACCAAAACTAGATTCATTCACCATTATGCCTAAGATGTGATTTTTAGATTCAAAAATGCAAGAACAAGAACTAACATTGAGATTACTATGAAAATGCTAAATGCTTCTAAAACTAAAATGGCATGATAACAATGCAAAAATGAGAGATGCATTTGCTCTTGTTGAGGCCTC
>MU226921.1:1706600-1723117 GCA_018584345.1 Thuja plicata | reverse complement strand
ATTTAATTAAATAAATTTAACTAAATAGATAGAAGAATATAACAGATATAATTAATTAAAATTAATTATAGTGCTATGGGAATATTAATTAAATTAATATAAGGACGATTTTGGACGTCTACAGGTATGTCTGGGCATTTCTTTTATCTAATAGTTCCTATAGTGAGGCCTTCGGGTAGTTGGGGTCAATGGGACTAACCATTGTGTGGATGAACCTCTTCAAGGTTTCATTCTTCTCAGTCAAAGATTTTATGGTATATTCATCTTTACTCATGAAACCTAGAGCATGTTTGAGCCCTAAGGATCCTAGTGTCTTGCTACCCTCCCTGGTAGGTTCCCCCAAATCTATCTCCTTAAAAGTGTAGTCTTCTGAAGTAGTTTTTGCTTGAGAGGTGTTGGCGGATGGGACTGCAACCTGTATCTTCTAGTGCCCCCAGTGTCTTGGGTGACATATGACATTGTCTACACTGGTAATATGACCGTTGTCTGGTGAAATTCTTTCCCCAAGGATGCTATGTCTACATTTTCCATTTCATCATCATCATCTGTGTAAGTTATCCTCCTTAACTGGATTTCTCTAGTAAACCATGTAGGCTTACTAGAGGCAGTGACTGGCTCATATGGGGTAACTTGCAAGAAGGAATACAAATTTTGTGACCCTGGAACCATCTCTTAATCTGGCCCTTTCCCCTTTTCCTATCTTTTCCTCTCTTCATTCCCCTCTTCTTGGTGTTCTTCCCCTTTCCCCCTTTCATCCTTTGCCTTGCGCTTTTCTTCTCCTCCCTCATTTTGTTCTTCTTGGCCTTTATTTTCATCACCCGAGGATCTAGCTAACACTTTTGTATTGAGACCGGTCATGACCTTTGGTGTGGTTTCGAATGGTGATACAGACTCTGGGTTTATTAACCCTCCAAGAGTTGGGATGTGGCAGAGAAAAGGGCTCAATGATGGTAGAGTAGGTGTTGGGAGATTTAGAATTAGAGGTAGAAGAGTAGTTGGTGGAGTTTGGAGAAATGGTGGGAGAGTTGGAATAGAAGGTGCGACAATTATGATAGGAATGGCTTCTATTATAAGATCTTTTACATAAACCTCTTGGGTGAGTGTAGACTCTAGATTCCTGAGTCTGTGATCCGTTTTTGAGCTCTTTCCCATAACAGGTATATTGGGGTTTGGGTTAGTGATTTGAGTGGGAGATGGAGTTAAGGTTAGTTGTGCTTGGAAGAGAGAAGGACCACCTACCTCATATCCTATCACATACCCTGATGTATCTTGGCCTTGGTCTGAGAAACCTTCTAGACCTTCAAAGTCTAATATTTGGAACTCATCCGATCTAAGAACATCTAATGGGTTATCTTGCTCTTTAGGATCTTCTTTCTACATCCGACTAGTCTCCTTTTTTCTCCTTTTCTGAGATCTTGTTATTTTGATTAGAGGGACATCTTCCTCTTCTTCTTCTTGCAAGCCTTCTTGTATGGTCTCCAATAGCGGGGATAGAGAAGATTTCTTTCTATTTTATATCTTCTTGCTCTTTCACGTGGAGGGAAAAGATTATCCCAAAGTGGAGTGTCCTTCATCTGATGCAACCTATACTGGGACCATGGGGGAATCTATCTATCCAATAATTCTTGTCTTGGGAGCCTTGGGCCTTGGGTTTTACCTGTATTCCACTGCATGTTCATGGCCATACACCATGCTTGGCTTCTACGGGGGTTCTTTCTTGTATATTGGTGCTGTGTTTTTCTCCTTGCATTGTTTATCCACTTGTTTGGGTGGATCCATCAATGTCTTCAGAGGTATTAGGCCTATCTTGTAGGGCCTCTTGATCTACTCCTCTATCGGTCTCATCACATGCCTTTCCCAAAAATCAATTTCATCATTTTCATCTTTGTCAACCTCTGCATTCATGATGGGCATTTCATATATCTTATCATTGATGTAAATTGCCTCCAATACCTCATCTGAATCATACTCCCAAACTTTAGGGGGAATAAGGGTCTTTATGACTTCCTTTGCTAGGGTAAGGGTCATCCTAGAGTAATCCTAGATCCTGACCTCATGGTCATCCACATAGTTCATCTAGTGATCCTCCACATGTGGTTTGTGAATGTAGAATTTTCTAATAATGTGGTTGTAAGTGCCTATAGGATCAAAGCGAGGCCGCACTATTTTATAAAGTTGCAAGGGGAAGTTATCCCATCCAAAGGCTAGAGACTTGCATACCTTAATATCTTGTAGGTTATATAGTCCCAATGAAATGGGAAAATCCCAATAGTGCTTCTTCTTATGCTTTATGTTCTCATATGCATCAGCGAGTTGTCGGGCCATCTCCAAAATGATTATCCAGTCGGATGGATATCTGGGTAGCTTCTTTGGCTATACAGTTGATTGTGTTATCTAAATATATTTGAAGGTCCTGAAGTGAGTGTAATAGGCCCCTATGGCCCTTATATTAGTGGTTGCTTCCTTTGACATCCTTTTTGCAAAGTCACCTTCGATGGATCTGATGATTGCGAAGATGAAAGAATCATTGACTATCCTATAGTATGGGCTATCCTCTGACATTTTTTCCCTCTTCTGTAGTTGGGGGTATATGATGTAAGGCCATGTGTTGGGATCATTTAGGTTTCCCATCTTGGTGAGTCTAGGGTAATCCACCTAGGTTGCTAATAAGTATACCACATAAGTGCTCATGTAGAACTTGGGGTTATGTTTTACTGCCATGAGCTGTTTGTCCAACTTGTCGCTAATGATGGTTCCCCAGTCGAGCCCAAACTTGCAGCCTTTGAGTATTTCAATCAGGAGAATCATCTAATTCTCTAGGTGGGAGGATTGTGGTAACCCATATACTCGTCTCAACATGGTTATGGCCACTTTGATTTCATCCTTCATGTATCCCCTCCTTAGGTCTATCTTGTCTAGCTTAGTTTTTGGGAGAGGTTTTTCAAGGTAATTGTCATTGACTATCTTGTATGCTTTGTCACCTTTATTCCTTAACCATACATTCCCATTTTCTATAAAGAAGTCCTAAAACTTGTCTATGCCTTTGTGAAGATGGAATACATCCTCTATGACATTTGGCCTAATATCTAATATTATTTGTCCCTCTATGTTTTGAACCATGCTTTTGTCTAAGTCATAGTGATTTGTTAAGGTCATGATTAACTCAGGTGAGGTCACAGCCACTGGGTGGGCTCCTACATTGATAAGTCCTACTAATACAAATGAAGTACAATCCTCTAAAATTCCTTGTGGTTAGGTGCAACTCGTCAAGAATTGATCCAAATTTACAATCCCGATATTAGTATCGGTGATCTCACTGTGCTTGTTGCTGATCTATGAAGGGGGAGTGTTCCCCTTGTATTGGTACTTCATGAGCGAACTAATATTTTTCTCAATCATTCCTGTGATAGAACATGAAAGTATCAGTATCTTATTTGAGGAACAAACTGAAATAAAGTTGATCAAGCTAAGAAAATAGAGCAAAAATGCCAAAGTCACAGAGAATGTAGGTTTTTCGCACTTTCAAGGATTTGGACGCCGAAGAAAGTTTCGATGAAAAGGCCAAAAGTGTGTAAACAAAGCCATCATTCTCAATGAGATCTTTCATACCTTTTGGCTTCCATAATTCTGAAGGTTTTGCAGATGCCAAAAAGTGTGAAGTCCTAAAACTTGAAGCCAGAAATCAGAGGCTTGGAACTGTTGGGATTTTGAGCCCTTTTGGGTTCTAAAATGCTGAAATCCCGAGTCTCCAAAATAACGATGAGGGAAAGGTATTTTAGGGATTTGGTCCTATCACTATTTTAGATGTTTCAAAGGTCTAAAACACCAAAAGGGCTGAATCTTTGACAATAAGATAGACGACCACGACTTGGTTTTTGGCCTTTTGGAGGCTGAAAACTTGTGACAAAGGTCATGACCAAAAAACCTAAAAAAAAAAAAAACCTAGAGGGTAAAGCCCACCTTGACATGGATAGACCCCTTCACAAAATGAAGGTTCCCATAGGCCCCCTTAGAGATTCGAATGCCAAAAAGTGCAAAGTCTCGAAACCTGAAGCCAGAAATTGGAGGCTTGGAACTATTGGGATTTTGGGCCTTTTGGGGTTTTGAAATGCTAAAATCCTGAGTCTCCAAAATAACAATGAGGGAAAGGTCTTTTATGGATTCTATCCTGTCACTATTTCAGATGTTTCAGAGGTCCAGAACACCGAAAGGGTTGAATCTTTGACAACAAGACAGATGACTACAACCTGGTTTTCAGCCTTTTGGAGGCTGAAAACTTGTGACAAAGGTCATGACCAAAAAACCTAACAAAAAAAAAACCTAGAGGGAAAATCCTGCCTTGACATGGATAGACACCTTCACAAAATGAAGGTTCCCATAGGCCCCCATAGAGATCAAGGGAGAAGGAGACCCAAAATTCCCTAGGCTAAACCAATGCTAGGGTGAGAAAACACTCTGAAACCTAAAAGAAAACCAGGAGACAGAAAAAGAGAGGCAAGTGAACAAGACTTACCTTAAAGGGGCTAAAAGTAGGGAGGATGGAACAACAAAGTTGGAGGTGAGAGCGTGCAGTCAAGCTTAGGGATGAAGATGAAAAATGCTAAAGCTGCAAGCTCTAAAAAAAAAATCAGAATCAAGGAAGCAAACTATTCTCAAATTGGGGTCTTCGCAACTTATAACCTACGAATCTCGACATCGGGGCTTTTGGTGTCTAAAAAACTGAAATTTTTGAGGTTGTTACCTTCCTACTTTAATGGTTTTCAAATACCAAAAACACCAAAATATATTGACTTTCAGCCTTTAGGCCATTTCGGTGTTTTGGAGTACCAAGGTCCCTGAAATGCTAAAAGGGCCAAAAGGTTGAAAAAGGGGCTTTTTTCTTAAGATCATCCTAACGCCTATTCTTCTGAAGCTGACTAAGTGAGGACTCAAAGGGGAAAACTAGACCTAAAAAACCATAAAGGAAAAAAAAAAGTGGGTCCCCATGGTCAGAGGACCAAAAATATGGGGTGTGTGTTGTGGACCCACAACAAATAGCCCGACAAAAGGAGGAATGACCAAGGCATTTCTCTATCATCATTACTCTTCTAGGATGTAACTTCACAATAAAACAAGGCCAATAGGTGTTGGTGTTAATGAATATTTCAATGACTTTCAATTTGAGGTTTTATGCTAGTTCTTGGTGTGTGTTCATGTGTATTGATTCCTTGACCCTTGATTGTGGTAACTAGAACATTTGTTAGTTGCTCCCAACCTTCGCCAAGTAAACTAGGGCTTCTCAGAAAGAGATTTTCTACCATTCAAGCTTTCATAGCCTCGAGAAAGTTTTCCCCAAATCCAAAGTATAACCTTTCTCTACTACCAGTTGAGTATTCATAGCCCTGGTAGAGGTTGTAATAGTCGTCCAAGTCTATTTTGTCTGTTAGGATGTGGCTTTCTTTATCTTGAGAGTTCTATCTTTTGGACAGTCATTTTATTTCTTTTGTGTGCTTTTGAGATATGTTAAGGCCCTAGATTTTTGTGTACTTTCTCACCCAATGTGTTTAGGTCCATAACAATGAAATTTTATTTTCGTATTTGATCTGATCTGGCCAACGATTAGGCTATGTCACCTAGATTTGACACTTGTGGCCTCTTTAGGATAATTTTCTTCTTATGTGCTTGCTTTTCTTCTCTCTCTAGCTATTCTCATTTCCTTTTTCCACTACCTTTTCATTTGTTCAAACCTGGGTTCTGGGATCGGTGGGTACCTCAATCTACGCACTAGTGTCGGTCACAACTATCAAATGTTCAAGGAGCCATTTCTCTTTGAGTGTTTCCTTTTAGTGTATTTCATGATCAGGATGACCAAGCCTTAAACTTCTTCTTGTTTATCATTGATAGTGGTCATCACTTCACCTTTTGGACAATGTTCTTTGTGTTGCACATTTCTTTTGGAGAATTGATTGAGAAATACTGTTGCTTTGATTTATGGACTACCTTGGAATGGATCCAAGAACACACCAACCTAAAACAAACGAGCCCCAAAAAAAGAAAGGAAAGAACCAAAAAAGGGGGACTATGGTACAAGGGATGGAAGGAAGTCCCTCTTAGGATTCAAAGTAATGTTTGAGGAATTTTCCATTGACTGGAAATGGGGTCAACTCTCCACTCAACGTGTTGATCCTAAAAGTTTCTTCCCCTAGGATCTCTGATATTTGATAAGGGCCTATCAACAATCTTTACAACTTGGTGTGGCTACCTAGATTTTCTATGGCCTTATCCCACATGAGGGAAAGGTCAAAGATCATGAAGGATTTAATGGTGGCTCTCTTTACAAACCACCTCTTGACTATGGCTTGATGTTTTGATATGTGTTCCAAAGCTGATGTTCACTACTCCTGTAAGTTAAGGAGATTCATGAGCTAGATTTGGATTCGATCTTCTCCTCCCACATATTGGTCTATGAATCTGAGGACTGGGATTTTTAAGTTTATAGGGAAGACTAGTTTCAAGCCATAGACTAGCTGATATGGAGACATCCCCAAGGAATTTTTGATCCTTACACGATCATTCCACAAAGCGTACTTAAATTGTGCATGCCAATCCCTAGGGTTTTCATCTAGGAGGTGCTTGATCATTGTCATTAAGTTTTTGTTTGTAGACTCTGCTACACCATTACCTTGTAGATAGTAATTTGATGAAAACTTGTGGATTACCTGGTTCTCGAAGGCCCATTGCATCATCGAGGTCAAAGAAAAACAGGGAGCATTGTTACATACCAAATAAAATGGAATCCAAAACCTAGTTATGATGTGTTCCTCCAGGAATCTAGTCACAACCTCTATGGTACAATTCCTTAGTGCTTGAGATTTCATCCAGTGTGTGTAGTAGTCAGTAGCTATCAGGATGAACTTGTGTCCTGTAGAAGAAGGGGGGTTAATCATTCCAACAAAATCTAAGCCCCATTGGGAAAATGGGCATAACTCATATACTGGTTGTAAGGGCATTATGGGGTTTCTCTCTTGAGTTGCATTGCTTTGATAGGTGTGGCAAGATCTCACATGTTTTCTTGTGTCTCTGAATATTGTAGGCAAGAAATATCCTACCCTTAAGATTTGGTGAGTCATTGCATCAGCTGACCCATGTCCCATTCCGTATTTGTCATGGAAATTTTCTAGGATTTGCTTGGCCTCGAGTCTATCCAAGCACCTTAGGTATAAGCCCTCATAATTCTATTTGTGTAGTTTCCCATTCTTCAACATGTAGGATCTACTCTTGATTCTCAAGGTTCCTCTCTGAGAACCACTCATTTCCTCTGGGCAACAGTTTTGCAGTAGATAATACACTATGTCTTGGTACCATACATCACTAATCACACCTTGATTGGTGTAGGTTTGGAAAACCAGTCCTTCTTCAACCTTAGAGATCAGCTTCATCAGGCCTTGGCCCCTTACTAGTTTCATTGGTTTGATTTCAAGGTCAAACTCTTGGAGGATGGCCATCCATTTTCCTCTCTACTCTCCCAGCTTGTTCTAGATCAAGAGGGACTTTACGATTGCATTTGGAACTACCACAATGATTTTACTTCTCAAGATGTTATGTCTGAATATTCTCAACACTTTGACGATAGAGAAAGACTATTTATCCAGGTTTGGGTACCTGAGCTCGGCGTCTTTGAAAGGAAAACTCATAAAAGATATGGGTCTTTTGTCTTCACTATTCTTCTTCTATGTGAGGATAGTATCCCTTTCAAATGCAAAAGAGTAAACCTTGAAAGGGATAGTATAGTCTGGGTTGACCAGGACCGGTGTCATAGGGATGGTGTTCTTAATCTCCTCAAAAGATTTCTTGGCTAGGAGAGTCCATACAATCTTGGAGTCTTTCTTGAGTATCCCGTTCAATGGTTTTACTATCTTTGTGAAGCCACTCATGAACTTCCTCACGAATTTGATCTTCCTAAAGAAATATTTCATCTCTTTACGGCTGTGCGGTAATGTCAATTTTAGAATGGCTTCCACCCTTTCAGGATATATGGCTATCCCCTTTTCTGAGATGATATGTCCCAAGAGTTTTCCTTCAGTTACCCCAAACACACATTTCTTGGGATTGAGAGAAATCCCAAATTTCCTACATCTTTGAAGGCATTTTATAAGGTCAATTAGATGGTCAGCTCTTTATTTTGATAAAATTGTGAGGTCATTTATATAGATGATAATGCACTTCCCATCTAGTCCTTTGAAAGCTATGTCCATTTCTCTCTAAAAAGTGGCCCTTGCATTGATCAGCCTGAAGGGCATCCAACGATAGGTGAAGGTTCCCCATTTGGTTGTGAACATTGTTTTCATCCTATCTTCCTGCTATAGCATCACTTGGTTGTAGCCTGAATAACCATTTACAAAGGACATCATTTGGGACCCATTGACCTTTTGCAATACTTCATTGAGAGATGGGAGTGAGTAGTTGTCCTTTTGAGAAGATTGTTTGAGGTTCCAGAAACCCATGCAAAATCTAATCTCTCCAATTTTATTTCTTAGGAGTACCAGGTTTGCAACCCATGTGGAATGCTAGATATGAAATATGATCCTGGCATCGAGAAACTTCTGAACCTCCTTTTGGATCAAGGGCTCCATTGTAGGGTTCATGGGTCTTTACCGTTGCCAAAAAGGCCCTAAGTCAAGTTTCAGAGCGATGTTGTGTACTATGACTAAGGTGTTATATGTATTTAATTCTTCATAGCTCCATGCTATGACATCTTGATATTTGATGAGGAGCTAGACCATTTTTTCCTTTTCTTCTTTAGTTCCTACCTTTCTAATGTGGACCTCCTTACGTTCCTCTTCTGTGCCAAGGTTATAGGTATCACATTCTTTACCGTCTGCTATTACATCTAGGCATCTCCCTACTACAGTCTTATCACTATCAAAAATCCTCTCTAGTTCTACCATCCCTTTGGATATGGCATTAGTTCTCAGATTTATAACCCCTTGATCATCAGGAGCTTCGTGCATGAATGTTTCTTCACTTTCCTTTTCCTCATCGATGATTTTTTTTTCAAACACACCACCGCACATGATGAACTACAAATTTTTTTGATCATCCTAGAAGACTTGAAAGTTAGTGATGTTGTTTGGAATAGCCGGAGCTATGATAAGTTCAACTAAGAATTTATTTAGCTTGGATTTTTCCATTGGATGTAATGAACTGTCGACACGGCCAAGGTGTCAACGATGATATTTCTTCTTCTTGGGATGGTTTTGATGTCAAAGTCGTTGATTAGGTCCCATGCTATATTTTGGTAGGCAAAGAGCCTTTTGTCATTGCAAGTATACTGACTACAGATCTGCTTGACAACCAACTGAGAGTCCCCTTCTACTATCAGGATTCATATTCCTTTCTCGTGTGCCAGGAGGAGTCTGCAAACCAATGCTTCATAGTCTGTAACATTGTTAGTGAAAAAAAATTGCAACCTATAAGAGACATAGAAAGACTTACCTCCCAGGTTTATCAATTTGACCCCTGCACCTACTCCCTATTTACATTTGGAATTGTCAAAGTGCAATTTCCATATATGCGGTTGCTTAGTAGGATTGGTTTATGTCAATTTTCTCTTTAGAGGGCCCTTGGTTTTAAGTCTCCACCCTTTCTCCCCATCACTGTCAGAAGAGGTTGATTATCCCATACCTTGGGTATTCCTAGGTCTGGTGATCTCAGTACTTTTACCACCCTTGTCTTCTAGCATTCCTTTATAAGGGGGGCATGCTCTATCATTAGAGGTAATCCACTCACTAAGTATGTTTGAGGCCAAGTCTCTATCATTGCAATCTGACCCACTACCCTGACCTTTGCTTGGGGTGATTGTAGGAACAAGGAAATCTTCCTCTAGTGGGAATTTATTCTTGTCCTTTGTCTCGAGGATGTCCTCTTTTAGAGTAGGGATCTCTGGTAGCTTACTTGATGAGGTGATTTGGCTCAATACCCTTGATAATGCTTCCTAGGTACTGAGGTATATGAACTCAGAATGGATAGCTTGCTTTAATCGATATGACCCTAGTAGTAAAAAAATATTAGCATTTGCATCTTGTCCCAAGTGTTGTAGGCTGACCGTAGTGTTGTTGATGAAGTTTTGGAAGATTTCATCATCAATATCTGACTCCAAGAGACCCAGAATGGGGTTGTGGTCCAATTCTAGGTCCTCTCAAATTTGGAACATGAGGATGTCATCCATCTGATAAGTGCCCAGGTCTATCTGGGTGAACATGACTTCACTCAGGGCATTTTACTCAGTGATCATCTGTCTCAATTTAGGGTCTACACCAATCTTTATCTAGTTATTCAAGCCTCTCGATGGTAGCCACAGTTGGGTGAAATCTGTGGAAATCCAACCCCTTAGGCACTTGGTCCATTCTTGACTTATCAACATCCTATAAGTTTCAGGTATGTCTACTAGATGTACATCAATGAGCTCTTGTGTTCTAGGATCTACCACCAATTGGATGTGTTCATCTTTAAGCACACCAATTACCTTGACCTTAGTTTTATCTAATTGCATAACCACTTGGTTTTTTACTTGGGGAACCATCCCCAACTTCTAAAAAATGGATAGGGGCATGACATTGCATGAAGCTTCTGAATCAATCAGGCAATTGTGTAAGTTCTTTCCAAACATCCTTAGACTGAGTAAGAATGGTGGGACCTCCATCCTATCTTTGAACATAGTGGGGAAAGCCTCAAATGTGTTTATGTTGGATGTAGGTGCCCTTGCATTTTTGGTCAAGGAGCGAGGTTTCGAATGGTCTAGAGATCTTAGAAGGGCCTCCTTCTAAGATGGGAAACCTTGCAATAATTTGAACATAGATATGTTCACTTTGGTTTTCTTTAGTTCATCAACTGCGTTGTATTTTTCACTTGACCATGCTGCACCCCTATAGCTGGCATACGTTCTTGTTGTAGGAGGCGTAGGACCATTCAGGCATTTAGGAGGTAGAGGATTGTTACTAGCCTAAGGATCTAGTGGGGTTGGTTGTTTTCTTGGGAGAATACCATCCGTGAGAGGCTCCTTTCTACTTTGAAGGTTGTATGAGTTTCTTTGATCATTTTGGAAAGCATGTACTTTAGAATACTTAGGTTCATTTTCCCTCTAGAAGGGAAACAAAAACTCATTTTCCCCTACAAAGGAACCCAAACCTTCCTCCTTTCCAAACTCATAGGAATCGAACACCATAGAATTGAATTGCATAGGAGGCTCCTCTGGATTTTGGATGTAATGATCATAGGAGTTTCCCCCATACCCATCATTGCCTTGGTGTGAATTTGGAGCCCCAAAAAAATTAGCCTCTTATGCTTCGTAAGCATTGGCATTGTTTGCTGGGATGCTACCATTATTGGGTCTAGTGTTCCATGACCTATTTGGTCTTTGCTTCCCAAATGTCTTATCTTGTGTATTTTCGTTGTTATTGCATGTGTTAAAATTCTAGTTTGGATTTTGAGGATATGTATTTGGACCGGTAGGTGTCCATTGATACCCACCTTGATTCTGAGATGGATTCAACTTCATCCAAGTGAGCTCATTGGTGAGTTGGGATAATGTCTTCTTCACGACATCTAGTTTAGAGGCCATGAGAGTATCAGGTTCTACTTGGGACACAACTCTCTATTCCACAAATGTTGTCTTGTGAGCCTCATAACCCAAATAAGTAATAGATGGGGGTGTGGCTGCAAATGGTTGCATCAGAATGGGGTTCAATATAGGCATGTGAGTGGCCGAAGCTTGACTGTTTGTTGCAAATGCATATGGGATAGAAATTTTATTCATGATAGGTACCATTTCATAACTCCCTTCTTGTGGGTCCATCTACTAGGTGAATGTGATGGCCTCATTGTACACCTTTTCCATCACATCTCTATCTTCTAGGGGAAGCCTCCTCAGAAATATTGAGGTAAAAGGATGCAATGCTTTTAAGTAAACTTGTATGACAACATCTTCTGGTATGGTGTAAGGAGCTTCCAACTTCTTATGCATCTTGTGAAAATGATGGTTGAACATAGTGATAGGCTCTTTGGGATCTTTCCTTGTCGTAATGAACTGGTGATGTATAGTGGCCAGATCTACATATAGTTTGAATTGATTGAGGAACTTGGTCTTGAACTCGTTCCATGCAGAAATAGATCCTCATGGTAAATTCAAGTACCAATTGTAAGTGAATTATCCCAAAGTGTATGGGAATAGAGGGAAAACAACATCTTGGTGGGCGATCTCTTTACGGTTGCAAATTTATTTGAAGGCACAAATATGTTCTTTCGCTGTCCTTGATTCACCATATATAAACCAGGTGCAAAAATTCTTTGGATTTTTGGGTAAGTCATGGAGCTGCCCAAAAAAATTTAGGGGTGATCTGGTTGTGTTGGAAAAAAGGCCATCGGATGAGGTTGCTGCAAATTCTAAAAGGCCATTACCTTTACCTTTAGAACTGGTTATCCCTCAAGCACTATAATACCTGTGTCAAATGCTCCTCATGTTCCTTCTCATTATGAGAATATATCAGTATGTAATTAGGGAACACAACCACAAATCTATCAAGGAAAGTGCGGAATACCCCATTCATGAGGCTCATGAATATAGTAGGGGCATTCATAAGACCAAAAGGCTTAATTGTGAACTCATAATGTCTGTATCTAGTCTGGAAAGTTGTCTTGTGGATATCACTTTGCACGATTCTCAACTGATGGTACCTTGATTTAAGATCTATCTTGGAGAACACACGGGCACCCTGCAATTAATCAAACAAGTCATCAATCCTAGGTAGTGGATATCGATTCTTAATGGTTAACTTGTTTAACTGCTTTTAATCCATACACAATCTAAGTGATCCATCCTTCTTTTTGACAAATATAACTGGTGCACCCCAAGGAGAGACACTAGGTCATATGTGCCCCTTCTCAATGAGCTCCTCAAGCTAAATCTTGAGCTCATTAAGCTCATTAGGACACATTCTATATGGTGCTCTAGATACCAGTGCAACATCTGGCATGAGGTCGATATGAAAATCAACTGCTCTATGTGGAGGCATACCGGGTAATTCTGAAGGAAACACATCTATGATTTCCTATAACATGGGATGATCATCAAGAGAAGTTTCCTTTTCTGCTTCCTCATCCCTATCACTGATCATGATGGCAAATAACTGGCACCCTTTTTGCATGCACTGCTTAAGCTGCATAGTAGAAATCATATGAATGGATACTACTCTTTGAACCCCTGGGATTACTATAGCATTACCATTGTCATCTAAACATTCTACCTTCTTTTTCCAACAATCTAGCTTGGCCTTGTGTGCATAAAGACAATCCATGCCCAGTACTATCCCATAGGATCCAAGAAAAGTGATACGTAGATCTATAATGGTAGTCATGGTACCAATCTGTATCTGGAAATCCTTAACTAAGGAAGTGACATGTACTCTAGAACCTGAGGCTAACTCTAACTCCCAACTAACTTCTTGTCTAGCTGCTACTAGCCCACAACGCTCCACGACCAATGGAGAAACAAAAGAATCTATAGCACCTTAATCAAATATAATAGTAACTTCGTTACCTCCAATCATACCTATAGTCTCAATCATAGTAGCCTAATGTTCTACCTGGCAGTTGTCAACCGCTACAAAAACTCTATGGGATCTACCCATATCACCAACAGTGGGCTCTGATGCTACGGTGGGCTGACCACCCCCTTAAGGGAAATCCCTAGCCAAGTGAACCATGACACCACAAGAGTAACATGGCCCTCGAGTCTAAAACTGGGTACCCCAGGGTCTAGAAAACTTTGAGCCCCCTGTCCTGCTAGAACCACTATAGCCACCCCTGGAGGACTGCTGAGTCCTAGATGGGGGTGCTGATGATGCCAGTGACCTCTGATCCCTACTAGGAGTCTATGACTGCCACTGTTTGGGCTTGGAGCCCTGTTGCCCTTGAGGGGCCTTCTACCTCTGTCCTTGATATGACTGCTGCTAAGACAGAGGGGATTTGTAGGACCCTGAGGATTGCCTATTATTGTTATGATTGTTATTATTCCCTTTCCGATGTGTTTCCTGATACCCTAAATTCTGTGGTGTGGTGTTTTTTTTCTGAGACCAATCTCGTGTATCTTGACCCCTACCCTAAATCTCCTCACTAATCAAGGCCCTTTTCATAGCCTCTCAAAGGTTCCCTGGTGCTACCATGTGCACTGAATCTGATATAGATGCATTCAACACTCTAACAAAGTGGTTGACCTTGATCTTCTCATCTCTTATATAGTCTACATAAGGTAGAAGTTCCAAGAACTTACACTCATACTATATGATGGTGAGCCCTCTCTGCTGAAGGTCATGAAGCTCATCAATCCTTCGCTGCCTATAGTACTCAGATAGGTAACGATCCTTGAATCTCTCTAAAAAGGTGCCCCAAGTGTGGGTGTCCATAGCCAGATTACCCTTTAACTCTTCTGTCCTCCACCAAATAGCTACTGATCCTCTCAACAAGTGGATAGCAAAGCATGCCCTCGTATTGCTCCCATAAGGGCACAATCCAAAACATCTCTCAAGGCTTAAAAGGAAGGCCTCAGCCACACTCCCACCCGTGGCTCCTGAAAATGGCGG
Organism: Thuja plicata; assembly: GCA_018584345.1. NCBI lineage: Eukaryota > Viridiplantae > Streptophyta > Pinopsida > Cupressales > Cupressaceae > Thuja > Thuja plicata. The sequence continues at coordinate 1,708,502 of MU226921.1, read as the reverse complement.
TGGGTTAAGGCGTATAAGTTCCCTGATGTGGTCCCCAATATGATGGGGGTACCCTCTCAAAAGCTGGGACAAATGCCTCTAGTGGTGGCATGTGTACTGACTCACCCTCATGGTCAGCCTAGTCCTCTAAAACTCTAGGTGGGGGACTCCTACTCTACTCACGCACTGTACCCCTGAGTCCTGCATGCTAATTATCCTATGGTATCCTGTCCAAAATAATCCTGACCAGATTCTGAAGGGCATTCAATACATCCTGGTTGGGTTTGGGGGGTTGTTTGAGAGGAGACCTCTGCTCCTCACCATTACCCCCTACATTCTGCTCCAACTAAACTCATGTTGAAGGGGTACATTTATGGCCTCATCCATGGGCATGAGCTTTCCGCATTACTAGAGGCATCCTACACACATATGAAGGTGGTATAAGTTGAAGGTAGTGTCTAAATTTGAAATTGAGTATGTTTAAAGTTGTTGCGATAATTACTACTAAGGTTGATCTTGTTTTGAAAATGTTAATATAGATGTTTAAATTTTTATTAAACATAGTGAGTTTAAGGTTCTAGTGTTGAAACATGGCTCTGATACCAAGTGTCATGCCCAAAAATTTTGCGCCCAAAAAATGCAACAACTTTTTTTGAAGTAGAATTAAAGTCAAGAGGGTCTAAGGGGAATCATGACTATGTGTCAACCTCCCTCAACCCAAGGTTGCCTTCTAAGGTTATATATACACAGGGTTTTATTTAATTATAGATTTCCCTAGAGTTAAATGTAGGCTAACGTTCAAAGACAATGCAAGGTGAGGTTTCATGAATTTGCGTGTCATCTCCTTTTTATATTAATAGAGTTTGATGATGTGGAAAGGAAGATTCCCTATGCATAGTTTCTAGGAATGTTCAAAAAATCTGGTAGGTTGATAGCTTAAAATTACCATATTTTAAAAACACCCTAGGGCAAGGCACTTTCATAATATTATATTTTTAATGACCAGTATACTGGCCACATATATTGGCCACATAAAAATAACATTATAAGTCCCTAAGTTTAATTTATTAATTTTAATTAGATTTACTCCATTCAATTTCTCAATTAAATTATTTGATTATCATTTAAATTAATGACTATGTTGAATTGGAGTTTCGTATAATAACTTATAATTTAAATCCCAAGGCTAGAAAAAAATCTAGTTAAGAGATTAAAATAATTTAATGTCGAACTTTAAATTGCAATAATTCAATTAATATTTTAACACACTGAATTCTTGATTCATAACAATCCCCTTTCAGAGACGGACTCAAGCGAAATAACAACATTTAATATTTCATTTGTTGAGAGTGACTATACCATAATAGTAATTATTTATAAACCAATTTTCTTATAGAAGGTCAACTTATAGAAAATTTCTAATAGTTATTAACTTAGTATAATAAGGTACTTTATTTATTTAATTTACTTACCTCAATGTGATTTCACATTTTATAATAAATTCATGCTCTAATCATTTTCCTAAATCAACTCCATAAAAATTATACTTTCAATAACTTAATTAAAACACCTAATAATAAAAGAAATAATGAGATGAAAACATCCCATTAAAAGGCACTTTAAGTCAAAAAAGGAAAAAAAAAAACAACAACCCAAAGGATAATGTTTCCCCTTTTTTTTCCCTCTCAATTTGAAATCCTAACCCTAATTCAAAATTAGGGTTAGGGTCCAAATTGAAGATGACTAAAACACTCTTCTTCATTCTCTATTTTTCTTTCCTCAAAAACCTAGTTTTTCTTATTTTTCCTTTGAAGTTGTAGGTCTGAAGCCATGGTTGGAAGGGAGGATTTCCATGGAAGATATCTTATATGTATATTCCAATATATACACATACTTACAATGTAGTAAGTATATATATATATA
>MU226921.1:1678702-1706154 GCA_018584345.1 Thuja plicata | reverse complement strand
ATATATATATATACATATATATATAACTTACATTCCTGATACTAATCTTTTATTTTTATTTTTAAACAAAACAGAGATCAAAATTTTCAGAAGAGAGCATTTAGCAAATAGATTAATTTTCTCAAGATTAAGGCAAGATAGTTGTAGAAGAGCTCCTTTTTAGCCCAATTCCTCCTTCCAAGATCACCAACTCTAGCTATGTCTCTAAGTTAGAGAGTGGGTGTTCAAACTCTCCAACATGGAGAGTTCCCACTAAAAAACCACTAGGAAGCTCATGGGGAGAAGGAAAGTCCTCTAATTGGTCCCTCTTCCCTAAACTCTTACACCTTACTAAAAATAGACCCAAAAAGGGGAACTTCTAAAAGGTGAATTATGTCTTAGCACAAATATGGAAGGGTGGTCTACCCAAAGTCAAGACTCACAAGAGTTGATTTTCGTCCAACTTGGGAAACCAACTTTTTTAAAGGGTCACATGGTCAACCAGAGGCTATCCTAGGGTTAAAATGGCCCTTATCTATTTGTATAACAATTGGGCTACCTAAAAATGACCCCAACACACCCCTAGACACTTCATAACCCCTCCAAAATTCCACTTTAAGAGTAATTTCGAAATCCCAATGAGATGACCACACCCCCATCCCCCAAACCAAGGTATGCATATGGGGATTCACTAATGTACTAATCTAGGTAGGTGGACAACCATTCCCAAGTTGACATGTCATGGCCTTAAGTACACAACACAAGTGTCAAATGACACACACAACATTTACACATCACTAGGCCATGTCATATCCACTTAGGCAAAACTCACAAAGAATTAAGAAACACATTTAAGGATTACACTTCCACAATCAACCAAATACATTTACAAATTAAATTATGAAACAACGAGGTCTTGTCTTTCATTAGACGCAACCTTGGCTCAAACTGATTTCACATATCCCTTTGTTTGGTTCCCCAGATAAAATACCATGGTCTCTTACCTGCACACTCAATTCAAATATCAGTAGTCCAAGGACATAAATATACAACATAATGAAATAAGCAATATTCAGAATTTAAGGAAATCATCAACATACTAAGTTTGTTACTAAAAATCACAAGAATACATTAATTTCATTTTAAGCATTTAATCATAAGGTAAGATTCACATTGCATGATATCAGAATTAAATATCCATTTCTAATAATTCCCAAATTCATCAATAACCCGTAACATAATCATAATATATTTCCAAATTATTTGTCTCAGAAATAAATGTCCATAATAGAAAACACAATATAGTCCATAAGGTGCATCATAAAGCATCAAGTGTCCACACATCCAAAATGATCAATCTGTGGCATAAAGCATAAAATCCATAATGTCCATAGTGCATAAAAAGTAAAGTATCATATGCTAAATCTATCATAAGCAGAAAAACTAGAAAACTACGATGGGGTTCAGGGTGAGGCCTCACATATTTATTCTCATCACAACAAATTTGAAATTGACTTCAAACCAAAATGGAGTAGATTGGAACTAAATCATGCAGTCCTAACTTCTTCATAGCTGCCACGACTGATGTGAGGGCTTGTTCCCTAGCCTAGGCATGAGCTTAAAACAAATGCGCTTTTTTGTTTTGATTTTCATTTACATCTTTAGCCATTGGAAACCCTAAGTCCTTTAAGGAATTTTGTGGGGTTTATTTAGAACCAAAACATTCTATTTATTAATACCTTTGTCACCAGAGTGACATTTTTAAATATGAATTTTTATAAGAGAGATGTGAGACTCATCTTCTCAAAATAAATCCTTTCATCCTTTTTAAGATTTTCAATGTAATCAGTCAAATTCCAATTTCATAAATGCCTGATTTCACTGAAACTAAAACATGAATCAAATGTCATCTTTACTAAAACTTAAACTAATGCTCATTATGTGATTCTACCACTTACCAAATTGAGGTCACTGTAATTTATCAAACTGAACCAGATGCCTATCAACATAGTCAAACTAAACCAAATGTTGATCTAATCATTACCAAATGCCAATATAGAAAAAATGAATCAATCAAACTTTAACTTTCACCAATTTTAAGTGAAGGATGAATCAATAATGTGAATGATACCAAAATTGTGTCATCATAGATATCCAAGCTGAAATATAGTATTGATATTGATGACATTGTAACAAATTGGTATCCAAAATGACATTGTCAACGTAAACCATATTAGATTATTGTGTTAAGCATGAAGGAAAATAAAATCAAAAGAAAGCTGCAACAAAATCCCCCTTTGTCCTTGGTGATTAAATACAATAATCTCTCCCCCTATAATGAATAAAGGACAAAGGAGAGAAAATATATCCAAACAAATGAGAGGAAGAATAAAGCCAAACTGAAGAAGCAGTGAAAATTATACCTGAATATGAGATAACTGAAGAAGAATAATGCTCAAAACCTATTTTTCATCAATTCCTAAACACATCAGTATTTCAAAGAGGTGAAAAATCAATATTTCATAGTATGAGAATGAAATGACCTTGCTATATATACTCTACTCTATGTGGAAAAAAAATAAAACTCATTAATAGTCTAAAAACAAATATATTGTGATATGGAAGAATATGAAGTTGCACGAGTCATGCCAAAGAAGATATCATAGAAACCATGATACACCTGAAACTATAAAGATAACTAAAAATATATTCATTGGAGCTCTGATAACTAAGTTGAATATAATCTACATCTTGTTCCATCAAAGAATACTATGTTCCAAACTGTCCTAAGTAACTGAAAACATGTTACAAATATGTAACTATATAGGATTAAATACAAATCTATGATGCATAAAAGAAAAATAGTTGTCGTATGAATCATAAAGTGATCTCTTGGAGACCTTACTCTATGAAAATTGAAATTATTGCCCCTTATATTAGCATCTCATATTTAACTAATGACGTACACTTTTGTAAGATTATTATGATAGTTATTTAAATCTTGAATATATAGAGAAAAAGATTGATGAAAAATATGCAGATGGTTTTGGCATATTTTTATCAACATCTTGCTTTAAAAAAATATACAAGATTTAATAATAAAAGTTATCATATTAATATCACAAAAATATCATCATAAAATATCAACATGAGAAAGTCATCTTAAGAGAGAACACTGATAACCTACAACTGAAAATCATAAGAAACTTTATTGAAGCTCAAACATGAATCAGATGCCATCTTTACTAAAACTGAAACTAATGCTCATGATGCCATTATGCTCTTACCAGACTTAAGTCACTATAATGTTTCAAACTGAACCATATACCTATCAACATAATCAAAATGAAACAAATGCCTATAAACATAATCAAAATGAACCAAATGTTGATATTATCATTACCAAATGCCAATATCCAAATAATGAATCGATCAAACTTTAAATTTCAGCAATTTTAATTTAAGACTGAATGAATAATGTCAATGATACCCAAACTATGACATCTTAGAAATCAAATCTAAAGTATAGTATTTGATGACATTGTAACAAACTTGTATCTAAAATGATATTGTCTATGTAAAGCATATTAGATTATTGGGTTTGGCATGAAGAACAATCAAAACAAAAGAAAGGGGCAAAAAAATTAATTTCTCAAGCATAAATTAAATATATTATCAATGAATAGCCTCCATTAGAAGTGTTCCTTCTTTAAATAGATCTTATAATAAATTTTTGGTTTGAATTTGAGACTACTCGTAATTAGATTAAACTTTATTTTTTTATTGGACTAAAGTAAATCTATTAAACAAATTAATTTATCTTTACTTGTGATATGACTTTAAAAATAACTATTGTTCAAAAACTTAGTTATTATATCAACCCATCGGGATTTACATGATACAAAATTCATCAAATAATAAAAATGACATCAAAACAATTGTTTTTCATCACAGAATTAGGACACATCATCAATCGATTGATCACATCAACCAACGAATCACACGACATACATAATCAGGTTAAAAATTTGAGGAAATGAACCTACACATCATTTCATCATACTGTACACATTGAAATACATGTGCATTACTATTTTATATAGTACATGCTACCAAAAGGGTCACACGCCCTAAAACAAATAGGATGCACTAATATACATACTAAACGCTACACAAATCTATCATACAAACTACAAGAACCATAGTTTTGCAGTAATGGATTATATTCGCTATTATACCTATAGGATGTGCTAAAATAATCATAGGGAATGTCTTTGCACGTGCTATTTCACACCACCCTACATTCCATTAGAATTATCAGATGCACTCAAACTCTAAACATGTTCTATCTAAACATTACTACGCGCTATTTCACAAAAATGGAAAAAGCATAAAATTTTAACACCTAAAAATCCAAAATAGTTTCTACAAATCAAGGAAGTGTCAAACTGGAAGGGATTCAGGTACTAATCAAAGTTCCATAGTTTTTTGGTTTCTGTAATTTGTGGCCTCGTTCGAATCTATGCACATAAAAGGATTACCATCAAGATCAGGTCACTGAAAAAATCAATTATCATATCAAACCATAAAGAATTTTTGGTTTGAATTTGAGACTACTCTAAGTAGATTAAACTTTATTTTTTATTGGACTAAACTAAATCTAGTAAAAAAATTAATTTATCTTTACTTGTGATGTGACTTTAAAAATGACTATTGTTCAAAGTGTAACTTGATTACAGTTCTCTATATGTTTGTATAATGAAATGGATTGGAAAATGAGAGAAATGTGTTCTGCATAAGTTATAATGAAAAAGAAAGGAAAATCCCAGTTATGTACAAAAGCAGGTGTTCAATGAATAAATTATGAGATTTTATAAAATTGGTGTGAGATATTATGAAATGTTAAGAATAGCTAGCCTTTAAATCTAGCCTCAAATCTACCAAAGTTTTTGTATATTCAATTTATAAGCCCCCAAGTCTAGGAAAAGAGTTGTAAGTGGTGTTTATAGATTTGAGGGTAGTGCAATATTTTAGAATAGTGGTTGCTCTTTCAATTCAATTTTTATGGACTTTTAAGTGCATTTTTTTATCTCTTATTCTCATATGTGTTATGGTGGGTCCTTGGTAGGGATAAAATGGAGGTTTACACTAAGTTCACCTTAGGTCCTTTTTTGTGCACCTTTCTTCTTTCAGTGGCTCTAGTATCTCAGCTTTTCAAAAAAGAAATCTACTTTTGATTACCTAAAATAGGAAGACATGTATTTGGACTTCTTTTCAATATATAATTTTTCTCTTTCTTTTCGGGAAATTGAAATCCAATTAGCATAATGCACAAAACATGGAAAAGATTTCTCTTGTTCTATTGAAACAAACCACCTAGACCAAGTAAAGACTACTTCATCAAATAAAACATGAAAGTCAATATGGGTCAAGGCTATAAATTTTGTAGTATGTTAAAATATAGACTTATCCATTTGTTGGTAATATGATATTTTTGGAGGAGATATGAAGATTGGTCATGAGTTGAGGCATAATTAATTGTCATTGATGTTAATATATTCAATTATCATGATTGCAGTGATCGGTATGAAATATTCATGATCGGTAAATGGAAGATCAACTATGTATGTTGACAGGTGTTCAAGATGAATAATATTAGACACAGAATGAGGTAGCAGTTGAGTTAAGGAAAGATTCAGATATTGTGATCATAGATGCAGTATGTCTATGGTATATGGAATCCATGAATCTAACCGCGATAATTTATATCATGTTTAGAATGAATTATATTTAGAATTAAAAGATAGTTTACCTATCTGATCACCGATCAAAGTTTCATATTATTTTGATTAAGGCGGTGGATCTAAAGTTGACATATTAATTATAAATATTGGTAATCTATTTGGGGATGACATAGTGGATGTTGTTGGCACTGATTTCTATAAGGTTGGATAATATTTTGAGATGAATGTGGTAGAAAGTTCTAGGTCTTGTGTGACCTAATGACATTCTATATAAGGAGCGCTAAATCATTTTATTTAGGGTTGTGATCATATTTTTAGATTGGGCGATCATGAATTGAAGGAGTAGAGATCAGTTCAGTGACATGAAGGAAAGGAGTAGAAAGGATCTTATAGGCAATCAGTGCAATTCAACATATCAACATATCTTTTTTCCCCCTAATAGTTACATCAGGTTAAATCCCTTAACTGGGTGAAATTTAACAGGTTCTTATTTATAAATCCTTTAACATGGTAGCTTCTTAATTGAGGTTTGAAAACCACTAGTAAGGTAGATCATAACTGATTTTATTTTACTCCTAACACTGTACTAATCACTCCTTTCAAGGTAAACCCTCAGAAGGGGTATTTCTAGCTCCTAACAGGAAAAACTCATTTATTACAATATTGAGCTTGTGGGTGTTATTTCCACCATGGTTTTTTCCTTGTTACAATGGTTTCCATGATAAAATATATATGTTATGTGTGATGAGGTTGTGGATGATTGATATTGTTTACTATTATGTGTTTGCTTTAGTTATATTCTTTTTGGTTTGGAAGTGAATAGAGAAGATACTCATATTGGTGGTTAAATTTGTTCCTTACATGTTTGTTTTTATTTATCCCCCCCCTCTCAATCATAATATTTGATTAATTGGTACCATAGGATTGGTCCTCTTGATATTAAGTTTAACTGCTTGAAGAAAATATCCTTATAATTCAACATGGAATGATAGAAGTATGAAAATCAAATTGAGGATGCAAGAAAAGTTATAAATGAAATGAAGAAAAAGTTGAGGCATTCCCTTGCTAAGAGAAGAGAGCTCATTGAGCAATTGAGTGAAATTCAAGACTACATGGAACAAATTTATGAAGGTAATTTGTCTGTAGAATTTGAAGAAGCACTTGTAGATCTAATGGACAAAAACAATGGACTCAAAAGAGAAGTGGAAAATATGAAAAGAGATCTTGAATGTCAATCTTTCACGATGGTTGAAGAACTTGAAGGAACAAGGGATACTAACGATGCCAATAAAATTGCTGAAAATGCCCTAAAGGCTAAAGATGAAACCATAAATAGAGAAGTGGGAGAAACTATTTAGATCTGAGAAAGAGGTTTCTATACTGCATGAACATTTACATGACTCAAAGGGATAAAAAGGTGATATGGAAAGAGAGAATGAGGGAATAAGGAAAAAGAATGAAAAGGTAAAAGAAGAGTTGAATCCTGCAAATGGTCTACTTAATAAATTCAGAAAGAGTTCTACTAAACTTGATGTACAACTTGGAAGACAGAGGATGAACTGAGAGAAACAAGGTTTAGGATTTTCAAAATTTGAATCTGGTGAATCATCTTGTACTAAGGACATCAATGCAGAAGGAAAATGAACACCTAGGGTGAACAATAACACTAGGAAGAGAAGGTATAAACTCATATGTTTTAATTTTCATAAGGAAGGTCATACTGCTAATGTATCTTGGTTTAAACGTATTGGTAACAAATGTTAGACCTATAGGTTCTACAACTAGATCAATAAATTCCTATGGTAGAACTGATAACTACAATTCTAGATCTAATGCATTGCATATATTTTTATTATTGCAACAAGTTTGGACATAGAGATAATGAGTGTAGGGTGAGAATTAACAACTAGTGCTCATATGATTACAACAGTTAGAGACCTATCAATCAAGGTAATCAATTAGATGTTACTTGTTGTAATTGTCACAACTATGGACATGTGGCTATCAATTCCAGATTAAGTTCATCGAAAGAGAATGTTGGAACCTGGAATCCAATAGGTATGGTGTGTTATACCTGTAACAAGGTTGGTTATCTTGTTAGGTCATTGACAGCAAGAAAGTATACCAGAGGTCAACCAGTGAACTATGATGAAAATGCTAAAGGAAAGGAAACTATTAATATTGATAAAGTCATAAATGATATGAAAAATACATGGGTGATAAAAAGGAGATTTGAATTCTTTAGAGTTAACCGAGAACTCTACAAGTTTAGGAAATGTGCAGAATCCATCGGTGAACTAAGCACATTATTTTCTTAGGGGGAGCACATATAGTCAACATATTTACTAATCCCCTAAATTCATGAGCAGTAAGATTCATATGTATTTTTGTATGTCTATTTGTGAGTTAATAATGGTTAGTGAAGATAAATTATTTTTGTGTATTTGTATATCAATTATTATGTTTTAGTTTTTGTGGTCGGTGGTAAGCATCTTTTGACTGTTATGTTCAAATTACTACATTCAAATATCATAAAAATGAGAAAGTAAACTCATTTATCACATAACATGCTATCACATCTTACTGAAGATGATTTGATTACTTTCCATTGCAAGAGTTATTTGTGTTTGTGGATTGATATTTCAAGCATGAGATTCTATTGGTCATCGAAGAACACTAATCGATGAAGTCAAGGTTATCACTTGTGTGGAGCTCTTTACATGAATCATTTTTATTTTTGTTAATTGTTGTCATTATGGATACTCTAGTTTTGGTTGACATCATTGATGAGCCAAGACCCATATTCAAGTTACACCTAATGAAAGAAAATGAGAATGATCCAACAAGTTCCCTATCTTTGATACCCTATGACCAGATAGTGTTGACTAAATACATTCGTTCTTTCATCCACTGCAAGATGGAAGAACTTTAAGTAGACAATATTTACAGTGTGTTTCTTAAACTGTGTAATGACCACAGAATACAGGAGGAATATATGCATCTCATGAACAAAGGTTTCACTTATGCAGCTGAGATACATGATCATTTTCATCTAGAATGGATAAGATATGTATTGAGAAGATTCCATGATCAATTCATTTAGCTAGACAAGCCACACAAGATTACAAAGGAATTAATCAACAAAGTTACTAGATTTTGTGTGATCACTGATGCACCAACTCTACAGACTATTGTTGAAAATTTGGTTACTCACTTAACCAAATCTAAACAAGATCACCGAGCCATGACTATAAGGGATATGATAGAAAAGGAAGAAAGGTTTTCTTCAATGGTGATAAGTTATTGAGTATTTCAATTGAGTCACTTAAATAGTGTACCTAGTGGAGCTACTCATGTTGTATAAAGAATGGTAAAGGAAGATGCAAAGTATGATCTTTGTGAGATGTTGAGGAGTCAATTATTTGTGAATGTGGAGAAGATCAAGAAAGATAAGAAGAAGTTATTAAAATATGGATCTCTCCTGGTATGTATGTTCTTTTACTTGGAGAATCATTTTCCTAGAATAGTTTCTAATAATTGGTTAGAGGATAGACTGATAGTAATGCAAATTAAGAAATGTATCAAGACTTTAGGAATGGTTTTAATAAGGTTATGTGGGGGTAACTTTAAATATTTTCAAGAAAAAATGAACTTAAGAGAAAGAATCCCAACAGGTACTATTGAAAAGTATAAAGATGATATATGTTTTCTAGTAGATACAAATACATGTATGTTGCAAGTAGTCCAACCTATGACATGTTGGATACCAACTGTGGGTTATGAAGTTGATGGCGATCTAGTCACTATTCATGCCGATGTTATATTTTAAAAACCAATTGATACTACAACACCTAGGTTTTGAACCTATGAAAAGTCACCATTGAAAATTCATAGTCAATCAAGAGAACCGGTAATCCAAAGAAATATTAGGAATCAAGTTGACAATCTAGCCAAAATGAGTGGTATAACACTAGAAATTATGATAATACTAAGAAATAAAATCGAGAGTAAGGAGGAAGGCACATATGCTACTACAAAATCCATGGATACTAAAGTTGAAGTTGAAGAGATAACACCTCAAATAGTATCTAGGAGTTCAGTAATCCAAAAGAAACTAAATCTACTTCTACTACTACTATTTCTACTAAGAAAGAAAAGGAGTTGCCTGAGACTATTCAGAAAACTTACAGAAGAAAGAAAGAAATGCCATCAGGCTATAAAGAGTCAAATAATAAGAAAGGAGGTAAAGAAAAGGTTCAAGAATAAAAATTTTAAAATGAGTCTAAGAAGGATCAAAAGGAATTGAGAGCTAGTGAGAAGAAGTCTATGATAGTAGGAAAGCCTGCTGAGGAAACTAACAAAATTGACAATATTGCTATTCAAGTGACAACATTGTTAAAGATATTAAGGAAAATGGTTGAATGGAAGAAGTGTGGACTCACTTTGATGAATTTGACAATGAAGGGAGAAAAAAAAAAGAATATGTTTTTGTAGAAAGTCTACATACTTTTTGCAAAACATCGAGTGAACTATTCAAGGCTATACCAAAGGAAATGTACAAGGGAAATGAAAAAAAGATGGAGAGAATCTTTGAATATTGATAGAGTAATGATGGAAGAGGAAATTTCACTTTTGTAACCTTAATTAAATATAGAAGAGTTAAACTTAATGGTTGAAAAAAGGAGAGGATAATTTAAGACAAGAAACAAAGTTACAACAATTATCATTGGAGAAATACACTCGCTAAGAGATGAGACAGTGGATTTATGGATAAAGTTAGTAAAGTCAAAGACTCTATCTGAAGAAAAATTAGTAGAAGAGAAATAAAAAGCACACGAGACAACAAATGAAGATATTAATGATATCATAGATAATGTTATCTCTGATATCCCGAAATAGATACGTAATATTCATATTCAAATTGATGTTGAAGCACCTAAAGAGAAGATTGTTGAGGAAGTGAAAGAATAGAAAGGTTAAGCATTTAAGGATGAGGAAGATATAATTTGAGTGAAGTGGAAGATAGATCTAACTGGTGAAGGTAGAACAATGAAGAAGATAAAATAGAGAATTCAAATAGTTATGAGGAATAAGATGAAGAAGAAATTGAGGATGAAGAAATGCAAAAACTATTTATATTACTCATATGAGTCCTAAGGAACTAATGAAAAAGTATGATGAGCTTAGGAAGAAAGAAGAAAGGAACAGATACAGAGAAATTATTTCAATAGATACAAAGTTACATACATTTTAAGTGAATAAGGTGAAGGAAATCCTATAGGAGATAGGACAGATACTTGTAAACATTTCTAAGTTTACTGTTGATCAACTGACGGAGATGATGAAGGCCGAGTGATAATTAATATACATGTTTGTAGAAATGGTTATATTAGTTTTTTTTTGTCATTAATATCAAGTAATTAATTTAATGATTTTTCTTACTTACCATATTATAAGAAGGAGAACTTAAATGGGTGACAAATACACATCGCACAATGATTAAGTAATGTTTATATAGTTGTTTGCTACTATATATTTGATGTTATCAAGTCAGTACACTTGATTGATAAAGTTGGAAATAACAAAGATTTAAGTTATGAATGAAAATATTTACTCTACCGAGCAAGATAGAGTCAGTCCATATAGAGTTGTGTTGATCTATTTTCAGTTATCGATCACCGATCACCAAACAATGAACAAAGTTAGTTACTGAGTTGCAAACCAAATTAACGAGCATAAGATATTGATTGTAAATGATGACAAGATCAAATTTAATACAAAGATATGGCTATCTGGATGGAGATAAAAATTAAAGGAATTTTGTTAGAGATATATGAGCGAGAAAGTTCAATGAGAAGATCTATGGAAAAGATCAAGTGGTTAAACCTAATTATGAGAGTTTTGAGAAAAGTTCAAGTTACGAGGTAAAATTTAAATGGTTTACTGAGTTAAGATTTATGAAGAAGATGATTGAACGAATAAGTGCAAATTATAGAAAACCTAAGAAAGGAGATTAAGAGGCAAAATTATGTCTATATAAAGGATGAGAAATTAAAATAGATTATGGTGTTGGAAAATTGAATTAATAAGCTTAAGAAGTTGAAGAATAGAGTTACCGAGCAGAACAGAGAAGAAGAAAGAGTAGAATCTACAGTTTAAAATAGAGAAAAATGGAGTATGTGATGCCACTATTCATGTGATCATAAAGGATCTGACACAAGAAAAAGGTAGTTGCTATATTTTAAAATCAAAGTTTTATTGTTGCTTATTAACATTTGTAATAGAGAACATCTCTTAACTGAGTGGATTTAATAGTCCTATTTGTAAATCCTGGACATAGGTGACATTCCAAAAGAGTGTTTAAAGTCCTCTAGCAAGGCCACTCCTTATAGGGTGCAGATCTTAACTGATCTAAGGGAATCCTTTAACAATGTCACATTTAGAAACTATGTTTGTAATCTTTAAAAGGATAATTTCTTAACTGAGCATACTTCAATTTTTTTTTTATTGTGGGTCACAATTCCCACAAAGGTTTTTCCCATATTTAGTTTACTTGATAAATCTAGTGTAACTGAGTTAAATTTGTGATAACCAAGTTTTAATGATTGATTTGCATATTATGAGATGTATGGTTGTTTAAGTTATTAAGTTATTTGGTGAATCGATTATTACTGTATTCAGTGATACCATGTGAATCAGTGAGTTGAATTTTAAGTTGTTAAGTTTGATTTTTTCAAATTGACCCTCCCTCTCAGTGGGACCAACAATTTGTATCAGAGCCCTGGTTCTCTGAAGTGTTAATTTTAAAAGGACTTGAGTCAAGATCTAAATATGTATAAGAGGGAAGCACCAAAGTTGAATAGGGAACTTTTCTCTAAATGGAAAAGTAGAATGAGATTGCATGTGTTTGGCATAGGAAAATATGGACTTCATTTTCTTGATAATGAATATGTAGCACCGACTACTACCCCTTTGATAATCACTTTGCAAAGATAGAAGAAAGAACACACACAAGTCATGATTTAGATAGCTTCTACACATACCGACCAGGAATACGATGAACTTGATAGATGGACTACTTTGAAAGAAATGTGGGATAATATTATTTTTACCTATGGTGGAGACCAACATGTTCAGAAAGAAAAAAAGGAGAAATTCTGAGAGGCATACTTGATTCAATGAGAATGAAAGATGGAAAAAACATAATACAATACAACATTAGACTTAAGGAGATTGTAAATTCTATCAAAGGGGCTATTCAAGACATAACATAGGAATATGATACAAGACAAATGTTGAGAAACATTGTACCAAGTTATGCTATTCGAGTATCTTTTATACAAGAGTTGAGATCCATCCCTCAAATGAATGTTTCACTTGATGATACTATCGGTAAGCTGGTGGCATTTGAGTTTAATGACTTTGATAATATCTTACCTACTACATCTAAGACTGAGTCTTCATTTAAGTCATATTTGGAGATAGGAATATCTAAGAATTCTAGAACTAATGATGGATATTTGAGTAGTGCTAGTGAGAGATTTTATAGCTATCAGAGCGGTTTGGAAGAATTATATGTTACAAATGAAGAGAAAAAGAGAGATTTTGAATCTTTTTTTGCTACAAGGATACAAAGAGGAAAAGACAGATATTGAGGTAACTTACCCTTAAAATGTTGTAACTATAAAAAGATTGGTCATTTTCCATCTAACTACCCTGAGAAAGATAATGAGGAGAAGAAGGATAATAAAGATAAGGACAAAAGGGAAAACAGATTCAGGAGATTCAGAGACTACAAAAACAAAGGTAACAAATCTTGTCATATTGCAAATGAAGATCTAAGTCATGATTATCCAGATGATATGGGTGAAAAAGAAGTTGTATATGTTTCTATTAAAGACAATTATGAAGAAGAAGAAATAAGAGCCCTAATATCACAAGTAAGTAAGAATAAAACATGGATTATAGATAGTGTTTTTTCACATCACATGACTGGTGACAAAATTAAGGTTACTTCCTTTGAAAACCATGATAGAGGATATGTTAGATTTGGTAATGATACTCCATACCTTTTGAAAGGAAAAACTTTCTATAATTTTGTTTAATAACACAAGATGTGATGATGTTTATTGGATTGAAGGCTTAAAGTATAATTTGTTGAGTGTTGCAGAGTTAAATAACACAAGTCACCGACTGAAATTTCAACATGCAAGAGTGAAATATTTTGATAAGAAGGAAAATATGATTACTACTAGAGAACAATATAAAGGTAATTTATTTTATCTTGATACTTTTATGAAGTATTGCTTGTTTGCTAAAGTTGAAGATGTTTGGCTATGACACAAAAGGCTTTGTCATATTAATTTTGACAATTTCATCAAAGTGAGTAGAAAGAATAGAGTAAGAGGATTACCAAGATTAGAGAAACTTGAGAATATTGTGTGTAGAAAATGTCAAATGGGTAAGATGACTAAATCTAGTTTTTCAAGAAAATCTTATGCTACACAAGGAAATTTGGATTTAGTTCATACTAATTTATGTGGACCCATGAGAACTCAAAGTTACTATGAAGATAGATATTTTATTCTATTTGTGGATGATTATTCCAGAATGATGTCTATAATATTTTTAAAAGAAAAATCTAACTCATTTCAAATATTTAAGTGGTATAAGGTCCGAGTTGAGAAAGAAATAGAAACACAACTAAAATGTCTGAGATCTGATAGAGGAGGTGAGTTTTCATCTCATGAGTTTACATTGTTTTGTAATGAAAATGGAATTAAGAGACAGATTTCAGCACTGAGGACACCACAATAGAATGGTATTGCTAAGAGAAAAAACAAATCCATTGTTTACTGTGCTGGGACACTGATGATTGAGAAAAGTATTTCACAAAACTTTGGGAGAGAAGTAGTTAGTATAGTTGTTTACACATTAAACTGAGTACAAATGAAAAAAGGTACCAACAAGACACCTTATGAAATCTGGTATGATGACAAACCTAATGTGAGTTATTTTAAAGTTTTTGGAAGTAGATGTTATATCTTGAAAGATTGTGGAGAAGGAAAGTTTAATTCTAAAGGGGATGAAGGTATATTATTAGGATACTCTACTAGGAGTAAATCCTATAAGTGTTTGATTAAAGTAACTAACAAAATGGTGGAAAGTGCAAATGTGAGAATTGATGAGTTTGCAAAAAAAAATGATGAAGAAAGAAAAAAGGAACCTGAACACTATGATTCAAGTTTGTATATGTACAACCTGATGTTCTTGACACCTTATTGAGAGAACGTATTGAGGAGGAAGTTGAACATATTTCTCTACAACTGAACGATGTGGATGAAGCACTGAGACCTAGTGAGCTTATTCTAGCAAAATATGTGAGGAGGTAGCACTCCCTGAGCAATATTATTGGAAATAAATATGCTGGAGTGATGAATTGAAGCATGGTAAGAGACAATACATGTTTTATATCTTCATTTGAGCCAAAGAAAGTTAAATATGCACTAGATGATGAATATTGGATGAAATGAATGAAAGAAGAGTTTGATCAGATAGAAAATAATAGTACATGGAGTTTAGTACCTAGGCCAAAGGATATAAATATTCTTGGTACTAAATGGATTTTCATAAATAAGATGAATGAAAATGGTGAAGTTATCATAAATAAAGATAGATTGGTTTGCAAAGGTTATGCATAAGAAGAAGGCATAGATTATGGTGAGACTTTTGCACCCGTTTCTAGATTAGATGGAGTTAGAATACTTATAGCTTATGCAGCTTACAAAGGATTACAATTTTATCAAATGGATGTCAAGTCTGCATTTCTGAATGGGATACTCGAAGAAGTATACATTGAACAACCTAAAGGATACATTGAGAGTACAAACAAGAACAAGATATGTAAGGTACATAAATATCTCTATGGTTTGAATCAAGAACCCCAAGCATGGTATGAGAGGTTGCACTCTTATATAATCAAAATAGGATTTCAAACAACACATGATAACAGTAATGTTTACTTAAAGTGTAGCAGTGACAACAAGGTTTTGATTGCTAAATTTTTTGTTGATGATGTTATTTATCAAGGCAATAACACCTTATGTAAGTCATTTGCTAATGAAATGAGAAAAGAGTTGTAAATTTCTATGATTGGAGAGATTATGTTCTTTCTAGGACTACAGATATTGAAAGTTGCATAAGGGATCTATATTACACAAGATAAGTATATCAAAGAGATACTCAAAATATTTTGTATTGAAGAGTCCAATCCTGTTGGAACACCACTGGTCATAGGATGTAAATTATCTAAAGAATATGAGACACAAGAGGTGGATAACACTCTTTACCGATCCATGATTTGTAAATTGTAGTATGTTGTTCATAGTAGACCTGATATAGCACACATTGTTGGGATTGTTGCAATATTTTTGTTTATTGTACAAGAAAGGAGGTACTTTTGATCTGCAAGTTTACACTGATGTAGATTGGGCTGGAAATGTTGATGATAGGAAAAGTACTAGTGGTGGCACATTCTTTCTAGGTGAAATATTGGTCACATGGCTAAGCAAGAAGCAGAGTTGCATTTCACATTGTACTGCCGAGGAAAATCATATTGTTGATGCCATGAATTCTGTGAATTTTTTTTGGATCAATGGTGCAGGAGCACCTAAGTTAAGCTACTATGTTTGTCAGTGATTCCCATCGGTTTTTGGTTCGTCGGCAATGCTTGTTTGTTTCTGTTTGTCAACGTTGGCTGTCGATTTTTGTTCATCGTCAATGCTTGTTCATTTTTGTTCGTCGGCAATGCTTGTTGGTAGTGTTCATTAGTGATGCTTGTTGATGATTAACACTGGCAACCTTGTTTGTTGTCAGGGTCAGAAACTGATGTTGTTTCTGTTGTTCAAAAAATTCAACCCTGGCACTCGGTAATGTCAGTTAAGGACACAGGAAATGTGGATGCGATGTTTGTGACTAGCTGGGTCACTTGCAATGACTCTCTACATGTCATTTTTTCTTGAAAGGATCAGGGACACCCATTCCTATTTTGGAAGGGTCATTTATTGCTCAGTTTGGCCACCTTTGCAGGGTGGTTTAAGTTGTCCATGACTATTAGATATTTTGGGAGATATTTCAATGGATGTATATATATATATATATATATATATATATATATCGCTAAAAAGATTTTGTAATAGTGTGTGGAAGATAGTTTAGAAAAGGAGATAGACACAGATTGTATCATCCTGTAATAAGCTTAGTTCTTGTGAATAAGAAAGAACATATTTGATGGATTTTGTGTATAGTGTGTGTTGTTGTGTTCTTTGGGTTGAACCTATCGATTTTAGTTTGGGGAATGAACCTATCCTAATGGGTTCTATAGCATGAAATAGAAGCTTTACAGTGTAATCCTTGTCTAGGGCACTTGAGGTGAAGATCTTAGTGACTTCCTCAAGCTGGGGTGAAGCAATACCCTATAATGTTTGTGCGAGAGATCTTAGAGCATAGTCAAGCTAACTGTTAGCAACAACTGGACTTGGGCATTACATCAGATTGGTATCAGAGCAATTTTGAGAATTGGGCTTGTGTTTTTTGGGTGTAATTCTTAGAAGAGTCTACAAATTCATCCAAAATGGTGACCAACATAGAGCTAGCAAGGAATGTGGATGAGCAAAGAAAGGAGAACAAACTCCTAAAGGAGCAGTTAGCCAAAATGGCATATAAACTAGAAGAAGTGCAACTTCAAACTATAGCAGTCAGTGAACTAATGAGGGAAGCTGATGAGAAGGGTAAAAAAATGGAAAAGGAGGACATGATCGTAGAGCCAGACCCGATACTTCAAGAAGAGCCATTCTTGAAAGAATTAAAGGCAATGAGTGGTAAGTCTTTAGAAGGTGTGCCTCTATTTAGTGGCAAAATGGATCCAAAATTAATTATGGAATGGATAGGTCTTGAAAATCACTTTGATTTTGATGATGTGATTGAAGCTCAGAAAGTTAGAGTAGCCAATACAAGATTGAGAGGGACTACCCTCACTTGGTGGAAATTTGTCCAAGATGAAAGGACAAAGGGAGGCAAGAACCCCATAACTAGTTGGAGAGATATGGTGGCAAAGATGAAAGAAACTTATCTTCCTGATGATTATGAAGTGCAACTGCATAAGAAAAGGCAAAATCTAAGGCAGAAAGACTTAGAGGTTAGTTCCTATATAGAATAATTCCATAAGCTATGCTTAAGGTCCCATGTGATGGAATAAGAAATCCTAAATGTGGAAAGATATTAGAATGACCTTAAATGGAGCATTCAAGAAGAAATTAGTCTCTTAAGCCCCAAGACTGTCCACTAACGCTATCAATTAGCCCTTAAAGTGGAAGAGAATTTTAAAAAGAAAAAAGACTCAAATAGTAGAGGTAGAGGAAGAGAAAATAGAGGTCATAGAGGAGGATATGGAGGAAGAAATCCTAAGGCTAAGAATCAAAGTGAGAACAATCTCACAGAGAATTACGGAGAAACCAATAACACTGGAGGTGGTTATAGTAGAGGAAGAGGCCCGAAAAATAGTTCCAGAGGAAGGAATGATGGCCAATGTAGAGGATCTTATTTCTCTTCTATGAAGTGCTACAATTGTCAGCAACTTGGGCACCCTGCATATTGGTGTCCTGCAAAGAGCTCTACTTACCAAGGAGGAGAGAAAAGAGCTAACTATGTGCAAGAAGAGTCTTCTAGGAGCAAGACATCAGATACCCCCATAGGATCAGAGATGAGAGAGAATTTGATGGTCTGGACAACACTCCTAAAAGATCCCATCAAGGAAGAGCCAAGCCAAAGGAGATCCTTGTTTCGAGTAAATTGCAAAATACTCAGTAAGTTCTGTAAAGTTATCATAGATTTAGGATCTACTGATAAAATTTCTTCTTTAGAAGCTATTGAAAAGTTAAAATTGACAAGGATTCCTCACACTAATCCTTATAAAATTACTTGTTTTAATAGATATCAACATGTAATAGTCAATGAACAAGCTTGGGTAGAATTATCCATAGGGAGATATAAGGATAGAATTTTGTGTGATATCCTACCCATGGATGTGTTTCATTTGCTATTAGGTAGACCTTGGCAGTATGACCGATGTGGAGTCCACAATGAAGTTGAGAATTCCTATTCCTTTAAGAAGGATGGAATGAATTTTAGGGTACAGTATATCTTGGAAGAAGAGAAGGAATTAAAAAGAAGTCCCAACCTACTGGTGGTCTATGAGAAAGAATTCCTAGAAACATTGAAAGCAGATTGAGTAGGCTTTGCTTTGGTTCTAAAAACAAAAAGTGAGAAGAGGGATGAAAGCGAAGAGTTTCCTTTAGAAATCCAAAGTTTTTTAACTCAATATCAGGCTATAGTTAGTCATGGTCAACTAGCTACCCTACCACCTGATAGATCCATTAGTCATCAGATTGACTTCATTCAAGGAGCCTCACTTCCAAATAAAGCTGCTTATAAGATGACTCCGCAGTAGAATGTAGAGATTTCTAACCAAATATAGGAACTAATTGACCAAGGGTTGATTAGAGAAAGCATAATTCCTTGTGTTGTACCCACAGTCTTAGCCCCAAAGAAAGATGGTACTTGGAGGTTTTGTACTGATTCTAGGGCCATAAATAGGATAACTATCTAGTATAGGTTTCCAATACCTAGGATAGAAGATTTGATGGATTGTCTTGGTGGAGCTAGATACTACTACAAGATAGATCTTAAGAGTGGATACCATCAGATAAGAATTAAAGGGGGAGATGAGTGGAAGACTACTTTTAAGACTACTGAAGGATTGTATGAATGGCTAGTTATGCCTTTTGGGTTGTCAAATGCCCCAAGCACATTTACGAGATTAATGAATGAGGTTTTGAAGGACTTCATTGGAAAATGGGTTGTAGTGTACTTAGATGACATCTTGGTGTTCAGAAAGACAAAAGAGGATCATCTTAGACACTTGCAATTGGTAATGCAGAGATTGTATGAAGAAATGTTGACAATCAACTTGGAAAAGAGTGAGTTCATGAAGCAAGAATTGGTATATCTCAGGTTTGTTATCTTAGAAGGTAACTTGAAGATGGATGTAAGCAATGTGGAAGCAATCTTGAATTGGCCTACACAAAAATCGGCTATGGAGGTAAGAAGCTTCCATGGTTTAGAATAATTTTACCAAAAATTCATCAAACAGTTCAGTGAGAATAGTGTACCTATTTTGGATACCATCAAAGGAGGTATGAAATCCAAGTTCCAATGGAATGAGTGGGATGATGAAGGATTTGAGCATTTAAAGAAGAGAATAGTGACTCAACAGATTTTGACACTTCCTAATTTTGATAGATTATTTACTGTGGAATGTGATGCTAGTAATATTGTTGTTGGTGCAGTATTGAGTCAAGAGGGAAAGCCAGTAGCTTTTCATAGTGAGAAACTCAGTGATGCGAAGAAAAATTATTCCTCATATGATTTGGAATTATATGCATTAGTGCAAGAACTAAGGAAATGGAGACACTATCTACTTCCCAAGGAATTTTTTGTCTTTACTGACAATTAGGCTTTGATTTTTTTGAGTTCACAAGATAAACTAAGTCATAAGCACAATAAATGGGTGGAATACATCCAAGACTTTACCTTCACAATAAATCATAAGAAGAGAGTGCAAAATAAAGTTGTAGATGTATTGAGTAGATGGTTACTCATAGTGCAATAAGTTCAGCTAAGAAGCATTGGCATTGAAAGATTCAAAGATCTATATCCAGTAAATGAATATTTTGCAGTAGCATACAAGGTATGTCAAGAGTATTAAAATCATTTTCATAGTGAATATTTAGAGTATAATCTTCAAGAAGATATTCTATTTAAGGGAGGACAAATTTGTGTACCAGGAGGTTCTATGCAAGAGAATCTAGTACATGAAAAGCATAATGGTTCCTTAAGTGGACATTTTGGGTTGAATTAGACCTTAGAATTGGTCAAAAGGTATTACTATTGGCCACAAATGAATCAGGACATCTAGAAGTATGTAGAGACTTGTCTAGTTTGTCAGAAGGAAAAGGGGACTTCATCCAATGTAGGATTTTAATAGCTCCTTCCTATCCCAAATAGACCATGGGAATTCCTTAGTATTGATTTTGTAGTTGGACTACCGAAGACCAAGCAAGGAATGGACAACATCTTTGTAATTGTTGACAGGTTCAGCAAGATGGCTCATTTTGTACCATGCAAAACCACACATGATGCTTGTTACATAGCCAATTTATTCTTTAAAGAAGTAGTTTAGATACATGGATTACCTTTGAGTATTTTGTGGGATAGAGACTCCAAGTTTATGAGTCATTTTTGGAAAACTTTGTGGCAGAAGCTTGATACAAATATTTCTTTTAGCTCAACATACCATCTAGAAAGTGATGGCCAGACTGAAGTAGTGAACCAAAGCCTAGTTAATCTATTGAGATGCCTTACCAAGGAGTATGACAATCATGAGATCAGTTACTTGCTCAAGAAAAATTTGCCTACAATGACACAGTCAATAGGTCCACTATAAAGAGCCCTTTTGAAATAGTGTATGGGATTCATCCTAGGGGTATATGTGAATTACGGGATCTTGGTAGAAATACAGAGAGGAGTGGGTATGGTGAAGATTTTTCTCAATCCATGAAGGAGGTCCATGACCTAGTCAAAGAAGCATTGATAGAGTACCACTCATATCAAGTAGAAGGTAGATGCAAGGAAGAGAAATGTTCAATTTCAGGTTGGAGATTTGGTCATGGTGCACCTCAATAAGGAAAGATTGTAGAAAGGATTTCCAAGTAAACTTCAGATGAGGAAGATAGGCCCTTGTGCAATATTGGCAAATATGGGTCTAATGCTTATAAAGTTTATCTTCCTACAGACATAGGATTATCTCCTATTTTCAATGTGGCAGATTTGGTATCCTATATAGGTCCAATTCCTGAAGGAGATTATGATCTCACAGGAGATACTGAGGAACTGAAAGTGCTTAAACTTCCTGTTATTCCCCAACTCAAGGTAGACACAATTCTGAATTCAAGAGTTTCCAAGCAGACTAGACAACAGACCTATATGGAACATTTGGTCAAATGGAAGGGAAAAGCTAATTCAGAGGCTACATGGGTACAAGAAACAAATTTTAAGAAGTTAGGCATCAATCCTAGCTTACTCCAATCACCTGGAAGTTGTTTTATTTTTGTTTTGGGAGTATGGTGCAGGAGAACCTAAGTTAAGTTACTCTATTTATCAGTGATGCCCGTCAGTTTTTGGTTCATCAGCAATGCTTTTTTTTTTTGTTTGTCAACGTTGGCCATCGGTTTTTGCTCATCGGTAATGCTTGTTCATTTTTGTTCATTGGTGATGCTTTTTGGTAGTGTTCATCGGTGATTCTTGTTGATGATAACCATCAGCGAATTTGTTTGTTGTCAGGGTTAGAAACCAACGCTATTTCTGCTATTCAAAAAAGTCAACCTTGGCACTTGGTAATGTCGGTTAATGACCCAGGAAATGCGAATGTGACATTTGTGACCAGCTGGGTCACGTGCAATGACTCTCTATGTGTCATTTTTTCTTGAAAGGATTAGGGACACCTATTCATATTTTGGAAGGGTCATTTAATGCTCAGTTTGGCCACCTTTGCAGGGTGGTTGAAGTTGTCCACGAGTATGAGATATTTTGGGAGATATTTTGATGGATGTAAAGATATAGCTGAAAAGATTTTGTAATAGTGTGTGGAAGATAGATTAGAAAAGGAGATAGACATAGATTGTATCATCCTGTAATAAGCTTAGTTCTTGTGAATAAGAAAGAACATATTTGATGGATTCTGTGCGCAGTGTGTGTTGTTGTGTTCTTCAGGTTGAACCCATCGGTTTTAGTTTGGGGAATGAAGCTATCCTAATGGGTTCTATAGCATGAAATAGTATCTTTATGGTGTAAGCCTGGTCTAGGGAACTTGAGGTGAAGATCTTAGTGACTTTCTCAAGCTGGGGTGAAGCAATACCCTATAAGGTCTGTGCGAGAGATCTTAGTGCACAGTCAAGCTGACTGTCGGCAACAACTAGACTTGGGCATTACATCAATCAATCAGCTACTTGAAGGTATGCAAGAGATTATCTTAGATCTTATAACTATATTCTATGATAAAAAAAAGTGCTAACAATATATCAAAGAACTTGGTTGTGTATTCAAAGACCAAGAACATTTCTATCAAGTATCACTAATTGAGAGAATAAGTTCAAGAGAAGAATGTGGTATTGGATTATGTTAATTCAAAGGAACAATTGGTTGATATATTTAAAAAGCCACTACTGAAGGATGATTTTAAGTATCTCAGAGGTAAATTAGGGGTTCTTCCCCTATCCAATATACACTTAGTAGCACGAGGCATACTGCATCAATTCTGAAATTATTTAGAATATCTATCCTTAAATTGATGTTAGTATGACACACTTTAGGTGATTCCTGAAGTTGTGAATAAATTTCTGTATGTAATGAGTATTTGTACATGTAAGGTATAATCCATTGCTAAAACAATTTTTTCAGGAGTATGACTTTTTGGCATTGTTGTCAAAGAGGGAGAGTATTGAATTGATGAATGAATTAATGAAATTAATCCATACGGGAGATAATGAAGAAAGAGGGAGAGAATGAATTTCTATTATCTACTTATGCAGGAGAATCATGATGTATACTATAGTATCAGAAGATTTATCCAAGAGGGAGAACAATGAACAATTTAAAGATCAGAAACATAATATCAACTCAGAGGGAATAATGACAGAGATTGAAAGCATTGAGAGTTACCATCATCAATTACTATAGTACTACTATAGTGTTTCCATCAATGGAAAAGAGGGATATTGTTGATCAACTGATTGAGATGATGGAGACCGAATGATAACGAGTTTACATTTTTGTAGAAATGGTTAGATCACTTATTATTTTGACATTGATGTCAAGCAATTGATTTACTGATTTTTATTGAGTTAGCATATCATAAGAAGGAAAAGTTAAATGGGTGTCAAATATAGATCAAACAATGATTAAGTAATATTGATATAGTTGTTTGATACTATATATTTGATGTTATCAAGTCGGTACAATTGATTGATTAACTTAGAAATTCCAAAGAGTTAAGTTATGATTGAAAAGAGTTACTCTACCGATCTAGATAGAGTCAGTCGATATAGAGTTGTGTTGATTAGTTTTCAGTTATCGAGCAGTGAGCCCTCAACAATGAACAAAGTTAGTTACTGAGTTGCAAAGAAAATTGTCGAGTTTAATATATTGATAGTAGATGATGATAAGATCAAATTTAATACAAAGCTATGATAATCTCGATGAAGATAAGAATTAAAGGAATTTATTTAGAAGATATACAAGCAAAAAAATTCAATGAGAAGATCTAAGGAGAAGATACAGTGGTTAAACCAAATTATGTGAGTTCCAAAAAAATTTGAAGTTATGAGGTAAAAGTTAAATGGTTTACCGAGTTAAGATTTATGAAGAAGATGATTGAACAAATGAGTGAAAATATGGAAAATCTAAGCAAGGAGATTAAGATGCGAAAGTATGTCTATATAAAGGATGATAAATTAACCTAACCTAGTGATCTAACATGGATCTAAAACATTAAAAACATGAAAATAACTAAAATCCTATGATTCTAGGCCCATTGACAACTTTGGACCATAGTTAGTCATGGGCTTATTGTTGTGCCAATCCTGGAATAGGCTTTACAACTTGGTCTAGGTGCCTGACTAATATATCTAACTAAAGTAGATGTACTTAGGATTATTAAGGGCATTGTTTGTTGAGTCTAGTGTAGGTGCTCCTACACTAGTAATGTTCTTTCCTCTATTGTTAGGTGATGTCTGCAAAAAATGCTCGATTCTATCTTTAACCAGTTTGATCAGGCATGCATAAACCTCACACCTGCACATCAGGTGTATGTATATTTCATAATGAATCTCTTGTCTCCTATATAGACATAATATTTAATTTCTATCCTTTAGATTTTTCTACTTAATCTGCATTATTGATTTTGCCACTTAAACCATCCTCGACAGTTGTGTTAGAAAGACATTTCAATCTTTGTCATCTAATCTTCATTGAATTTTCATAACCATTTGATCAACATAACAAACTTTACCTTTTCCCTCAGAATCATCAATTGTGAGATTAGAATTCTATTCAGTCTTGGTTTGATTAAATTGTTCATTCAATACCATGTTGTGTTGGTGATCACTAGCTCGGTTATTGTTGTACTCTATATACACTATGTTTTACTCGGTGTTCACTGCCTCTCGGTCTATACAGAACTCTTCATTTATCGACCACATAAACATTGTTTGTTCAAAATCTTTAATTCATAACAAATGTTTGTCACCATAATGATACTCAAATAAGTTGACATCAATGACAATACATTAACTAATAATGTTTATCATCATATCTGTAACTCTGTTGACTCTCAACAAATGACTCCAAATATACATTCAATTATAGTTCATCAACCAAAACCCTAGATCCTAAAACCCTTTAATTCAAGTACCCTTAGTTATGATCTAATTGAATGAAATGTGAAACATTTATGCATACTCAAATTAGAATATAATCCAAACAATTAGACAGGAGATTCTTATCATGGAAATCTTGTTAGGGGAAAAACCACATTGGGGATGATTTCTCACAAAAATAAATTCCTTTTAAAAAATATAACCTTATTACAATGTATGAGGAATGCACAATCATTCAAGTTCACTCCCTAGAGCTCAATGCTCAAATGAAAATCCTCATGTTACCAATCTAAGGAAGGCTCACTTCTTTACAATGTGATCAGTACAATGATCTATAAAAACAAATTGACCTATATAAGTGACATCTACCTTATGTCTAATACAACTCAAATATAGCACAATGTAGATGTCTATGTCATGCCTAAAAATTGGGCAAAATCACCAAATGAAATTTTTTCTAAAATAATAATGATATCTATGTTTGCATGTGCACATGTCTATAGTTGTCTACTAGTTTAGGTTTGTAGATACAAGTTAAGAACCATGTACAGGTTCAAGGGGCATCGAGACCAACATGACATGGTTAATCTCCCTCAAACGATCAAAGTTACTAAGGGTTATTAAGAAAAAGTGAGAAGTTGACTAAGGTTGTCTACGTTAATACACTAGATGATTAAACATAATTGACCCCCTATAGTTTACTAATAACATTCCTACTTAGTTAAACACATTAAAAAGATTGCTTATAATAGTGCAATATTGGTATAACCCTTAAGATCTATAATAGAAAATAAGGGTATTATGTCAATTTAAATATTAATAGTAATGTTTAAATATTAAATTGTATTTTAATTCCTACATGATAATCATGTTTATCAAATAACATCCTTAGTATTAATGACATAATCATTATTAATTATACTTTAATTAAGTTATTTTATTCTAGGTTTTTGAATGGTGGATTATAATCCCCTAAATAATTTACTTCAAATTCACTACCCAATTCGTTGATTTAAAGAAAATTAAATCCAAAAAGAGTTAATATTTATAACCACCTATAAATTAGTAAGTATTATTAAAAGTTTAATTAACAACTCCAACTATAATTATTTAAAATCTAATTAGTAAAACAAGGAATATCTAATTCTAAACTTTATCTTAACACTACTAATCTCTAAGTTAATATTTAATTAAATGTTAATTTAATAATTAATTTAAATTTCTAGATTCTTCAACCACTAAACTCAACACATGCAACTCTAGGCAAAATCTAATTTTCATTTAAAATCCATTGGATTTGATTTTCTTTTTGAAAAAAAAAATCTTATTAAAATAAAAAATCTAAAATTAAAACTTATAAATACAACTCTTTCCAATCACTAATTTTTTTAAAATAATATCTCTGTTATTTTACTATTATAATTTCTTAATATTTTATTGAGTAAATCAGAGGGCTAGGGTTTCTAAACCCTGGCCTTGCATCTATGGAGGACATATTTGTTCATGTAGAGTGGTGATCCAGTTCCATAAGGCAGATTTCCATAGGGCCTATTTGCTTCACCTGCAATGGGAGAGGTGAGCAGCGGATGAAGGATGGTGCGCGGGTTGATACCGTGGTGGGGTCTATTTGAAGGGGAGTTGAGAGTAGTGGGGAGTAGGGGTTGTAGACGGAAAAAGTAGGGAGAAAAGGGGGGGCACGGGACGGGGTAGGGATTTGGCCCTCCCTTCATATATATAAAAATGCATATCATATATTGGAGGAGAGGGCTAAAGCCCTACCCCATCCTGTACAATGGTGCAAGGCGGGCGTACGTCGCCCACTATGTAGGGCTTTGTCCCTCCCCTTGCATATATGATATGCATATTTTTATAAAAAAGAATAATGTTTAATAAAAATATTTTAACGAATCTTGCTTGTATTTAATGGATTTCAGTTATATTATATTTTCTTTTAATAAGGTTTGTAAATATTTAAATATATAAATATTTCAAGTTCAATCATTCTATTAAAAGAAGTTTTTGCTTCTCAAATAGATAATAGTTGATTTTTAAATAACACTGAATTTTTAAAATATACCATATATTTATTTAAGTGTAACATATATGAATGAGGTTTTTTTATTAGGATATGTTTAAATGTTAGTATCTATTAATCAAATATATATATATATATATATAT
>MU226921.1:1654930-1678040 GCA_018584345.1 Thuja plicata | reverse complement strand
AAGCTATAGGAAAGTTAGAGATTTGCAGGTTATTGTATTGTTTTTTTTTTTTTTTTTCCAATAATGAGAAGTTGCAGACTATGTGTTTAGTGGATATAAATTTTATTTGTGGTTCATTTTGCATGCAAGTAGATTAGTTACTTTATTTTCTATTTTGCAAGCTATTAGTTCTTCACTCATTTTGGGTTGTGACCATTAATGGCCCCTCGAGGTTCCTCAATCCATGGTGAGAGTCATGTGTTGGGATGGAACTCGAGAGAAGCCCTTGTACATAGTTTCATTTTTTGTTTTTTGTAGGAGAAGCAACAACAAATAATCTAGAGATCTTACCCTAGGTGAGCTTGGTAATAGTCCGGCTAGGGAGGAGAATGAGAACAATGTTCTAAAAACATTGGTTGAATGAATCTATTTGTGTAGGTTCAGTAAGGAGGAGATGAAAAGCATTTCGATGGGGACTGATTCTTGAAGAGGAGGTAAAGTTGAGAGTGACTTACCTTAGTTTAAGGTTGTGAACACCCTAAGAGATCTAGGAGATCTCAGAATAGAGCCAAGACGGTTCTGTAGCAGCAACAAGACTTCTGTCCACATCAGATGCAGGGCATGATGTTTTTCTTAAAGGTGTGAAGATCTCAATAGAGGTCTTGGTATTGTCTTTATTGAGCATCAAGGTAAGGCTAGGTAGAAGGTGCAAGAGATAAACCACTAAGATAAGGGTGGTCAGCATCTTCTAGAATCTTGTGTGGGTAAGATGGCAATATGGAGGTTGTGTGAAGCAATAGGAAGAGTGGTAGATAGCGACGAGTATGCACTCCATTAATCGGAGTCACAATTGAAATAAGAAGCAGAGGAGGCATCGATCCTTGCAGTTGGTAAACATAGTCAAGATGTATTTGACAGTAGAAGAGAGAACCATATATGAGGCATATAAAGCCTTTAAAGAATCTGAAAGAAAGAAAAGAGAAGAAGTAGAGAGAAAGAAGAAGGAAGAAGCAAGAAAGAATGAATATTTGACAAGAACCCAAGCATAAGAAGAGTTAAGAAACTTAAAGAAAATGATAGAGGAAAATGAATCAAAACTACTGGAAACTAAGAGAATGATCCATCCACTCCTAGAACAAGAACTATTGGAAAAGAAACAACAAGATACCAAGGAACTTGTTGATAAACATGAAAAAGTTGCACACATGGAACAAGAATTTATTATGGAGCATCATGAAGAAGGAATAGAAAATGGAGAAAAGGGTCAGTTGAAGATCGTAGTGGTGGATGCACCATTGAGTTGTCCACTTGAAGGAAATATGAAGAAGTCAGCTATGGAAGAGAAGAGTGAGCACCAGATGGTGGTGAATGAACCTAAGTGTATAACGGTTCATGAAGATGCCAAGAAGGTGTCAGAGTGTGTTTCTTATGAAGGCAGTAGATGTGTGATTATAGTGAAGAAGCTACTGGAAGAAGTTGGTTGTGATAAGACAATGCAATTTGTTGAAGGTGTAATGAAAGTATGTCCTCAAGGACTTCATGAGAAAGAAATCTTAGAGGAAGAGTTTGAAGCCATTGGTGAAGAATGGAAAGATAAGTTTGGAGCAGCAGTAGCATGCCTAGGAAGAAGGAACAAGGAAGACTTGGATACCTTCATGAATGCAACATTGATCTCAGAGGATGGGACTGAGTAGCAAGTTGTAGCAGACTTTGGTCATGAAAAGACCATGGCGATTGAATTTTCTCTCAAGGAAGTCATGGAAAACCAAACTTATGTTTTGGTACATGCAGATGCAAGGGAAATTTGGTTTTATAACTCTTTTGTTGCAACATTAAAAGGGAATCATGTTGATGGCCCTTTGAATGATCATAGTGTAGGCCTTGAGTTGAATGATACATGGTACAAGTACAAGTTGTTTGGTTGTAGGTACAAGAAGTTAAAGGCAAGAGGGTATACTTTTGTTGTAGAGCATCACCCATCAGTGCCTCCAAATTGGAAGACAAGAAAGAGATCACCTAATCCATGGGACATAGATTCTTTTCCAGCCTAGGAGTATGGTGTAGGAGCACACCTACCTCAAAACCCCTAGCTCCTTATTTCTGGCATGTACTGACACTAGCCAAGTCAAGAGAGTGTGTGGACCTTAGAAGGTCATTTGTTTATTTTCCCTAAGATCGATATGACTAGGTCAATCCATGTTTATATAGGTTTCTTAGTTGGTTTCCTTTAGTTGTGGGTGTGTGTGAGGTAGTTTTTAAGCCTTTGCAAATCCAAAAAAGACATCTTGAACCTTTGATAAGCTACTTAGTTAACACTGTAGTGTTGAGTTAACACTGAAGTGCCGAGTTAACATTGATGCTGAGTTAACACTGATGTCGAGTTAGCACTGCAATGTCGAGCTAACACTGATGTCAAGTTAACACTAATGCTTACTTAACACTAATGTCAAGTTAACACTGTAGCCAAGTTAACACTCTAGCTCAGCCAATACTGCAGCTCATCTTGCATTATTGTTGCTTAGCAATATTCAGTTGTAACGGCCTGTGAAAAGTAGATCTTGTCTTTTATGGACAGTATGGTTAGTGTAATGGTTCCTGAAGAGATTCTTGTGAATGAGTGGACCAATAGGGTTGTTTCCTATGAGAGGATGGTTACTAATAACATCCAAAATCATTCATTTTAGAGATCTAGAGAGTAGATATTGAAGAAAAGAGAAGCTACAGGAAATCACAAAGTTGCAAATTATTGTACTATTTTGTTTTGTTTCCAGTAATCAAAATTTGTAGATAGTGTGTTTAGTGGATATCAACCTTCTTTGTTCATTTTACATTCAAGTAGATTAGTTACTTTATTTTATGTTTTGCAAGCTATTAGTTCTTCACCTGTTCTGGGTTGTGACCATTAATGGCCCCTCAAAGTTCCTGAATCCACGGTGAGAGTCATGTGTTGGGATGGAACTCAAGAGGAGCCCTTGTACATAGTTTCATTTTTGTTTTCTGTAGGAGAAGCAACAGCAAAGAATCTGGAGATCTTACCTTAGGTGAGCTTTGTAATAGTCCGGCTAGGGAGGAGAATGAGAACAATGTTTTGAAAACATTGGTTGAACGAATCTATTTGTGTAGGTTTAGTAAGGAGGAGATGAAAAGCATTTTGAGGGGGACTAAGTCTTGAAGAGGAGGTAAAGTTGAGAGTGACTTACCTCAGTTTAGGGTTGTGAACACCCTAAGAGATCTAGGAGAAAGATCTCAAAATAGAGCCAAGCTGGTCCTGTAGTAGCAACAAGACTTCTGTTAACTCAGCACATCAGTGTTAACTTGACATCAGTGTTAAATTGGCATTGTAGTGTTAACTTGATACTGCAGTGTTAACTAAGCAGCTTATCAAAGGTTCAAGATGCCTTGGTTGGATTTCCAGAGGCTTCCAAACTACCTCACACACACACACAACTAAAGGAAACCAACTAAGCAACCTATCTAGACATGGATCAACCTATTCATATCCATGTTAGGGAAAACAAAAAAATGACCTTCTAAGTTCCACACACACTCTCCTAACTTTTCTAGAGTCAATACATGCTTGAAATAAGGAGCTAGGGGTTGAGTTAGGTGTGCTCCTGCACCATACTCCCCCAAAAAAAAGAAAGGTTAATCTATCCTTGGATTGAGCATGTTTGGATCAATGCCCAACCTCTTGAAGTATGTTTCTTTGATCCAAGTAGCATAAAAATCCTCTCTTTCCTGCCATTTTACAAGGTGCTCCATATATTCTTTGTTTCTAGTCTTCTTGTAGACCCTTGAGTCTAGTATCATTTCAGCTTTCATAGATGGAGTAGGGGTTAATTTCAGATCTCTCAGCTCATGTATTACCTCTTGAAAGTTCTAATCAGCATCTTGAATTGGTCCTTTGTATTCTATCAAGTCTGCAATGTTGAAAACTGGTGACAACCCAATGTCTTCAGGAAGCTCCACCTTGTATGCATTATTTCCATACTTTGCAATTATCTTACATGGACCTGGCCTCTTCATCTGTAGCTTGTGAGGGACACCTTTTTTCAGCCTATGTTTTTTCAAGTGTACCATCACAAAGTCTCCAATCTAAAACTGAACATCCCTCTTTGTTTCATCTACATTTTGCTTTACCTTTTCAACATTCTCAATCAAGTTATTTCTCACACTTTCATGGACTTCTCTCATTGAATGAGAAAATTCCTCATTATATCCACTACCATGCATTCCTTCCTTCAATTCTCTAAGCTCAAAATTTCCTCTTGGGTGAAAACCATAAACAATTTCAAAAGGACTCTTACTAGTTGATCTTTTCACTGTATCATTGTATGCATATTCAGCTTGTCCAATGAGTTGGTCCCATACTTGACCATAATCCTTTGTGAGGAATCTCAGTAAGTTACCAAGACTCCTATTGACTACCTCTATTTGTTCATCTATCTTTGGATGATAGGAAAATCCAAAAGACAAGTTAGTGCCCAGCTTTTGCCATAAGGTCTTCCAAAAATGGCTCATGAATTTGTTGTCCCTGTCTGAAACAATACTAAGTGGGAGTCCATGGATCCTCACCACTCCACTAAAAAACAACTGAGCAATGTTACAAGCATCATGAATAGTCTTGCAAGGTATAAAATGTGCCATCTAACTAAATCTATCTACAACAACAAAAAAAAAGTCATATCCCTGCCTTGTTCTTGGAAAACCAACTACAAAATCCATGCTTATGCATTCCCACGGTCTGGTTGGGATTTTTGACACACTACACAACTCTCAACATACTGTCTAACATCTTTATTCATTCTAGGCCAAAAATAGAACCTAGTGACTAGCTCTTGAGTCTTACCGACTCCAAAATGACCACTAAGTGCTCCATTGTGTATTTCTTGAATCAAATTCTCTCTCATAGACCCTTTAGGAACACAAAGTTGACCTCCTTTAAACAATAACTCATTCTGTAAAGTATATTCAAAAAACTCACCATGAAAGTTGTTTTAAAACTCTTTGCATACATTATAGATCTGGGAAAAATCTTCATCGTCAACATATAGGTCTTTGAAGCTATCAATACCTATGCTTTGTAGCTGAACATCCTAGACTATGAGAATCCTTCTACTTAATGCATCAGCAACCTTATTCTGTACTCCCTTTTTATGCTTGATATTGAAAGTGTAATCTTGTAGATACTCCACCCACTTCATGTGTTTGCTGCTGAGCTTGTCTTGAGAGTTAAGAAAGTTGAGAGCTTGGTTATCAGTATATACTATGAACTCCTTTGGTAGAAAGTAGTGCCTCCACTTCTTGAGTTCTTGGATTAGAGCATACAACTCTAAGTCATAAGAAGAGTACTTCTTTGCATCATTTAGCTTCTCACTATTGAAAGCTACTGGTCTTCCTTCTTGGCTTATGACAGCCCCAATGGCCACATTACTTACATCACATTCTACTATAAAAAGCTTATCAAAGCTTGGAAGAACTAGAGCAGGCAACTCTACTATTTTCTCCTTGAGTGTTTCAAACCCTTTCTTAGCTTGTAGTGTCCATTGAAACTTTGTCTTCATCCCACCTTTGATGGTTTCTAACATAGGTACACAAATTCTACTAAAATTTCTAATGAACTGTCTATAATACTGAGCTAAACCATAGAAACTCCTCACCTCAATGGCAGCCTTGGGAGTAGGCCAACTTAGAATGGCATACACCTTTTCTTGGTCCATTTTTAGGTTACCCTGTGACAAAACAAAAGTGAGATACACCAGCTCCTGCTTCATGAAGTCACACTTCTCCAATTTGTCATTAGCTTTTCATCATACAATTTCTTGAAAACAAATTTAAAATGCCTAATATTCTTCTCCTTAGTTTTTCTAAAAACTAAAATGTCATCTAGGTAGACAACAACAAATTTACCAATGCATTCTACCAATACCTCATTCATCAACCTCATAAAAGTTGAGGGAGCATTAGACAAACCAAATGGCATTACAAGCCATTCATAAAAACCTTCTATAGTTTTGAAGCCTCTCTTCCATTCATCTCCTTCATTAATTCTGATTTGGTGGTAGCCGCTCTTATGATAAATCTTGCTGAAGTACTTTGCCTCCACTAAACAATCCATTAGGTCTTCAATTATGGGTATTGGAAACCTATACCTAATGGTGATTCTATTTATGGCTCTAGAATTATTACAAAGTCTCCAAGCTCCTCCTTTCTTAGGTGCTAAAATAGTAGGGACTATGCATAGGCTTATGCTCTTTCTAATTAGGCCTTGGTCTAATAATTCTCTGATTTGTTTGCCTATTTCCTCATTTTGCTGATGGGTCATCTTATAGGAAGCTTTGTTGGGTAAGGTAGCTCCTAGTATGAAGTCAATCTTGTGGCTAACAAGTCTCTTAGGGGTTAGGGGAGTGGGCTGGATATCATTCACAATATCCCTATACTCTTCAAGTATTTCTTTTACCTCATTTGTTATCTTTGATTTCTTGACAGCAACTTCATCTTTTGGCTTCAATACTAAAGCAAAACCAACTCCTTCTCCTTCTTCTAGAGTCTTCAAGAAATCCTTCTCACCAACCATGAGCACACTTGGACTTGATTCTTTCACCTCTCCTTCTTCTATTAGTGACTGAATTTTGAAAGTCACTCCATATTTCTTGAATGAGTATGCATTCTTGGTTCCATCGTGCATGGCTTGGCTATCAAATTGTCATGGCCTTCCAAGTAGAAGATGGCATGCATACATGGGAAGAATGTCACATAGAAATCTATCTTTATACTTGCCAATGGTGAATTCTACCCATGCTTGTTCTCCTACAAACACATGGTGTCCTTTATTGAGCCATGTAACCTTGTATGGATTGTCATGTGGAATCCTTTTCAAATTTAACTTGGTGGCTGCCTCTTCACTAATGATATTATTAGTTGAGCCAGAATCAATAATGACTCTACACACCTTTCCTATAATCTTGCACTTCACTCTAAAGATTGCTCTCCTTTGGCTTGGTTCTTCTTTTCTTGGCTCTCTGATTAAGGTCCTCCTTATCATGAGGTTCTCACCTTCTTCTGATTCTAATGGTACCTCAGATGGCTTGCTACTACAACTTGATTCTTCTTGGACATAGTTAACTCTTTTCCCACCTCCTTGTGAAGTAGAACCTTTTTCAGGACACCAATATGAAGTATGTCCAAATTACTGATAGTTGTAACACTTCGTTGAAGAGAAGTAAGATCCTCTTCCTTGGTTATTAGTTATTCCTCTTGAACTACTATTTGAACCTCTTCCATGGTTGTAACCACCTCTTATGTTACTGGATTCTCCTTGATTCTTAGTGAGTTTGGACTCACTCTGATTTCTTCCTCCATATCCTCCTCTATGACCTCTGTTGTCTCTTCCTCTTCCCCTACTATTTGAATCTTGCTTCTTCTTGAATTTTTCCTCCACCTTGAGAGATCGCTAGTAACATTGGTGTATAGTCTTGGGGTTTAAGAGACTAATTTCCTCTTGGATACTCCACTTGAGTCCATTCAAGTACCTAGCTACTTTCAATCTTTCTTCTTCCATCACATGCGACCTTAAGCATAGTTTGTGAAATTCTTCGGTTTAGGAACTGACTTCTAAATCTTTTTGTCTCAGATTCTATCTCTTTCTATGCAACTGCACTTCATAATCATCAGGAAGGTAAGTTTCCTTCATCTTGGCCACCATACCTTTCCAAGTGGTTATGGGTTTCTTTCCTTTTTTCGCCCTCTCATCTTGGACAAACTTTCACCAAGTGAGAGCAGTTCCTCTCAATCTTGTCTTGGCTATTATTAAATTTTGAGCTTTGGTCACATTATCATAGTCAAAGTCATTTTCAAGACCTTCTATCCATTCCATGATTAATTCTGGTTCAATCTTGCCACTAAATAGAGGCACACCTTCTAAGGACTTACCACTCATTGCCTTCAATGCTTTCAAGAATGGCTCTTCTTGAAGCACAGGGTCTGGCTTTGGAATAATGTCTTCCTTTTCCATTGCTTTACCCTTTCCATCAGCTTCTCTCATCCATTAACTGACTGCTATAGTCCTAAGCTACACTTCTTCCAACTTAGTCACCATTTCAGCTAACTATTCCTTCAGGAGTCTATTCTCCTCCTTTTGCTCTTCCACATCTTTTACGAGTTCTGCATTCATCACCATCTTGGATGAGTTGACAGACATTTCTGCAGATAACATCCAAACAACACATGTCCAAATCTTTTAGGGCTCTGATACCATCTGATGTGCATAGAAGTCTTGTTGCTGCTACAACCAGCTTGGCTCTATTCTGAGATCTTTCTCCTAGATCTCTTAGGGTTTTCACAACCCTAAACTGAGGTAAGTCACTCTCAACTTTACCTCCTCTTCAAGACTCATTCCCCATTTAAATTCTTTTCATATCCTCCTTACTAAACCCACACAAATAGATTCATTCAACCAATGTTTTTAGAACATTGTTCTCATTCTCCTCCCTAGCCAGACTATTACCAAGCTCGCCTAGGGTAAGATCTCCAGATTCTTTGTTGTTGCTTCTCCTACAGAAAAAAAAATGAAACTATGTACAAGGGCTCCTCTCAAGTTCCATTCCAACACATGACTCTGACCATGGATTCAGGAACCTTGAGGGGCCATTAATGGTCACAACCCAGAATGGGTGAAGAACTAATAGCTTACAAAATAGAAAATAAAGTAACTAATCTACTTGCATGCATAATGAACAACAAAGAAAATTTATATCCACTAAACACATAGTCTGCAACTTCTCATTACTGGAAACAAAAACAAAATAGTACAATAATCTACAAATCTCTAACTTTCCTGTAGCTTCTCTTCTTCTTCAATATCTACACTCTAGATCTCTGAAAAGAATGCTTTAGATGTTATTAGTAACCATCCTCTCATAGGAAACAACCCTAATGGTCCACTCATTCACAAGAATCTCTTCAGGAACCGTTACATTAACCATACTATCCATAAAAGACAAGATCCACTTTTCACAGGCCATTAATACTGAATATTGCCAAGCAACATTAATGCAAGTCAGGCTGCAGTATTGGCCAAGCTACAGTGTTAACTCAGCATCAGTGTTAACTTGGCACTGCAATGTTAACTCTGCATCAATGTTAACTCGGAACTACAGTGTTAACTCGACACTGCAGTGTTAACTAAGCATCTTATCAAAGGTTCAAGATGCCTTGGTTGGATTTCAAGAGGCTTCCAAACTACCTCACACACACACAAATAAAGGAAACCAACTAAGAAACCTATCTAGACATGGATTGACCTAGTCATATCCAATTTAGGGAAAACAAACAAATGACCTTCTAAGGTCCACACACACTCTCCTAACTTGGCTAAAATAAGTACATGCCAGAAATAAGGAGCTAGGGGTTGAGTTAGGTGTGCTCCTGCACCATACTATACCATATATTTATTTAAGTGCAACATATATGAATGAGGTTTTTTTATTAGGATATGTTTAAATTTTAGTATCTATTTATCTAATAAAATACTTACATAAATATTTTCATTAATGAATATATATATATATATATATATATATATATA
This sequence comes from Thuja plicata, assembly GCA_018584345.1. NCBI lineage: Eukaryota > Viridiplantae > Streptophyta > Pinopsida > Cupressales > Cupressaceae > Thuja > Thuja plicata. The sequence continues at coordinate 1,668,475 of MU226921.1, read as the reverse complement.
TATATATGTGTGTGTGTGTGTGTGTGTGTGTGTGTGTGTGTGTGTGTGTGTGTGTGTGTGTGTGTGTGTGTGTGGTGTAGGAGCGCACCTAGCTCAAAATCCCTAGCTCCTTATTTCTGGCATGTACTGACTCTAGTCAAGTCAGGAGAGTATGTGTGGACCTTAGAAGGTCATTTGTTTGTTTTCCCTAAGATGGATATGACTAGGTCAATCCATGTCTAGATAGGTTGCTTAGTTGGTTTCCTTTAGTTGTGTGTGTGTGAGGTAGTTTGAAAGCCTCCAAAAATCCAACCAAGGCATCTTGAACCTTTGATAAGCTGCTTAGTTAACACTAATGCTGAGTTAACACTACAGTGCCGAGTTAACACTGATGTCGAGTTAACACTGATACCGAGTTAACACTGATGCCAAGTTAACACTGCAACTGAGTTAACACTGTAGCTTGGCTTGCATTACTGTTTCTCGACAATATTCAGTCGTAACAGCCCACAAAAAGTGGATCTTGTCTTTTATGGACAGTATGGTTAGTGTAACGGGTCCTGAAGAGATTCTTGCAAATGAGTGGACCATTAGGGTAGTTTCCTATGAGAAGATGGTTACTAATAACATATAAAGCATTCATTTCAGAGATCTAGAGGGTAGAGATTGAAGAAGAAGAGAAGCTACATGAAAGTTAGAGATTTGTAGATTATTGTACTATTTTATTTTTGTTTCCAGTAATGATAATTTGTAGACTGTGTGTTTAGTGGATATCAAGTTTCTTTGTGGTTCATTTTTCATACAAGTAGATTAGTTACTTTATTTTCTATTTTGCAAGCTATTATTTCTTCACCCATTCTAGGTTGTGACCATTAATGGCCCCTCAAGTTTCGTGAATCCATGGTGAGAGTCATGTGTTGGGATGGAAATCAAGAAGAGCCCTTGTACATAGTTTCATTTTTGTTTTTTGTAGGAGAAGCGAAAACAAAGAATCTGGAGATCTTACCCTAGGTGAGCTTGGTAATAGTCTGACTAGGGAGGAGAATGAGAACAATGTTTTGAAAACATTGGTTGAATGAATCTATTTGTGTAGGTTCAGTAAGGAGGAGATGAAAAGCATTTTTATGGGGACTAAGTCTTGAAGAGGATGTAAAGTTGAGAGTGACTTACCTCAGTTTAGGGTTGTGAACACCCTATGAGATCTCGGAGAAAGATCTCAGAACAGAGCCAAGCTGGTTCTGTACTAGCAACAAGACTTTTGTCCACATTAGATGTAGGGCATGAAGTTGTTCTTAAGGCTTCAAAGATCTCAATGGAGGTCTTGGTATTGTCTCCATCAAGAATCGAGGCAAGGCTAGGTAGAAGGTGCAAGAGAGAAACCACTAAGAGAAGGGTGGTCAACATCTTCCAGAATCTTGTGTGGGTAAGATGGAAATATGGAGGTTGTGTGAAGTAGTAGGAAGAGTGGTAGATAGCGACTAGTATGCACTCCATTAATCAGATTCACAGTTGAAAGAAGAAGTAGAGGAGGCATTGATCCTTGCAGTTGGTAAAGATAGTCAAGATGTATTTGACAATAGAAGAGAGAATCATATATGAGCCATACAAAACCTTTAAAGAATCTGAAAGAAAGAAAAGAGAAGAATTAGAGAGAAAGAAGAAGGAAGAAGCAAGAAAGAATGAAGATTTGACAAGAACCCAAGCACAAGAAGAGTGAAGAAACTTAAAGAAAAGGATAGAGGAAAATGAATCCAAACTACTGGAAACTAAGAGAATGATCCATGCACTCCTAGAACAATAACTATTGGAAAAGAAACAACAAGATACCAAGGAACTTGTTGAGAAACATGAAAATTTTGCAGGCATGGAACAAGAATATCTTATGGAGTAGCATGAAGAAGGAATATAAAATGGAGAAAAGGGTCAGTTGAAGATCCTAGTGGTGGATGCAGCATTGAGTTGTCCACTTGAAGGATATACGAAGGAGTCAGCTATGGAAGAGAAGAGTGAGCACCAGATGGTGGTGAATGAACCTAAGTTTGTAAGGGTTCATGAAGATGCCAAGAATTTATCAGAGTGTGTTTCTTATGAAGGTAGTAGATGTGTGATTGTAGTGAAGAAGCTACTGGAAGAAGTTGGTTGTGATAAGACAGTGTCAAGTTAACACTGATGCTGAGTTAACACTGTAGTGTCAAGTTAACACTAATGTCAAGTTAACATTGACGTCGAGTTAACACTGATGCTGAGTTAACATTGATGCTAAGTTAACACTATAGCTAAGTTAACACTGTATCTCGGCCAATACTACAGCTTGGCTTGCATTACTGTTGCTCAGAAATATTTAGTCGTAATGGCTCGTGAAAAGTGGATCTTGTCTTTTATGGATAGTATGGTTAGTGTAACGGTTCGTGAAGAGATTCTTGTGAATGAGTGAAATGTTAGGGTTTTTTCCTATGAGAGGATGGTTACTAATAACATCCAAAAGCATTCATTTCGGAGATCTAGAGAGTAGAGATTGAAGAAAAGAGAAGCTACAAGAAATCATAGATTTGCAGATTATTATACTATTTTGTTTTGTTTCTAGTAATGAGAAGTTGTAGATAGTGTTTTTAGTGGATATCAACCTTCTTTGTTCATTTTGCATGCAAGTAGATTAGTTACTTTATTTTCTATTTTGCAAGCTATTAGTTCTTCGCCCGTTCTAGGTTGTGACCATTACTGGCCCCTCGAGGTTCCTAAATCCATGGTGAGAGTCCTGTGTTGGGATGGAACTTGAGAGGAGCCGTTGTACATAGTTTCATTGTTTTTTTCTATAGGAGAAGAAACAACAAAGAATCTGCACATCTTACCCTAGGTGAGCTTGGTAATAGTTCAGCTAGGGAGGAGAATGAAAACAATGTTCTGAAAACATTGGTTGAATGAATCTATTTATGTAGGTTTAGTAAGGAGGAGATGAAAAGCATTTCGATGGGGACTAAGTCTTGAAGAGGAGGTAAAATTGAGAGTGGCTTACCTCATTTTAGTGTTGTGAACACCCTAAGAGATCTAGGAGAAAGATCTTAGAACAGAGCCAAGCTAGTTTTGTAGCAACAACTTCTTTCAACTGTGACTCCGATCAATGGAGTGCATACTATGTTCTCATTCTCCTCCCTAGCCAGACTATTACCCAATCCCAAAGATTACATCAACCATATTGGTTTAAAAAGCACATTTATAAATATGAAGCTCTCATCCTATTTCCTTTTCAAAGAGTTAATTTCAATTTCCTACTTTATTTTCTATGATAACAATCAAACAAGTTCCTAAGCTTTATGTTGAGCCTTATAGTGAAAGCAATATCACTATTTGTACAACTTCATTTTAAAAGGATAGGAGAAAATACTATTGTCATTTAAAATAAATTTAGAAAAATATACAATATGTCCTCTCACTTAATGCAAATTTATAAGCTCCATATGGGTATCATGTGCTAGGAAGATCAACAAGTAACATTTGTGTAACACAAGACAATCATGTGGAATAACCAAATTTAACTCCAATACAATTTCTGAGAGATCCAGCCAAACCTGCATGAATACAATAGGTTTACCTTGTAGGCTCACCTCCCAACCTAGGCCTTTACAAGGCCACCCCTGAGCTTCGGGAAAAGTGAATGAAATAGGTGACAAATGTCATGCCAAAAATTTAATGGAAAAAACACAACATATTTTATTTTTTTGGAAAAGCATTATATTATCGTGTTGATGCTGAAGAGTGGTTTCCAAATTTTACTAAACTAGCTTCTAAGTTAACTTCCTTAATGGAATAGGTTATGTTGGAAGGTAAGTTGTGACATTCACAATTAGGGTTAAGGGGGATTATGACTAAGGTCAACATCCCTTAACCCATTCGATGAAGGAGGTTGGCTATGTCGTCCATTTTTAAAATGTTTAAACACCTACACAAATTTTAAATTCAAAAGCCAATATGACAGGAATAAAATCTAAAAGATATACTTGCATTTTTTATCCATCTTGATGTTTAAATTCAGCACTAAGTTTGACGTCAAAAGATCATGTAACTACATTAACGTACTTTATTTTCCTTATTTAAATTTTATTTTAATTACTCATTAATAGAGTTTGAAGGTGATGTAATTTAATTAATATATTATATATAATTCAATTAATGTTGTGCACGGGTAAACTACTATCTCCCACAAGTAATAAAATCCCAGTTTGATGTTAAATTCATTACCCTAAGATTCTAGTGTTTAATTAAATCCCCCACTAAAACCAAGAATTAATGAGTGCAAAGATTCACTTATATTATTCTATTAATTTAAATCTATCTGCTAATAGATTTCAACTAAGATCTTATTAGAATGCCCCCAACTCTATGAATTACCATATTCCATAATCAATTTAAAAGTGTACATAGTTTAATTTATATTACGCTAAAAAACTTATTTAAATGAGAGTATGATAATAGGATATGTTTATATATATAAAAAGACTCTTATCAATAATCACTTAATCAAATTCACTTATGTGTACTATTGATCATTGAAAACACATTATCATGTGTTGTATGTAAACTTAAATAAATCACATCCCACAAGTTCCAAATAAAATAGATATATAGAAAAAAATAAGCTAATCATAAAAAAAATCACTATTAAATTTGTCTCGTTAAATTAATTTTATTAATAATCCACTCAAGGTTATATTAAGTTTATTATTGGTTCGTTTGATTACTTTCGATTGTTCCTCAATAATTATATTTAACTTATTTAAACTAAAAGCTCCCCTTTCCAAAAAGATTAATATATTAGAGAATTAGTTTAAAGAAAAAAAATCAAGTTATTTTATTGAATTGACTATCAATATTTATTTAGCCCCATCTCACATACTCCCATTTCATTCCTCATTAAAATCCATATTTAATTATAGGCAAAGGTAAATTAGGAAGAGTTTTAAATTAAAAGAGGCAATTAAAATTCCCTCCCAAAAGAATCTTTCCAAACTCGTTTTAAAATAAAAGTTAAGCCGCTACTGTGCTGTGGTCATGGTGGCAAGGCCGCCATGGTGGTGAGGGGGAAGGCCCCATGCCTCCCTCCACCCTCCACATTGAGTGCATGGGTTGGGGTGTTGGTGTAGCCCCACCCCGCCCCTTTTCCAATTTTTTTTTTGTTAATATTTTTTTTATATGTTGTTTAAAGTATTAACAAGTGTTTGACATAATATATGTTTTCTTTCTAAAAGTTCTGCTAAAAAAATAGTATGTGTGTGTGTGTGTGTGTGTGTGTGTGTGTGTGTGTGTTAGAATAAATGAGAGGGGGGGTGAATCAGTGGCCTCAAAAATTAATCCTTAAATGAACCCAAAAACTTATTACCACATTTATAAGCCTCTATTTATCTTCATTGCTACAAGATGATTGCCTTGAAATTTTAATAACAAATAACTACTGCTTGAATTACTCTTTCAAACCTTATTCCTACTTTTACCGATTAGCAGTCTTTCTATTTGCCAAAATATAGTAAATAACTAGTGTATACCGATCAATCTAGATTTACTTATGTGAAATGCAAAACAATAAAGTAATGACTCATAAACACATTGACACATGGATTTTTAGCATGGAAACCCTGTTAAGGAAAAAACCACTAGGACCGGTAACCCAAATTTTTAGTCTTCTGAAGTGAGCTCGGTGAAGAGCCAACCCTGTTAAAGGTTACAAACACACTATTAGGTGTGACCTTGTTAGAGGATGTAAATGAATAGTTTGTCACTTAGTATTTGGCATCTAATTCTACCATCCTTTATCAAACACCCACTTGGCCTATCAATAGGTATCAGGCATATCCAATGCTACTTTGTATGATCAAAATTTTTGATACTCCTTGGGATGTATCTCAATTAGAAAAGACTTTTAAGTCATGCTCGATTAAGAGACTTGATGCTTCAATGGTTAAATTAAAATAGTAAATTGATCTGTTCACATATAAAACTAGAATTACAAATTTTTAGATCTATTGTAAGTGCATTACCTTTCTAATCAATCTTATCAATTCAATACCTTTTCTCCACACTGTCCTACTCTGGGATGTTGTATCACTATTTTTCGATGTGTGCAGAATTTAGCTCTTTTCTCAGCTTGATTGATCAGGTCTGAAAGAAGACTTTCTTCTACTTCAAAATCTCTTCAGCATCTATTCTCTTGTCACTCCCCTAATTCACATTGAATTATCTTGTCTCTTATATAGACACGATTTCACCATTTCTTGGAATTCTTGATCTTGGTGTGAACCACAATTCTCACCAATTAGATTTAAAGAAAAACTCCTGATTTTATCTCATAGAGATCTTCTTTCAAACTAGACTAAACAACTTTAAATCCTTTACTTATCTATGGCTTTATCTTGTCGATTAAAACAATGATAATTACCATTTAAGTCTATATTTAGCTCTTGACAGCTAAACCTTTTATCGTTTATGAACTCTTTGTTCTATCAATCAATACTTCAGTTAGTCGTCGATGACAACTAATTGTTCCATCGGTGAGACTTCAGTTGTCTTCAGGATCCCCGTCTGTCGGTGTTTTCTATCCATCGGGCAACACTGTAATTTTGTCTGTCGGGTTACACTCTACTTTGCCTGTCAGTTAACATTGTGACTTTTCTCGTCCGTAATGTTGTTCTTTTTCTCATCGGGTAACAATATGACTTTTCTCTTATTGTTTTACTCTGTCCATCAGTATGCACTCCATCAGTGTATACAGTCACTTTGTGAATACTTAACTTTTATGCATTACTGATAGCATAGCCTTTGATTCATTGGTTCTTTGAAGTCTTTTAGCAGTATGTTCAAGACCATACATATTATATCAAGTTGACATCAATGACATTAGAATACATTAACTGATTTAATGTCTTGCATTAACTTTTTGTGTCTCGGTGATCATCAAATTAACATCTTCAAACATTTAATCAGTTATAGTTCATCAATCTCTCCCTTTGGAATTGATGGCAACACACTACATTATCATAGTATATTATCACTCATACAATATGAAATATAACATTTGAAGTTCATCAAACTACCAATCTTATGTACTATAATTGATACAAATATCTGGTCTTCGGTAAGCTCACATAGCTTATATTTGATTCTTGTAGCTCTCTTTCTGTCTTCAATCCCTTCATTGGATAGATGTAGAATCTTTCTTCTTCTGATGTGATGTGTTCTCTTCTTGTGTCAAACTCTCTCCCTTTGACTATTCTTTTCTTTTGATGTCCCTTTTCTCTCTTGTCAGCAATCTCTCCCTTTGTATGTACTCTCCCTTTCTGGTTACATCTCTCCCTTTGGATAATGTGATAATGGATATAACCTCTCCCTTTGACAACAATGCAAAACAAATATTTGATAGTAATGCCAAACAGTCTTTTCTATATATTCAATATATTCCTTAAATTTCCCAATCCATTAGCAATACAACAACTCTGGTGCTTGGTGAAAATAAATACCTTGTTGTGTATAGATGTATCTTTAAATTCCATCTCTTTGCTTGCATCAATATGAATGATATTCTGATAAAATGTCGGTTGATACAACCTTCTAGTCATCTTACTGACCATTAGACAAGGGTCTGACCCCTAGTCTCGTTCTCAAGTACTCAAATGTATCCTTGGATAGTGGCTTGGTGAAGATACCATCTAATTGTTCCTTTGGTTTCACATACTCAAGGATTACCTCATTTTCTTGAACTTGTTCTCTCAAATAATGATACATGATAGCAATATGATTTGTCTTAGCATGCATGAATGGATTCTTGGAAATGTTAATTGCACTGGTATTGTCACAATAGATAATAATTGGTTCAAGAATTTTCATATGCATACCTTCTAGTAACTGTTTGATCCATTCAATATTTGAGTAGTTTGTAGCAGTAGCAACATACTTTGCTTCTGCAGTAGACTGAGAGATGCATGCTCCTCCAGTTGTGCTCTTTCGGTCATCAATGTTTCCAGCCCAATCAACTTCGGTAAAGACCTTAAGTTCAAATTTTCCTTCTCTTCTATACCATAAGTCATAGTCCTCGGTATTCTTAATATATCTTAGGATTCTTTTCACAATAGTCATATGTGATTCCCTGGGATTAGTAGAAAATATTGCAACTATTCCTACTACATGTGCAATATCTGGTCTAGTATGTACAACATACATGAGTTTGTTAATCATTGATCTATACAAAGTCTGATTTACCTCAGGTGACTTGTCCTCCTTTTTCAGCTTACATCCAGTTGTCATTGGTGCTCCAACTACCTTGGAATCTTCCATCTTGAATATTTTCAGCACTTCCTTGATGTATTTGGATTGTGTAATGAAAATGCCTTCATCTTGTTGCATGATCTATAGAACAAGAAATAACTTGATCTCTCCAAAAATAGACATCTCAAACTCCTTTCTCATTTCATTTTCAAATGATTTTCATAGCATATCATTTCCTGCAAATATGATGTCATCAACAAATATTTTAGCAATCAAAATGTTAGCATCAGTATCTTCCTTCAAATAAAGATTACTATTTTCACTAGTTCTTACAAATCCAATACTTAGGAGATAGGAATGAAGTATTTCATACCAGGCTCTTGGTGCTTGTTTCAATCCATACAAGGCTTTGTGTAGTCTACATACCATGTTCCTTTTGTCTGGATCAACAAACCCTTCTGGTTGCTTAATGTATACCTCTTCCTCAAATATTCCATTTAGGAATGAAAAATTGAAATCCATCTGGTATACCTTGAATCCTTTAAATACAACATAAGAAAGTAATATTCTCACTCCTATCCTAGCAATGGGTGCAAAGGTTTCTCCTTAGTTAATCCCTTCTTCTTGTGCATACCCCTTGCATACTAGTCTTGCTTTGTTTCCAGTGACTTCTCCATTATCAATCAACTTATTTCTGAATATCCATTTGGTATCGATGATATTCTTGTCATCTAGTCTTGGTACAAGTTTCCATGTCTTGTTTTTCTCAATCTTCTCAATTTCTTTATTTATAGCCCTAATCCATTCTTCATTATCAAGTGCAGCATTGATAGATTTTGGCTCAAAATTACAAATTAGGCATCTTGTGTTTAGAGACTTACTTCTGGTTCTCATACCAGCCATCTTGTCTCCTATGATCTAGTTTTATGGATGGTTCCTTCTGACATACTTGGAAAGTATAGGTTTAAATCTTTATTTATCATCTTGATCATCATTTTGTCCTTCATTCTAAACTCCATCGCTTGGTACATCATCTTGAGCAATATCCTGATTTTTGTTATTTGCAGCCTAATGCTCGGTTGCAATATTATGTTGCTCGGGAACTATACATTGTTGTTCAGGTAGAGTGTCAGGTTCTTCATTATAAACAAACATATTTTATTCCTCTAGTTATTTTGTGCTTTCCTTTTCATTCTTCTCTGCAAATTCATCTATCTTTACATTTTCTCTTTCAACAATTTTGTTAGAGGCTTTATTGAGACATTTATAAGCCTTGTTCTTGGTGAAATACCCTAGAAAGATACCTTCATCATTTTTGGAGTCAAGATTTCCATTTCTATCATCTTTTAGGATATAAAATTGACTACCAAAGATCTTGAAGTAACTTAAATTGGGTGTGTAACCATACCATAGCTCATAGGGTGTCTTCTTGGTGTATTTCTTCAATTGTACTATGTTCAATGTGTAAACAATAGTACTGATAGCTTCCCTCTAGAATATTTGGGTGATTCCTTTCTCTATCATTAGTTTCCTTGCATAATCAATAATGGATATGTTCCTTCTTTCAGAAATTCCATTTTGCTATGGTGTTCTCGGTGCAGAGACCTGTCTTTTGATTCCATGATCATTACAAAAGTTAGTGAATTCATCTTAAATAAATTCCCCTCCTCTATCTGATCTTAAGCATTTCAATTCCTTACTACTTTGTTTTTCTACCATTTCTTTGTACCATTTAAACATCTTGAATGCTTCTGATTTATCTTTTAGAAACATAAATGTCATCATTATAGAGTAATCATCAACAAAGAGAATGAAATATCTATCACCATAGTAACTCTTTGTCCTCATGGGTCCACATAGATTAGTATAGATTAATTTTAGAATAGCATCAAATGTATGGGTTTCGCTTTTGAAACTAGACTTTGTCATCTTACCTTTTTGACAATTTTTTGTACATGATATTGTCTAGCTTTGACATGCTCAGTAAGCCTCTTATATTTCTCTTTTTTCTTATCTTTATCATGTTGTCAAAATTTACATGATACAATCTTTTATGCCACAACCATATGTCTTCATTTCTGTCCATTAAGAAAGTGGTGTCAGTATCATTCAGATTGAATAAGTTATCTTTGGTATGTTCACCATTTCCGATCAATCTTCTTGATTCATTGAAGATATTTTCCTTCTTATTCTCAAATGCTACTTGGTGACCTGAATTATTCAGCTGAGAAACACTCAATAGATTATAATTCAATCCTTTTACCCCATAAGAATTTTCACATTTTATCAAGTTATTTAACATTATAGTTCCTTTACCTTCAACTGGACAAGGTATTTCATTGCCCATTCTTATTGTACCACCATTATAATACTCAAAATTATTAAACTATTCTATGTCACTGGTCATGTGGTGAGTGCAACCACTATCTATGATCTAGATAACATTCTTGCTAACTTTAGATATGAGTGCAGTTTCTATGTACCTTTCATCTTCATTTGAATCATTTTTTACTACTACAAACACCATCTTGATGTCTTCATCATAGTCGGTGTCAGTATCTTCATATTTGCATGTAGGTGGGTAATTGGCCTTCTTTCCTTTGTCCTTGTAGTCTCAGGTATCTCTTCTTTTTGATTATCAGTTGCTTCTGTAATCTTCGTTATCATCTCTTTCAAACTTCTTATCAAATGATCTGTCATTACATCTATCATCTTTTCTTCTGTTAGGACATCTTGCAGCAAAGTGTGCAATCTCTTTACAATTAAAACATACAAGTGGTAATTTACCTTTGTATTTACCTTTGCCTCTCTACATTCTTCTAGCCATAAGTGCTTCAATTTCATCAAGATCTTCTTCTTCACTCTCACTTTCAATATATTTTCTCATAGTGTGTTTATGACTTCATTTACTTATTCTCAAAAAATATTTGAATGCAGAATCTATGTTTGGTAAGACAATATTATCAAATTTATTCATCTCAAATGAAATCAGTCTTCAAATCTAACTATCTAGAGTAACATTGTTATTTTCTAAGTTGCTATCATTTCTTGTATGGAAAATACTCTAATAGCATAAGTAGGCAGTAAGGTTCTTTGAATTTTACTTACCACTGTCTCTTCATCTAGTACACCTCTAACTCCTTGGATAGCATTGAATACCTCTTTGACTCTTGTTCTATATTGTGTGATGTTTTCACCTTCTTTCATTCTAAGATCATAAAAATTTCCTCTAAGGCTTCCTACCTTGGCTCTCAGAACATTTATATCACCACCATGTACAAGCTTCAATTTAACCCACATCTACTTTGCAGTTGTGCATATTTTTAGATCTTCAGATTCAACATCAAAGAGTGAGGAAGCAAGCTCTATTATCATGCAGTTTTGCTCATGCTTCTCTCTCATTTGTTCAACTATGAGTGCTCTTGTGAGAAATACATATTCAGTATCTAATTATTGAGCAACATAATTTCTAATACCTGATAAGTGGAGTATTATCTTATTTTTCCATGATGCAAAGTTGTCTTTATTCAACTTGGGCATATCTCATATGTTCATTTTGTGATCTTTTGCTTGATCTGTTAAACTCTCTTTCTAAGAACACAAGCTCTGATACCAATTGTTAGAATAACTAAGAGGGGGGGGGGGGTGAATTAGTGGCCTAAAAATTCAATCCTTAAATCAACCCAAAAACTTATTACCAAATTTATAAGCCTCTAGTTATCTTCATTCCTACAAGATGAATGCCTTTAAATATTAATATAAAATAACTACTACTCAAATTACTTTTTCAAACCTTATTCTTACTTTTACCGATTAGCAGTCTTTCTATTTACCAAAATATAGTAAATAACTAGTGTATACTGATCAATCTAGATTTACTTATGTGACATGCAAAACAATAATGTAATGACTCATAAACACATTGACACATGGATTCTTAAAATGGAAACCTTGTTAAGGAAAAAACCACTAGGAATGGTAACCCAAATTTTCACTCTTCTGAAGGTTGCTCGGTGAAGAGCCAACCCTATTAAAGGTTACAAACACACTATTAGGTGTGACCTTGTTAGAGGATTTAAATGAATAGTTTGTCACTTAGTATCTAGAATCTAATGCTACCATCCTTGATCAAACACTCTCTTGGCCTATCAATAGGTATTGGGCATATCCAATGCTACTTTGTATGATCAAACTTTTTGCTACTCCTTGGGATGTATCTTAATTAGAAAAGAATTTTAAGTATTGATCGGTTAAGAGACTTGATGCTTCAATGGTTAAATTGAAATAGTAAATTGATTTGTTCACATTTACAACTAGAATTGCAGATTTTCAGATCTATTGTAAGTACATTACCTTTCTGATCAATGTTATCAATTCAATACCTTTTCTCCACACTGTTCTACTCTATGATGTTGTATCACTGTTTGTCGATGTCTACATAATTTATCTCTTTCCTCAGCTTGTTTGATCAGGTATGAATGAATACTTTCTTCTCATTCAGAATCTCTTCAACATCTATTCTCTTGTCACTCCCCTAATTCACATTGAATTATCTTGTCTCATATATAGACATGATTTCACCATTTCTTGTCTTTCTTGATCTTGGCATGATCCATAATTCTCACCATTTAGAGTTAAAGAAAAACTCCTTGTTTTATCTCATAGAGATCTTCATGCCAACTAGAAAAAATAACTTTAAATCCTTTACTTATCTCTGGCTTTATCTTGTCCATTAAAACAATGATAATTACCAGTTAATTCTATATTTAGCTCTTGACAGCTAAGCCTTTTTCATTTCTGAACTCTTTTTTGTATCGGTCAATACTTCAGTTAGTCATCAGTGACAACTGACTGTTCCGTTGGTGAGACTTTAGTTGTATTTGGGATCTTCATCAGTCAGTGTTGTCTATCTGTTGGGAAACAATGTAATTCTGTCTGTCGGGTTACATAGTGCTTTTCTCATCAGCTAACACTGTGACTTTTCTCATCGGTAATTCTGTGATTTTTCTCATTGGGTAACACTATGACTGTTCTCTCGTTGGTTTACTCTGTCTGTCGGTGTGCACTCTATCAGTGTATATAGTCACTTTATGAATACTTAACTTTTATGGATTGTTGATAGCATAGACTTTGATTCATTGGTTCTTTGAAGTCTTTTAGCAGTATGTTCATGACCATATAAATTATATCAAGTTGACATCAATGACAATACAATACATTAACTGATTTAATGTCTTGCATTAACATTCTATATCTATGTATTCATCAACTTAACATCTTCAAACATTGAATTAGTTATAGTTCATCAATATATGT
>MU226921.1:1641037-1654750 GCA_018584345.1 Thuja plicata | reverse complement strand
TATATAATGCATATATGTTGTTTAAATTTATTCTGTTGAAAATAACAGATTGTAAAGGGTTTCCAATATATTACTTCTAGATATCAGAATTTTCTAAAACTTACATGTAACATAAGTAGAATTTACTTAAATAACAAATTTAGCTAAAAGGGTATTAAAAGAAGTCTAGGAGGTAGAATATATTTATTTTCACTAAACTTCTTTTTACATCTATTTTGCAAACATGCCAAATTAAAATCTCCAATGGTTTCCCTTATATATTTTTTTAAAGCAAAATCTACATTATATAGTCATATGTGAACATGTTAGCTATCTTGTTTTCTTGAGTATTTAACATTTAAAAACATGGATATACAAAAGTAATTCTATCTTTAACTCCATAGGCTGTCACAACATCACTATGCAAACATCTTTATTTTGAACTTTGTTTGATGACAATATCATACTATTGCAATGTTTTTGAAAAACACCATACTTCTCTTTCACAACATAGTTTGAAAAACAAGAAAAATATATGGCCCCATTGACTATCACATATAACAAAATATGATCAAGCCAAAATATTCCTATTCAAGCCTTTCTTTACACAAAAAGAACTAGATTACATTATATTAGCCACATAGGCAGTTACATAAGCCAAGAGTAAAATATGCAGATTTCTTTTCCTTTCATGTTTTCCTCTCCTTTCTTCAAGAGTTCAAATGCACCCAAACTCTACAAAAGAAAGTCCAAGAGACCATGCAAAGCTCACCTCCCAGCCCAGGCCTCTAAGAAGCCACCCCCGAGCTTGGGGAACCAAATAAAGGTGGGTTATATACACACCAACAAAACTGAAATCACTAAAATACAAACTCACCCAATACTCCCAACCGAGGCAATCGCAATGGGTCACACAATGACCCTAAAATGGGGTGAAGTGGACCAAATAACCAAGGGGATAAGTTCAATCCCAAAAGAAATAAACAATCCCTCACAAGGATTACAAAACCACCATCTTAAATCATTCCCATATTCACCAGGATACCCTTATGAACCCCATGGCTAAAATCCAAAAATAACACCCTTATGAACCCCAAGAAAAGAAATAACAAAGGATGGCATCATAGAGTCCATACTCCATGATTTCTCCCTCTCCTCCTTGAGGAGAGACTCTACACCCAAGGGCTATAAAAAATCCTTCACCCCAAAGGCTACTCTCCCCTTCCAAGGGTGAGTGGGCCTTGAGACACTTATTAAAAAACAACAACAATGAAAGAAGAGCAACACCAAGACCAGTATTCACACAACAACATTAAAAACACAAAGGCATTTCTACATTCCTCAAGCACACTAACATGATACATTCATTTTCATTCCAACATAAAAGACAACAAGAAGTAAAAATGCAAGAGGTCCACCAACCTAAGTCCAAGCTTATGGAAATAAATTTGTTGAAGATCTCCCTTACAACCTAAGTTCTCCTTTCCAAGCTTCACCAATTCTAGTCAAGTCTCTAAGTTAGAGAGTGGGTGTTCAAATTCTCCAACATAGAGAGTCACCACTAAAAAGGC
The DNA here is from genome assembly GCA_018584345.1 of Thuja plicata. Taxonomy (NCBI): domain Eukaryota; kingdom Viridiplantae; phylum Streptophyta; class Pinopsida; order Cupressales; family Cupressaceae; genus Thuja; species Thuja plicata. Next base: position 1,653,200 of record MU226921.1, on the reverse strand, counting down.
TACTAGAAACTCATGGGGAAAAGCAAAGCCTCTAATTGGTTTCTCTTCCCTAAGCCTCTTACAACATTATAAAAATTGACCCAAAAAGGGAAACTCGAAAAGGTAAGTAAGGTGTTTGCATCAAAATGGAAGGGTGGTCTATCCAAGATCATGCTTCCAAAAGTTGATTTTCGTCCAACTTGAAAATCCAACTTTTGGAAGGGTTTCTTGGTCAATCAAGGGTTATCCTAGGGTTAAAAATGACCCTTACCCATAGGTATAACAAGTGGCCTACCTAAAAATGACCCTAACACACCCCTAGGAATTTTTCTAACCCCCTAAAAGTCCACTAAAAACATGCTCATTAAATTCCATTGAAGTGACCACACCTCCAGCTCTCTAATCAAGGAAAACATATGGGGATCTACCTAGTACTAACCTAGGTAGGTGGGCACCCAATCCTCAAGTGAACATGTCATGGTCTTAAGTACATACACAAGTGTCAAGTGACACATACAAACACTTACACATCACTAGACACATGGAATATCCACTTTAAAGAAAATAACTTTTATGAACTAAATTCCAACAATCAAACATTTATGTTTATAAATTAAATTATGATACAATGAGGTATTGTCTCTCATTAGATGCAACACAAACACAAACAATTTAAGGAAAATAACTTTTATGAACTAAATTCCAACAATCAAACATTTATGTTTATAAATTAAATTATGATAGAATGAGGTATTGTCTCTCATTAGATGCAACCTTGGTTTAAACTGATTTCACATACACCTATGTTTGGTTCCCCAGATTTAATACCACGGTCTCATACCTCCACACTGATTCCTAGTATTAGTACTCCAAGGAGATAAAACATACTTCATTAGGAAATAAAAAACATTCAAAATCTTATGGAAACATCTACATACTAAATTGTATTACCTAAGATCATAAGAAATAATAATTTTATTTAAGCACATAATCATAAAGTAAGATTCACAGTGCATGATAACTCAATTAAATGTCAATTTATAGTAATTCTAATATCATCATTAATCCATCACATAATCATAATATTTTTCCAAATCAAATGCCTCAAAATGAAAGGTCCATAATAGAAAAATAATATAGTCCATCATGTGCATCATAAAGTATCATGTATCCAACATCCAAAATGATCAATCTATGACATAAAGCATGAAATCCATAAGGTCCTTAGTGCATCAAAATATAATGTATGAAGTGCTAACTTTATCATAAGCAGAAATATGGAAAGCTATGATGGGGCTCAGGGTGAGGCCTCACATCCCCCCCTAGGCATAAAATTCCTCCTGGAGTTCATCTAAAATATTAGGATATTGTGCTCTCATTTTCACTGTGTCCTCCCATGAAACTATAACCTCATCATAGCAATCCCACTAAACTCTAACCTGTTCTAGCTCTCAGCCTCGAAGGCCCATCATCTGGTGTGCCAAAATTCAGATAGGCTCCAATTCTAGCTTCCCATCAGACTCCACGTGTAAGGCATTCCAATATATCACATGAGACTCGTCATAAATATATTTTCTTAGAATAGAAACATGAAACATAGCGTGGATGCTTGACAGGCTAGGTGACAAAGCTACACGGTAGGAAACTAGTCCTATTTTCTCAAAAATATCAAATGGTCCCACAAATTGAGGTGCAAGCTTAGAGCCCTTTCCAAAATGGATTGGACTCTTATGTTCCTGCACTCTCAAGAAGACTATATCTCCAGCCATGTAGACCTAGTCTGTCCTCTTTTCATTGGCATACTTCTTTTGTCGATCCTGCACCTCCCTAAGACACTGCCTAATTAAGGATACCTACTACTCCATCTCAAGGAGTAACTGGGGTACAATGGTTACGCTGTCCTCAATCCTATCCCAACTCAAAATTATCCTACAAGGTGTACCGTAAAAGGCCTGATAGGGTGGCATACCCAAGGTTGAATGATGCCCATTATTATAGACAAACTCTACTAAATGTAGGTACTCCTCCCACTTAACCTATTGGTCCATAACATACACACAAAACATATCCTCAATCACACGATTAACCCTCTCTATCTGACCATCTATCTCTGGGTGATAAGTTGTGCTAAAATTGAGCCTGGTGCACAGAGTTGTCTATAACTTTCTTCAAAAAGATGATGTAAAGAGAGAATCCGTATTAGAAATGATCTTATGAGAAATACCATGTAGTCTGAAAATGTCCCTCAAGAAAACCTATGCTACTGCTAGTGCTGTGAATGTGGTACAAATGGGTGAGAAGTGGGAAACCTTGGTCAACTTGTCAACTGTCACCATGATGGCATCATGGTGATGAGATGACATAGGGATACCAACAATGAATTCTATAGATATAACATCCCACTTCTACTATGGTACCTCATGATCCTGAAGAGCCCTCCTGGATGACCATGCTCTACCTTAACCCTATGGCACTCAAGGAATCAGGCTACTAACTCTGCAATGTGTTTCCTCATGCCTGGCTAATGATAAAGTTGTCTAAAATCAGCATGCATCTTCTTGACTCCAGGATGCACTACATAAGGGGCTCTAAGAGCCTCTAGCATAATATTACTATGCAAATCCCTAAAAGAAGGTACATAGATGCATCCTATGTGATGTAATAGTCCATCATAATTTAAGGAATACTCTGATAACTTCCCCTCAAGGGGTCTCCGAGATTGGACCATATGACAAACCTCCACATACAACTCATCCTCCTATAAATGATAGAGTTTACGATCTCTCAAATCTGTGTCAGTGATTATGGATGATAACTTGTGTTTCCTCCTACTCAAATCATCTGGGACTACATTCTCATTCCCCTTGATATATTGGATATCAAATACATATTCACATAAGAACTCCAACCATCTCCTCTATCTAGCATTAAGGTTCGGTTGAGTGAATATATATTACAAACTTTGATAGTCTGAATGAAGCTCAAATTGATTTCCTAAGAGGAAGTGTTGCCACCTCACTAATGCATGCACCACTGCCAAAAGCTCAAGGTCATGAGTAGGTTAATTTAACTAGTGATTCTTTAGTTTTCTAGACTCATATGCTATAGCTCATCCACCCTGCATAATAACTGCTCCCAAATGATCTAAGGAAGCATCACTACAAACCAAACAATATGTTGAAGGCTCTAGAACTACTAAAATAGGTGCACTGGTAAGTGCTTTCTAGAGTTCTTGAAAGGTCATCTCGTACTTCTTTGTCCATTCAAATTTCTTTCCCTTTTGCAAAAGGGATGTGATAGGATGAGAAACTCTAGAGAACCCCTCAAAAAACTGTCTGTAATAACCTATGAGACCCATGAAAATCCTAACCTTAGTAATAGTAGTGAGTGTAGGCCAATTCATAATGACATCAATCTTTGATGGGTCTACTGAGATCCCATCACTTGATATAATATGGCCTAGATATCTGACCACTGATATAAAGAAGGCACATTTTTACAAGCTACAATACAACTGATTATCCCTCAAACACTATAACACCTGCCTCAAGTTCTCCTCATGTTCCTTCTCATCTCAATAATATATCAAAATGCCATCAAGGAACACTACCACAAATCTATCAAGGAAAGTGCAGAATACCCCATTCATCAGGCTAATGTATACAACTAGAGCATTTGTAAGACTAAATGGTACAACTATGAAATCGTAATGATTGTATCTAGTCCGGAAAGCTATCTTGTGGATATCACTCTCCACAATTCTCAACTGATGGTACACCAATTTAAGATCTATCTTAGAGAACACACAGGCACCCTGTAACTGATCAAACAAGTCATTAATCCTAGGTAGTGGATACCAGTTCTTAGTTGTTAATTTTTTCAAATATTGGTAATCCATAGACAACCTAATAGATTCATCCTTATTTTTGACAAAGATAATTGGTGCACCCCAAGGAGAGACACTAGGTTGTATGTGCCCCTTCTCAAGGAGCTCCTCTAGATGAATCTTGAGCTCATTAAGCTCATTAGGAGACATCTTGTATGGTGCTCTAGATACGGATGTGGCTCATGGAAATAAACTACTCTATGGGGAGGCATAGCGGGTAGTTATGAAGGAAACACATCTGTGAACTCCTGTTGAAACGCCCCGCCAAGGAAGCCAATAGAGATTAACCTAAACATGTCACTATGTGTGCTGAATATTTTTTTTTTTTATAGTTAACATAAAGAAACATACAATCATGCGGAAGCAATTACCATTTATACACATGTCTTACAGTCACATAGATTACATGACTCAAGGGTCCCATGACGTTGAATTACTTAAAGCAAAACACAACTAACAATATAACAAAATATTCCATCTAATTAAGTAACAAATACAACTTACATAACCATAATTATAAACCTCATGGATAACCATGAAACCACCATAACACACATCCACTGCACATGTCACAAGGTATGTGGTAATCACTCTAAACTACTTACTATTACAATTTCCAGATTAAGTATCACATGCGATACACTAATACAAGATTACAATAATGTAATTACATAATAAATGATGAAGGAACATAAAGAGCTCAACTACAAGAAACCATCAAGCACCTGGTACAAGGACGTCGAATCTCAATGGGTAAAGAATCACTACCACCCGTCTATGTGGAACCACAAATGTCCACCCCACTGTGCTGAGGAGATAACAACAGATCCCAATCGGATATCCAAAACCAACAAGGCATAACCGCTAAGCAAGGAATCCTGATAGCTCTCTATCCTGGTGTATTAATCATCATAAAAAGTAAGACTCACTAATCCAGAGGCAACTGACAATGTAGGAAATCTAGCATGTGTGAAGGAAGGTGTCATCATGTAGGTCTACCCTTAAGTTCAGCCCAGATAATCACAACGGATTTCGGAACCCAAGTGACCATACACGGAGCTAATGTCCTCTCATACTGACAAGGCCTACTAACTATGTCAGATACCTCATAGGGAAACTAACATCTTCTCCAAACTATCTTAGCCTCTACTAGCACTCAAGCATGGGTGAGGACACATCTTATTAATTCATTTTGATATCCCAAATATGTCTTTAATTATCACTTATTAAGAAACTCCACAACAAGCAACCCCAGTAGTCTCTTACAGACACGGAACTTATTGCAAGCCGCCTCCTACTACACATCTAGGTAACATACCCTAGGCTCAGAGATCCTAACAGATCTAGCATAGGTCACAACCCTAGTGTAACCCAAATTAGTATCCCATACAACATGAATGGTCACACATAGGTACACACACAGGTACATAATTGAAAGGGTCATCATGGTCAGTTTAGGGTAATAGAAAAGAGCACACACATCATAAAGTAATAGAAATAATAAACACTCTCCCCAGGCTCTGTATACATCCTAGGTCATCTAATGTCCCAGATAACAACACATTCAAGCATAAGAGATCCATCATGATGCATAGAAAAGAAAACGTCTTAAATGACTGAAAAAATGAACATACATAGATAACATTTCCTTTCTATTTAAACCATCTACATGCATACGACAAACTCATTTCATTCACCAATAGATCCAATTCCATGATTTCGAATTACCTCCTAATTACATAGTTAAAATCAATCTTGTTTGATGTAAATTACACATTTACATCCTTGCTAAGTAATTAATTCAATATATTAATTAAATTAATTGCACCTAACAGTCGATATATTTATATATCAATTCAAAATTCAATATTACAAATATTAATTCAAATTGATAATTATCATATTAGCTACTATGAGAAATTAATTAATATTAAATTAGAACTACCAATGATATGTATTAGTTACATCATACATTAACATAGTTAATAATTAAATTAATTAACAAGTTCATATTTTAATAAGTTTCCATAAAAAAAACAATATCCCAATTAACAAATCAATCACAATTATAATTAACTTAATTCTAACCAAGTAAATTAATCATTTAACATTCATGTATTAATATAAATAAAAGAAAACACATAAATAATAATAAAAACATTTTAAATGAAACATATTAAATATCTCATATTTAATAATTCATATTTTAATAAAACAAATTTTAAACTTTGCAAATTTTAAACCGCACGAGGGAGCGGGTCCCCCGCGGGCCCCTCCCCTATTTACCTTAGGATGCCGCTGCACGGGCTGCCTTGGGCAGTCCCGTGACTGCCACGACAGTCCAAGGACTGTCGCAGTAGTCCCGTGGCTGCCTTTGGTAGTGCGGTACATATGTCGCGGGGAGTGTGGGGATGGGGTCCCACCTCCCCCAAATCATTATTTTTATTTTTATTTTTTTAAATTTAATTTTTTTTGTTTCAAAATAAATTTTAACTCTGCGTTTTATCAAGGCAGTTTGTTTTTTTTTCCTTTTTTAAATAAAATCCGAAATACGAAAAATTAGAATAGGAGTTTATACTTTTGTCTTTTCCTATTATTTTTTACCACTGGTGAATTTTTAATTCATTGTATTTTTTTTTCACAGAGAGTTGATTTTTCCAACTCATTGAATTTTTAGCAAGCAAATACAAGGGAGATATTTATTTTATTTTTCCCTATAGTTATACTATAGACAAGGTTGATTCTTTTGATTTTTAGGAGTTAAAGGAGAGATCTTTTCCCAAATTTTTTGACAACATAAGAACACTATGCTAGGAACATAAAAAGATGAAAATGACAGATCTAAGCTCCTCCCAAACCCTGAAAACATCGAATCATCAATAAATTATAAATTTAATTTCCTTCTATAGTATAACTATACACAGAGTTTAATTTTTCATTTTCTAAGAGATCTAGAAGGAATTTCTTCTCGAAATTTCAACAACATAACCCTACGATGCTAAGATTATAGAAAATGAGAGAAGTATAGATCTAGGATTTCTAGAAACACCCGAAAACATAGAAAACAACCATAAGCCATTTAAAGGCCAAATTTAATAACAAGCATTAAAACACCACAAAAAACCTCAGATCTACGAAATGGAATCCATGCAAGGAAAATAAAACCTACCTTTAATCCAATGCAATAAATGGAAGAATGTAGCTTGGAGAATGAAAGTAGTTCTGAAACCCCTCAAGTCCAATTCAACCAGAGATCGATCAACAATGAAGATCCAAATGCACACACACACAAGCAAGAGAAAATCCTAAAACCTTGAAGCAACCAAGATCCACAACAATTCACAATTCTTCAAAAATCCGCAAATCACCAAGAGCTCTCCAATTCTCAAAAACTTGTTGTGAGAGAATGAATGACCAATTCCCCCTAAAGAGATCCAAATTCCCCAAAACATGCAAAGGTGAATGACAACTCCCAAGTCAATCCCTAGTTTAACTCAACTTCAAAATTGAAAATAAATCCAATTTAATTAAATAAAATGTGCTTTATTGCCACAACTCAAACTAGACTCCTAATTACAAGTTAAGATCTTTTGAATTTGAAACACTTTTTCAACACAATTATGCATATGTAACTAATCAAATATTTAATTAAATAGATTAAATATTTATGTAACAATAATGCATGCAACCAAATATTTAATTATTTAATTAATCATATAAGCTCATACAATATAGTTTTCAGTTAAATATTTAATTGAATCAAAATATTCAAATATTTTAATTTAATTAATTATTTAAAATAAACTTAGGATATAATTAAACCATTAATTCAACTATAATCCATTAATCACAGAATATGGAAAAACACTCATTAATCCAAAAATCACCTGAAAGCATAATCAAGCAATACACTCGCAAACACAAGAGAGAGGGTATTCGAATTCTGTCAACCTAGAGAAATCCAGATAAGGTATTCATACTGAAACTCATCCTACATTTGGATGATTAGGCTTAGGTTAGGGTTTTGGATCTGTATGTTACCTCCCCTCTTTACCATTGAGATGAATATTTATGCGCACGCTCACTCCTGCCAATTTAGGAAAGATGATGCCCTGTACTTGCAATCCTGTCACTAAAAGAACACGCATGTACATGCATAATATAATATCACAATCAATGATAGGGATCGGTTGAATGTGTGGATCTCGCTGAAGAAAGTAACTACATCTCCGTCCTCTACCATAATAACACATCAACAAGTACATTCACATATAAGACAACCATACACATGCGAGTATGGGGTAAGTATATCATAATCTAAAATCGACAAATAATAATCAACAAGATAACATCATCACATCTATCTATGCATAAAATAAAATCATGACATCATAAACAAGTATCATCATCAAATGAAATAATATCAGCCCACATGAAATGTGGCCTAAAAGAATTCGGCCAAACAACTGAAACCAATGCCTAAAGAGTAGGACATGCTAAACTAAAAAGAAAAACATGGATGGGTATTACACCTGTAACATAGGATCATCATCTAGGGAGGTTTCCTTATCATTTTCCTCTTACCTATCACTCATAGCAATAGAAAATAACTGGCACCCCTTACACATGCTTGGCTTAAGCTGTAGAGTGGAGATCGTACAAATGGATACTACCCTCTTAACCCCTAAAATAACTACAGCATTGTAGTCATCGTCCAAGCATTCTACCTTCTTTTTTTGACAATCTAGTTTGGCCCTATGGGCATAAAGCCAATCCATGCCAAGTACTACTCCATAGGATTGAAGAGGTGTGATACATAGATCTTCTATGGTAGTCATGATACCAATCTAAATCTGGCAATCCTTAACTAAGGAGGTGATGGGTACTCTAGAACCTAAGGCTAACTCTACCTCCCAACTAACTTCTTGTCTAGCTACCACTAACCCGCAATGCTCCACAAACAATGGAGAAACAAAAGAATCTGTAGCACCTAAATAAAATAAAATATTAACTCAGTTACCTCCAATCATACCTAAAGCCTCAATCACTATAGCCTAATGTTCTTCCTGGCAGTTGTCAACCGATACAAAAACTCTATGGTATCTACCCATATCTCCAATAGTGGGCTCTGATGTTGTAGTGCGCTAACCACCTCCTTGAGGGCAGTCCCTAGCCAAGTGCCTCATGGCACCATAAGATTAACATGGGCCTCAAGTCTAAAACTAGGTACCCTAGGGTCTAGAGAACTTTAAGCCCCCATTACTAGTAGAACCACTAAAACCACTCCTAGAGGACTATAGAGTCCTAGCTGGGGGTGTAGATGATGTATGTGATCTCTAGTCCCTTCTAGGACCCTATGTCTACAACTGTTTGGTCTTGGTGCCCTATTTCCCCTGAGGAACCCTCTGTCTCTATCCCTAATGTGATTTCTCATGAGGTAGAGGGGGTTTGTAAGACCCCAAAGAATGTATGTTATTATTGTTACCCTTCCAATGTGATTTTTGATACCCTGAACTTTGTGGTATGGAATTTTGGTTTTGAGACCGATCTCGTGCATCCTATCCCCTACCTTGAATCTCTTCGGCAATAAAGGCCTTTTCTATAGCCTCTCAAAGGTTCCCTAGTGCTACCATGCACACTGAACCAGATATAGATGCATTCAACCCCTTTACAAAGTAGTTGACCTTGATCTTCTCATCTCTCAAGTATTCTACATAGGGTAGAAGCTCTAGGAACTTACACTCATATTGTGTGATGGTGAGTCCCCTCTACTAAATATTGTGGAAATCATCTATATATTGCTATCTATAGTGCTCAGATAGGTAACGGTCCTTGAATTTCTCTAAGAAAGTGCTCCAAGTGAGGGTGTCAATAGCCAGATTACTCTTTAACTCCTCTGTCCTCTACCAAATAGTTGTTGAACCTCTCAGCAAGTGGATAGAAAAGTGTGCCCTTGTATTGATCCCATAAGGATGCAATCCAAAGCACCTCTTGAGACAAAATAAAATCCTCATCCTCACTCCCACCCGTGGCTCCTGAAAAAGGTGGTGGATTAAGGCATCTTAGTTCACTAATGTGGTCCCTTGTGTCACGGGGTGCCCTCTCATAAGCCAGAACCACTGCCTCTGGAGGTGGCATGTGTACTAGATCACCCTCATGGTCAGCCTACTCCTCCACAATCCTAGGTGGGGGACTCCTACTGTGCTCACACGCAACACCCCTAGGTCCTGCCTGTTGATTACCCTGTGGTATCCTATTCAAAATGATTCCAACCAAATTCTGAAGAGCATTAAGTACATCTTGGTTGGGGTTGGGTGGTTGTTCGGGAGGTCTCTGCTCCTCTCTAGTTCCTCCTACATCCTTTTCTATGTAAATTCGTACCACAGGGGTATGTTTATGGCCTCTTCCATGGGTGTAAACTTGCTGCATTATCAGATGCATCCTACACAAATATGAAAAGGATATAAGTTGGAGATATTGTTGTAGCTTTGTAAAGAATGTTTCAAGTTGTTTTCTTTTTCTTTAATAGTTTTGATTTGTTTTATAATGTTGAAACAACTGGTTTAAAGATTGTAAAACATAGTGGGTTTTAAGGTTCCAATGTTGAAACCTAGCTCTGATACCAAAATGTCATGCCCAATATTTAAGGGAAAAAAAACAACACTTTTTTTTTTTGGAAAAGTATTATATTATCATGTTGTTTCTGAAGAGTGGTTTCCAAAGTTTACTAAACTAGCTTCTAAGTTAACTTTGTTAATGGAATAGGTTACGTTGGAAGGTAAGTTTCGACAGTCACAATTAGGATTAAGGGGGATCATGACTAAGGTCAACATCCCTTAACCCATTTCATGAAAGAGGTTGGCTAAGTTGTCTAGTTTTAAAATTTTAAAACACCTACACAAATTTTAAATTCAAAAGCCAATATGAGGGGGACAAAATATAAAAGATATACTTGCATTTTTTATCGATCTTGATGTTTAAAGTATCCACTAGGTTTGACGTCAAAAGATCATGTAACTACATTAACATACTTTATTTTCCTTATTTAAATTTAGTTTTAATTACTTATTAATACAGTTTGAAGGTGATTTAATTTAATTAATATATTATATATAATTTGAATAATGTTGCACACTAGGTAAAATCCTATCTCCCACAAGTAATAAAATCCCAATTTGATGTTAAATTTATTTACGCTAAGATTCTAATGTTTAATTAAATCCCCCACTCCAACCAAGAATTAATGAATGCAAAGATACACTTATATTATTCTATTAATTTAAATCTATCTGCTAATAGATTTCTACTAAGATCTTATTTCAATGCCCCCAACTCTATGAATTACCATATCCCATAATTGATTTAAAAGTGTACATATTTTAATTTATATTACGTCGAAAGACTTATTTAAATGACAGTATGATAATATGAGATGTTTATATATAAAAAATGACTCTTATCAATAGTCACTTAATCAAATTCACTTATGTGTACTATTGATCATTGAAAACACATTATCATGTGTTCTATGTAAACTTAATTAAATCTCATCCCACAAGTTCCAAATCAAATAAATATATAGAAAAATAAACTAATCATAAAAAAAAATCACTTTTAAAAGTGTCTAGTTAAATTAATTTAATTAATAATCTACTCAAGGTTAATCTAAGTTTATTATTGGTTTGTTTAATTACTTTCAATTTTTCCTCAATAATTATATTTAACTTATTTAAACTAAAATCTCCTCTTTCCAAAAAGATTAATATATTAGAGCATTAGTTTAAAGAAAAAAATCATGTTATTTCATTGAATTGACTATCAATATTTATTTATCCCAATCTCACATACTCCCATTTCATTCTACATTAAAATCCCTATTTAATTATAGGCAAAGGTAAATTAGGAAGAGTTTTAAATTAAATGAGGCAATTACAATTCCCTCCCAAAAGAAACTTTCCAAACTCATTTTAAAACAAAATGTAAAAGTCAACCTATTTGCACAACCCTAACCCTAATTTGAAATTAGGGTTAAGCGACAAATTTGTTAACCATAAAATAAATTTTTCTCTCTTCCCTCTCCTCTCTTTCTCTTCCTCCACCATTTTTGAAACCCTAATGCCTCTTTATTTGTGTTCTCTCCATTTTGCAGGTCTGAAGAAAAACAATGGAGGCCAAAAATGGAGTTACTCTTTTCTCAAACATATATACATTTAGATATATGTATATACTTACATTTCTGTAAGTATATATATATATATATACATATATATATGTATATATATATGTATCTTTATATAT
>MU226921.1:1620154-1640865 GCA_018584345.1 Thuja plicata | reverse complement strand
GGCCCCTCCCACCATAGTGGTGGCTCTTCCACCACAGGCACCCCACAGATAGCAGTGTAAGCCGCTACTGCATGGTGGCCATGGTGGCAAGGCCACCACGGTGATGGGGGAAAGGCTTTGTGCCTCCCTCCACCCTCCACATTGAGCGCACGAGCTAGGGTGTGTTTGTATCCCCGCCCCGCCCTTTTTCCATTTTATTATTTTTTTGGTTATTTTTTTTGTTGTTGATATGCTGCTTAAAATATTAACAAGTGTTGGACATAAGAGATGATTTCTTTTAAAAACTTCTTCTAAAGAAAATAGTATATCTATATATATATATATATATATTGGAGTGAATATATATATTTACATATATAATTCATATATGTTGTTTATTTTTATTCTGCTGAAAATAACAGAGTAAAGGGTTTCCAAAATATTATTTCTAGATCTCAGATTTTTCTAAAATTTACATGTAACATAAGTAGAATTTACTTAAATAAAAAATTTAGCTAAAAGGGTATTAAAAAAAGTCTAGGAGGCATAATATATTTATTTTCACTAAAATCCTTTTTACATCTATTTTGCAAACATGCCAAATTAAAATCTCCTATGGTTTCCCTTATATTTTTTTTAAAAGCGAAATCTTCATTATATATTCATTTGTGAACATGTTCACTATCTTGTTTTCCTGAGTATTTAACATTTCTAAAAATGGATATACAAAATCATTTCTATCCTTAACTCAATAGGCTGCTACAACATCACTATGCAAACATCTTTATTTTGAACTTTCTTTGATGACAATATCATACTATTGCAATGTTTTTAAAAAGCACCATACTTCTCTTTCACTACATAGTTTGAAATACAAAAAAAAAAATGGCCACATTGACTATCACATATACCAAAAGATGATCAAGAAAAAATCTTCCTATTCAAGCCTTTCTAAGTTACATAAAAAGAACTAGATTACATTAGATTAGCCACATAGGCAGTTACATAAACCAAGAGTAAAATATGCAGATTTGATTTCCTTTCAAGCTTTCCTCTCCTTTCTTCAAGAGTTTAAATGCACCCAAAATCTGCAAAAGAAAATCCAAGAGATGATAGGAAGCTCACCTCCTAGCCTAGGCCTCTAAGAGGCCACCCCCGAGCTTGGGGAACCAAACAAAGGTGGGTTACATACACACCAACATAATAGAAATCACTAAAATAGAAACTCACACAATACTCCCAACCAAGGCAATCACAATGGGTCACACAATGACCATGAAATGGGGTGAAGTGGACCAAATACTCAAGGGGAGAAGGCCAATCCCAAAATAAATAAACAATCCCTCACAAGGCTTACAAAAAAACCATCTTAAATCATTCCCATACTCACCAAGATACCCTTATGACCCCCATGGCTACAAGCCAAATACAACACCCTTATGACCCCCAAGAAAAGAAACAACAAAGGATGGCTGTCAAAAATCCTTCACCCACAAGGATACTCTTCCCTTCCAAGGGTGAGTGGGCCTTGAGACTCCCATTAACAAACAACCACAATGACAGAAGAGCAACACCAAGAGCATTATTCACACAACAACATTAGAAACACAAAGGCATCTCTACATTCCTCAAGCACACTAACATGATACATTTATTTTTATTGCAACATAAAAGACAACAAGAAGTAAAATGAAAGAGGTCCACCAATCTAAGACAAAGCTTAAGGAAATAAATTTTTTCAAGAGCTCCCTTAAAGACTAAGTCCTCCTTTCCAAGCTTCACCAATTCTATTCAAGTCTCTAAGATAGAGAGTGGGTGTTCAAACTCTCCAATATGGAGAGTCGCCACTAAAAAGGCCACTAGAAAATCATGGGGAAAAGGAAAGCCCTAATTGGTTTCTCTTCCCTAAGCCTCTTACAAATTTCCAAAAATGGACCCAAAAAGGGAAACTAAAAAGGGGAAGGAAGGTCTTTGCATCAAAATGGAAGGGTGGTCTATCCAAGATCATGCTTCCAAATTTTTTTTTTCCTCCAACTTGAAAATCCAACTTTTAGAAGGGTTTCTTGGTCAACCAAGGGTTATCCTAGGGTTAAAAATGACCCTTACCCATAGGTATAACAAGTGGGATACCTAAAAATAACCCTAACACACCCCTAAGCACTTTTTTAACCCCCCAAATTTCCACTAAAAGAATTCTCACAAAATTCCATTGAAGTGACCACACCTCCAGCTCTCTAACCAAGGAAAACACATGGGGATCTACTTGGTACTAACCTAGGTAGGTGGGCACCCAATTCCCAAGTGGACATGTCATGGTTGTAAGTACATACACAATTCTCAAGTGACACATACAAACACTTACACATCACTAGACATATGGCATATCCACTTGAGAATAAAGCACAAAGAATTAAAAAAAAAAACTTTTATGTACTAAATTCAAACAATCAAACATTTACGTTTACAAATTAATTCACGATACAAGAAGTTCTTGTCTCTCATTAGACACAATCTTGGCTTAAACTAAGTTCACATATATCTATGTTTTGTTCCCCAGATATAATACCATGGTCTCATACCTGCACACTAAATCCAAATATCAGTAGTCCAAGGAGATAAAATATACTTCATTAGGAAATAAACAACATTCAAAATCTTAAGGAAACATCTACATACTAAATTTTATCACCTAAGATCATAAGCAATAATAATTTCATTTAAGCACATAATCATAAAGTAATTCACATTGCATGATAACTTAATTAAATGTCAATTTCTAGTAATTCTCATATCATCATTAATCCATCACATAATCATAATGTTTTTTTCTAAATCAAATGTCTTGAAATGAAATGTCCATAATAGAAACATAATATAGTCCATCATGTGCATCATAAAGTATCATGTATGCAACATCCAAAATAATCAATCCATGACATAAAGCATACAATCCATAAAGTCCATAGTGAATCAAAATATAATGTATCAAGTGCTAAGTCTATCATAAGAAAAAATATAGAAAGCTCCTATGGGGCTTGAGGTGAAGCCTCACAACAACTAGATTCATAACACACAATAAAGTTGAAATCAGGTAAACACAAGAAAAAACCCAATCCCAGAGTTAAATCAGCCATATTGGTTTAAAAGGAACATTTATAAATATGAAACTCTCATCCTATTTCCTTTTCAAAGACTTAATTTCAATTTCCTCCTTTATTTTCTATGATAACAATCAAACAAGTTCCTAAGATTTATGTTGAGCCTTATTGTGAAAGAAATATAACTATTTATACAACTTCATATTGCAATGATGGGAGAAATTACTATTGTCATTTAAAATAAATTTAGAAAAATTTACAATATGTACTTTCACTCAATGCAAATTTAGAAGTTCCATATGGATATCGTGGGCTAGGAAGTTCAACAAGTAAAATGAGTGTAACATAAGACCATCATGTCGAATAACCAAATTTAGTTCCAACAAGATTTATGAGAGACCAACCAAACCTACATGAATACAATAGGTTGACCATAGAAGCTCACCTCCCAACCTAGGCCTTTACAATCCCACCCCGGAGCTTGGGGAAAAAGGAATGAAATGGGTAACAAGCAGATTTATAGCACACAATAAAATTGAAATTGGGTAAACACAAGAAAATACCAAATCCCAAGGATTTACAAAGTTCCTCATTCACCTATATCATGTGGTGAAAGTGGACCTTACCTTAAGAGGAGAATCCAAATACAAACAAAAAAAAACAAGATAAATAAGCCACACGTAGGATAAAAATACCTTACAACATCCCTTCTCCTCACAATGAGAATCATGAATTCAAGCCATTAAAGTTACCCTTATGACCCCCAAATGCCCTTGGGGATGTTTGGCATCATGGGTACTTAAGAACCCATGTACATCCCTCCATGCATGGGAGACTCTACACTACATGGGTAGTCTCTAACATTTCACCCCTTCAAGGTTATTCTACCCTCCCAAGGTTAAGTGTACCTTTAATAATCTCATAAGAACTCAAGCACAAATGAAACATAAGACACTACCAAGGAATTCCATGAACATCCATGGCGTTACAATTAATTTACACAAGACTCCATTAATGAAACATTAAAGTGTTATACATACTTAAAGAAACTTTAATCGAAGCTACTCTAAGAAGAAAACCAAACTAAAGTCCCTACTTAAGGAAAATGAATGATTTTGAGAAGATAATTTCCCTTTATGACTTCTTCCTTCTCCAAATCTCCTTCTAAAACTAGAGATCTCTAAGAATAGAGAGTGGGTGAACAACCCTCACTTTCCTCCCAAATCTCCCTAAAAAGTCTTCATTCTAAAAATATTTGAGTCTTCATTAATGAGGAAGTGACTAACATCTATCCCATCTCCACAATTGCATTATACTCCATAAATGGAGTTAAAGGATCACATGAGAGAGAGGAGAGAGCTCGACCAACTTTCGTAAAATATAATTTTCGCCACTTTCTAAATGGGATAATTTGGAGGTTCCATAAATGAGTTATGGGCCTCTTAATGAGCTAAAATTGATTCCTAACCCTTAGGGTACCAAGTGGGGTTCTTAAATTTAACCCTAACTAACTTTTGGAAGCCAATTTGACCCTCCTACAACCTACATGAAGTTAACCCACGAAATTAAACTAACTTGACTCAATAAGATATCTCCCAACCCTAGAGTAAGCATGAGAAATTTACTAGGTAACCCCCTAGTTAGATTTAAACCTATCCTAGTTACATTTACTAGTCATGCCAACACATTAAACACAAATGTGTCAAGTGACACAACATAATTACACATAAAGTATTATTTATTTACACATTTACAAAATTGAATTTAAATACAATCATGCATATCACTTTTACAAATAAAACACTTAACAACGAGGTTCATGTCTCTTTATCTAGACAAAACCTTAGAAAAATAATGCTAAGCTATGATGGGCTAGGGTAGGTCTCACATCCTCCACCTCTAAGTATGAACATCCTCCTGGAGTTCATGAAAGAGGTGGGGGAAGTGAGTTCTCATCTATGTTGCATCCTCACATGAAGCTCTAACCTTGACATAATGATCCCATTGGACCCTAACCTGGTCCGTCTGCCTTCCTCGAAGAACTTGGGTCCATCGAGCCAAAATATGAATGGGATACAAAGCTAGTTGTGTGTTTGAATCTACCTGTAAGGCATATCAATCTATAAAATGAGATTAATCATAAAATTTACTTCCTCAAAACTAAAACATAAAGCACTTCATGGCTATGTAAAAGGCTAGGTGGAAAGGCTAGATGATAAGCAATTGGTTCTACCATCTCTAGGATCTCAAAAGGTCAAAAAAATGAGGTGCAAGCTTAGAGACCTTTCCAAACTGGATTGGACTCTTATGTGGTTGTTCACTCAAGAAGACTCTATCTCCAACCAAGTAAGCTTGATTTATCCTCTTCGCATCTGCACACTTCTTTTTTCTATCCTGAGCCTCTCAAAGACACTAGCTAATCAAGGTTACCTGCTACTCCATATATCTGACTAGCTCAGGACCAATAGAAATTATATCCTCAATCTTATCCCAACTTAGTGGTGCCTTGCATGGTCTACCATAAAGAGCCTAGTATGGAGGCATACCCAATGATGTATGATGCAAATTGTTATAGAAAAAATTAACTAGGTGTAGGTAGTCCTCCCACCAGGCATGATGGTCCATAAAATAAATGTTTAGAATGTATTATAACACCTCATTGACCCTTTCATTCTATCCATCTCTCTCAAGGTGATAGTGATACAGAGGCCCTATGTGGACTTTGAAACAATAGTTTCATTAGGGACTTCACAAGTATTCTCACAACACCAAACTAAATTTCTCCCTAGGATCATTCTCCTTGATCCAAGCCACACCATACTCAATAAGAGTGCACACAATACCTTATAATACCATAGGATCTACATCTTTGTAAAAAAAAATTTCCCTCCAATACATCAGTGTCTTCAAACTATTTACCGAGCTCTTCAGCAACAAAGTCCCTTGGCCAACACAACAACTGAGAAACAATCTTGAGCCCTTCAATGATCAAGCTCCTTGGCCAAAATGGAAACCAAGTAACAATTCAAATCCCGTTAATGACTAAGCTCCTTGGACAACATGGAAATTGAGAAACAACACTTTGTCTCAATCAGAGACCTTCATCTAACAACCCCATGCATATCCCTGCATACAAACACATATGGATACATATGGTACAAGGATAGGCTTCTCCCAGATGACACATTCAGTACATATAGTGGGAGAGCCTTATGAAATCATTGAGTCTTCAAAACAAGAATTGTTTGCACACAAAAACACAAATTATTTCCTCATAGGCATAAACAAGAAAGTTGCAGAGAATTAAAGTTTATTGATCTAAAACGTCATTACATGTGTTTATTCGACCACAAGCACTTATCCTGACTCCCCTAAAATTCCTTTCTCTCTACAGATTCACACACACACACACACACTACCCAAATAAGCCTTTCCAAGATGGTTTACCATTCCAATTGCTTTGTCAAACTATTTGCAGTCAGTTATATGATGGTTTCATATTAGTTTAGTGTTTATATTTTTTGTATTCGTATTTACCTCCAAAGGATTTTAGGACCCCTATCCTAACTCTTAAATCCTTAAACCCTTCTAAAACCCTTACATAAGCCTTTTAGGCCACTTTTTCCAATTTAGGTAAGTTACATCATTTTCGCACCTTGTGCATTTGACATCACATAATGGCTCTATTGGCCAACTTACAAAACATTATGATAAAAAAAAAATTAAAGTACCAAATATGGTGGTATTACATTGAAATGACCCTTGATGGACATGATTGTCTTCAACTCCTCCTAGGATCTATTAGTGACCCTAGTGTACCTTTGTTCCCTTGGTGGTCCTGCACCAGATAGGTTGTACTAAAATTGAGACCACTACCCATAAATATATGTAATTCTCTCCAAAAGGATGAAGTGAAAAAAGAGAATCTCTATCTGAAATCATCTTATGAGGTATGCCATGAATTTTGACTATATATCTCAAGAGCACTTGTTCCATTGATAGTGTAGTAAAGTTAGTACACATGCGAGAAAAGTGAGCCTTTGTGATCAACTTGTAAACTGTTACCATGATGGCATCATGGAATTGAGATGACATAGGAAGACGAGAAATGAAGTCCATATAAATGGTCTCCCACTTTCACACTGGTATCTCATGAGGCTAAAGAAGACCACCTGGTTGGTGGTGCTCTGCCCTCACCCTCTGGAATTCTAGGAACCTAGCTACAGTCTCAGAAATTTTCAATCTCATTCCTTTCCACTGATAATACTTTCTCAAGTTCGTATTCATCTTCTTAACTATGTGATGTGTTAGCACTTTTTCTTGTAGGAATCAATTAAAACAACAATAAATTCCTGACACTCTATTCCCAACTCAGAGTCATACATGAACAAGGCTAATTAACAAGAATGCTATCCTTCTTTACTTTGAGCTCCATAAGCTCAGGCGGGTGTACCTATCTTCAGATTCAATGACTCACAAAGAATCTTACAATGGATCAAGGATCTATAATCCTTCTTCTTTTAAGCTCTCAAAACTAGGAAGGTTAACCTATTTATTCCCTCTCTAAGGAATTACTAAAATGGCCTGTATTCCACAATACAATCAACTAAACAAACATGTTCTTGACAATAGAAAGTAAAGATTTTTAGTATTTGATTGGTTGATGATAATACTACGATGCAGAACTTGACCAGTGCCTAACTCTGGGCCATAGAGTTAAAATGAAAACATACATTCACCAAAGATAATTAATCAAATCACAAATAAAATCTCAGACAACATGCCTTACAAACTATCCTCTCACCCTCATATCCTTGTATCAAATCGTTGTACAAAACCCTAACTCTCCAGAATTATTAATAAGATTTAAGCTATCCTTGAGAGTAACTCACAAGTAACCACATAATTACCTTGTAACTGGTACATTTAGCATGCCTTACAGATTAAACATATAAGAGCTAAATGAAAATGCAAGAAGACATCAATGATTTTGAGACTGGAAATTCCATTGTAATTTTATTAATAACGTTCTAACTTCAATACATTCAAAATGATTGTAAACTTGAGAACTATACACCATTGAAAAGCATGCCTTGCCGCTTCAAATTTACCATCCTTTACAACATGATACAACTTTCTACTTAAAGGAAGCATTAGTCATCTTGGAATCTTTCAAGAATGAAAGATGCAACAAGCTTCAGATGACTGAGCTATAAGAAAAAAATTAGACCCCTCAGACAGGACAAAAAAAATAGGCGGAAAGAAAAACCACTCTTTGTAAAAGATACTTTCGATTCTTTGTCCTTGGACTGCTTGAATGCTTGTAACTGCTCCAAAATTTTAGGCCTTCATCATCTAGGGTCTTTTTTCTTTGTTTATGTGTATCTTTGCACTCATCTTTTCCAACTATTACGCAACCGTTGGGACCTGCTGTTGTTCATATATTACCAGTTTCTATTGTTGGATCAACTACTTGATATTGGCTTCTCCAAGAGTTGAACACCTCATCACTTGGCCATTTGAAACTAATAACATCCTCCTTTTGAATATTGAACTCCTCCCAACCAACATAAGCCTTCTCAACCTCTACTTCCCAAGACTCAAAAAATGCCTAGGCATTATTGATAACCTCAATAGACTTGAAACACCAACCTGTATTTTTCAATATAATAATATTGTTTGTCCTATTTGTCAGTGCCTCATTCAACTGCCTCAACCACAGGGCTTCATTTTTTATGTCCCCACTCTTTTTGAAAATTTTGGGGAACAAATCATAGTTATCCTTAGAAAACTTCCTTCTTAGAGTCTCTAGCTTTTGAATGACCATACTACTATTGGTTTCTATGTTTGTCATCAGCTTGAGGCATTTGTGAGTATTGGTCAAGGCAATATAAATATTGTTCTATTCTTTGGAAAAGGAATAGAATGTCTTCACATCATATTTTTTCAATTTCCCATTGTCAACTATTGATCCTCAACTTTCTTTATCTTTATCATTCTTATCCATTATGCTGGCAATCCTTTTTCCCATTAGATAAAGATTAGATAAATCAATTTCAAGTGAACACTACTTAAGGTTGGAATATATCTTATTAGCATGTTTATGCTTTTTCAGATCTTCTACCTCTTTATACGCAGGGGATTCTTCAAGCTCCTTTTCACTTTCTTTCTCCAACCTAGTTCTCTCAACAATCAACTTGTTCTTTATAGACTCTAACTCAGCTTGCTTAGCATCAATTAATGCTTGAGTAGTGGGGCTTGTTGGTGCATGGAATGGGGGATAAGTCACAAATGGACTAGATGAAGAAGGTTGATGAGGATCCTGTGTTAGCATTATTGGAGGGGTAACTTGGGCCTTTTTCTTACCCTGTACGGTGACAATCACCTTATCCTTTTCAATGGAACTCAATACCTCCTCATTGTATGCCTTCAATGGCTTCTCAAAATTTTTCAGTTAGGATCAAGATCTCTTCATGTCTATTTTTTTCCACCTCAATATTAAAATTTGCAACCTCAAGAGTGGTGATGGCTTCCTGTGTTGTTGATGTATCTGAGACCCTACTTACAATAAGGCTACCCACCTATTTAGCTTGATCATATTTATTGTTCCTCTTGTGATCTCTTTTCCTTAGGTGCCACATGACAAGGGCTGCATGATCCTCAGTAAACTTTACTCCTTTGGAGGCTTGTTTACCTTCTAACTCAGTAGTAAAAATGGTCTTGGTCTTTTTCCTCACTGCATCAAAAATGACAGAATCTGCAAGATCCCACTCTGGGAGTAGTAGTAGTCTTTCCCTTTGAACCAGTGCTCTTCCTTTCTCAAGAGTCATCTTTTCAAATCTAGAGATCATCTCTAATTTGATCTCATTTTCAATCTCTTCATAGCTCCTCTCAAGTTTCTCAGATTTCTTCTGTTGGCATTTTCTCTTAAACTCATCTATATGAGTTCTCCATAAAAATTGTAGCAATGCTTGAGTATTAAAAAACTTATCATCAGAGAGAAATTGATTGCTGGCTTGCAATATTAAAGGATCCAATTCCTTCCCATCATACTCTACTACAGTTAGGTCTAAAGTTGCATTTGTAGGGACTTCAGGCATACCTTCCTGTAGCTCTTGAGTTGTGACAAATATTTGCCCAGCATTTCCCATATGCACCAGTTGCTCTGCCATAGATTGCTCATCAATGTACAATGGGGATTGTGAAGGAGAGTACACATCTTTTTCTTCTTGGGAGAAAGTTTTGATTGAGTACTGGGATCCAATGGCCCTTTTCTTTTTGGCTCCAGAATCTTCTGTGTTTGCGATAATACAACCTTATATCCTTTTCTCTGATATACCACATATTTCCTAGAAGGGACATTTCTGACTGGAGCTATTCTTCTCATCATGGCTTTTACCCTTTCTGGCTCAGCTTGTATGATATTTTCCCTTTTTTTATTCAATGCTTCCATGATGCCTTCAAACATTTCCATTAGAGAATCTATTTTCTTAGCCCAAGGTTAGAATATCTTCAATGGGTCATACAATTTGTCAAAGTGATTTACAAAGTCCAGGCTCCTCTTGTATGCAAGCAATTTTTCTTTCCTAATGGCTTGCTCCATTATCTCAAATTCATTTTTGATAATATCTTCAGGAAAGTTGAATTGATGTTTCAATACCAAGCACTTTGTCTTCTCTATGAACATATCTTTAATAAAAGCCTCAGGATCATCACACCTGGATAAAGTTGTGGTTAAATGGTAAAGGGCCATAAATTTTTGCACGTGTGACCATCCTCCCTTTTTAATAATAAAATTGATGGGCTACTATAACAGTAGGAAAAATAGTTCGTCTCCCTTTTCCAGTCAATGCCTCATCCTGCAAGCCCCCAATTTGTTTGATTATCTCAACCAATTATAATTTTACAAGCACTCTATAAGGCAATACATAAGGGATTCCCCTAAAACCATATACTCTAAAAACTGTGGAAACTAGAGACAAGATGACACTCCCCAATTTTGTACTATTTTCAACTTTTGATTACAATCCTTAGGTCTCAATAATTCTAACTGTGATACATGTATCCTAGGATCATCATCAAACAAAAGATTCATGATTCTGGAAGCAAAGCATCTATCAAAAGTAATGTAACTTGCCTCTTGATTTTCCCAAGTCATATCTGCATTCCACAGTTGCACTGGAATTTGTTCATCATCTCTGATCTTGACCAACTCCATCTCCTTTTCAAAAAATCTTGCCCCCTTAAATAACAACATGTATATTAGAAAAGAATACCAAGTGAAAGGCTTAGTGACATTTTTGTCTTAGATGCCTATCAATTCTTCATGTATCAAATCTGCCACATAATGAGAAAAATCAAAGGTCGCTGCTAGATGAGGGTGTAAAATATGTACTACCATGTACATATAGTGGTGGGAATCTCCTTTTCTTCATCATCACCCAAAATTTGACACAAGGCCCTGTAAAATCCTATGGCCTTAGGAGAAAAGTAGTCTAACTTGAATGGCTCCTTGGTATTTTTACCTACCACAACCAAATCCCCAATTTTGTTAAAACAATCTATCAAGGGCCCATTTCTAAAATAATCCCTTTGAGCTTGGTAAATTGCTGTGAATTCTTTGAGATCAATAATATCCATAGGGCTATTTTCATCATTCAATTTAAAGACATTTTCAATTTCATCACCAGTTATGTTGACCATAATGTATCCATTCTTGTCCTTGATTATCCCAGCTATTTTATCATATTTATCTGCCAATCTCATTAATAAATCTATATCCCTAAAAACCCCAGGCACAACCAATTTACCCATGTCAAATTGCCACACATTACTATTTGGGACACAAGCATGTCTTTGACTGAAAAGCATCATAAATAGATCTAGACCCACCATTCCTATATCTGCATCCCTAGTCCATTGCCCTAGATCATATAGACCATCGTCAAGCTTGACTCGTGGGTACTTGGGAATCATCTCTTTTTCTTTAGTTGAATTGTTTGTTGACTCAGGAAATTGCTCTAAAAAATCATCACAGAAATTTCTATCTTGATAATTTTCCTTGCCCGAGAACTCTCTCCTAGGCGGCATTTTTTTAAAAATTAGAAGCTTTACAGTCTTAACAATTTAGCAATATGACAAGATGGACAAACTGTGAACCCTATTAACTCTTCATGATTTAAGAGACAAATTGAAAACACACCAGAAAATTACCCATTCTACAAATAGCGCTAAATTCAACCACTGCAACCTTCATTTTTTCTCTGTAACTCAACAATTGTGACGAGAAGACAAAGAAAAATTAAGTAAATAACAATCCCATCACTGGTGAGCAATAAATTTTACTTTAGAGAACACACGTTCGCCATTACTTTAGTCCACTTTAAACTCTTCATGGTTAACGGTTCAGAAACATTGAATTGTTATCTTTGAATTATGACCGTTGATTCTGACGTATTTCATTGCATCTGATGGCTCATACAATTCTTTCCTACATAGGACATGTATCATGTTTTATGTTTCCCTTGAAGCCAAGATCTTCACTTTTAGTGCATATGAAATAAATGAAAACCGTCGATTGAAATCTTACATAAGATTTGTCTTGTTCACTTCCATAATTACTTGGACCCACCTAGGACATGTGTCAAGTTTTCTCTTTCCCTTGAAGCCTAGATCTTCAACAGTTACTTTATATGGAATAAATGACAACCATCAGATTGAGGCTGACGTAGACACTGTCCAACTCATCTCTGTAATTGTTTGGACCAACTTGTGACACATGTCATCTCGTCGCCTTCCCTTGATGAGTAATTCAATCACATCTTTACCATAAGGCTTTACGCCAGTTGTTAGATTAAACCTAACTTGTACTCCTTTTATCTTGACCTTTATGACAACACTCTAGCCTGCCATATTCCACGTGGCTCTACGACACATTCCCTTGATAGTTATTTTGTGTGCATCTTTTCTATAGGGAAAGTGACAGTCGTTAGGTTAAGAAAAACTAACATGACACTTAACAGGTTTTAAAACATAAGTGGACTTAGGAATTTAGGAAAATAAATATGATCTCGGGGTTAGAAAAATGCTAATTTAATAAAATGACCACTTAAAAATGAACCAATTCGACAAGACTTAAGTGAAAAAGTAACGTGAAAATAGAAGACATTTCAACGCTCAGGGTTTTAAAACCAAAATTATATCAGGATACATGAAACAAGCATTTTTAAATTATTTTCAACTAGGTCAAGGGTTAAAATAGAAATTGCAATGGCATGAGAATAATTTTTTAACCATGATTTCAAACCTTTGGACAAGATGAAAAATAGGAGACTTCAAAAATATTACGAGGCAAACTACAAACAGGAAATAGCACCAATAGTGGCTCTTTCTGGGGAAATTTAAGCGCCAGGTTAAAGAAAGAACCATAGATCTCTGGGGAAGTAGACCACAAACTAGACTAACCCACTACTAGAAGAAAACACACCTGTACATATAATACATACTACTATGCATGGAAAAGAAGAGTTAATTGAAGAAATTTTTCAGAAACTGTCCATGCACTGGCAATTCCTATTCTTCATCATCTAGATTCTTGAGGAAATAAGAATCTTTTCCAAAAATTCTAGAAATGATAAAAGGCCCTATCCATAATGATTCAAAATATTTGTGTTTACCTTTGTCTTCAGCCATGGTATTCCATTGCAATACGAAATCACCAGGCTAAAAAATTTTATCATCTCCCCTTCTGTCAAAGAGATACTTCATTTTTTGTTGGAATTTGATATTTTCTCTTTGACTTTCTCTTCTTGTTTCATCCAATTCTACCAACTAAACCATTCTTTCTTCCATAGGTTCAGAAACTTCCATTTCTTCATCTTGGATAAACCTATAAATTGGGAGCAGATTATTAACAGGCATTCTTGATTGAATACCATAAACCTACTCAAAGGGAGATTTTGCAGTGGCTTTCTTGACAGTGATCCTATCAGCCCAAAGGGCAAGTTCCAATTTTACATGCCAAGATCTTTTATTTCCTTCCAAGGTCTTTTTCAAAATTTGCAAGATACTCTTTTTGCTAGATTTTGCTTGACCATTGGCTTGAGGATGGTATGGGGATGAATAAGACATAATAATTCCCACATCAGAGAAAAAATCAATAAATTCTTCAGACCTGAAGCACATGACATTATCCATCACCAACTTGAAGGGAACACCAAATCTTGTAATTACATTATCCATCAGAAAATAAATTACCATAGCGCTTGTTTCTCTTTTGGTTGGGATTGCCTCCACCCATTTTGTGAAATAATCAGTTACTAGCAAAATCCATCTATGGCCTCCACTTGATTTTTCTTCAAATTCTCCTATGAAGTCCATTCCCCACATAGAAAAAGGGACCTCTGATACTACAGGGTTCAAAAGTAAAGCTTCTAAATACTTCATCTTACTTGAGAATTTTTGGCATGGTTCACATTTCCTGACCATATTGTGAGCATCTTGGAACAAACAAGGCCAATAATATCCAACTCTCAAAATTTTATGAGCTGTTGTTCTAGCAGAATAGTGCTCTCCACACATTCCAGCATGCATTTCCTTCAATACCTTCTTTGATTAACCTTTGTCAAGACATAGTAACAGGATCCCATCTCTATTTTTCCAAAACAAATATCCATGCAAAAAAACATATTTCTAAGCTTACAATCTTAAACTCCTCCTTTGGTTGTCATTCAAATCATTTGGACATTTAGCATTTTTTAGAAAATATACAATATTGGCATACCAGGGTTGCATTTCAATACTTGTCAAGGAATTCTCATCAGTATCAACACTGTTAACTTGCACCAAATCCATATTTTCTTCTATCATCAACTTTGCCAATCCTAACTCCCTCACTAATTTTGTGATATGGATGTCTAGATCAAACTCTTGAATTTTATTTATCCATTTACACATTTTCCCTGTTACTTCATTCTGAACCAAAATGTCCTTGACAGCAACATGAGGAACATATGCATTTATTTTTGCACATACCAAATAAGGCCCAAAAGCCTTGAATGCAGTCACAAGAGCATATGCTTGTTTCTCCATCAACTAATAGTTTAATTCAGATGACTGCAATGATTTGCTAAAAAATGCAATGGGATGTTCAAATCCCTCACCATCTTTTTGTAATAAGACTGCTGCAATAGTATGGAATGAAGAAAAAGTAAACAAAGAAAAAGGGGTTGGTGTAATCAGGGGAAACATGGACTGGTGCTTCTTCAATAGCTTGTTTTATTTTTTGAAAGGGCAACTCTGCCTCTTGGTCCCATTCAAACTTCACATTTTTCTTCAGCAACTTGACAATAGGTTTAACCAATTCTGCAAAGTTGGCAATAAATCTCCTAACAAAATTAATTTTCCCTAGAAATGACTGTATGCCCTTCAAGTTTTTGGGAGGAAGTACCTTTTGAATTGCATCAATTATTTCAAGATCTATTCTCACTCCCTCTTTCGATACTATGTGGCCCAGAAGTCTTCTTTCAGTAACAACAAAGTGACACTTTTTTGGGTTCAAAGACACCCCATTTTCCAATGCTTTTATCATCACTTTCTCCAAGTGATTGTAATGATCATCTTCCCTTTTTGAAAAATTTGTCAAATCATCTTGGTATACCACCATCACAACATCTATGAGATCTTTGAAGGCTACATCCATGGCCCTCTGAAAAGTTTCACCAGCATTTTTTAAACCAAATGGCATGCGAGCATATACATAAGTGCCCCAGGGAGTAGTAAATGTTGTTTTGAATTGCTCTGATTCTTTAACCAGCACCTGATTATAACCTAAAAACCCATCCATCATTGACAATAAATCACATCTAGTGACTTTGTGTAACATGGCCTCCATATTAGGCAACCCATAATTATCTTTCAATGAGGCTACATTTAAGTTTGTAAAATCAAAACACGGTCTTATGTCCCCATTTTTCTTTCTCACAAGAACCAAATTAGAAACCCAAGATGAATGTCTTATAGGTTGGATAATGCTTGCATCTCTCAGTTTCATCAATTCTGCTTGCATCTTGATAGTCAGTAGTGGATTAATAGGCCTTTGTTTTTGACTGAAGGGTTTTACAATTTCTTTAAGAGGGATATCATGCTGGAAAAGATCTTTTCTATAAGCTTTGAGGTCCTCATAAGACCAAGAAAATACATGCTTGTATTTCTTCAAAAATTTTATCAAATTTTGTCTCACATTGCTATCCAATTTTTTACCAATGTAGACTAGTTGGGGAGATGTTTCAGATCCCAAATTAACTTCCTCCAAATCTCCCACCTTGGCATTGGACTTCTGAGTCATATAATTATCGTTTATGTTGAACATGCCTTCCATTTCAACCAACCCTTTAGGAATGTGATTAGTATTCAGTTGGATAACCTCTTGATCAAAGATATACTCCTTACTATCCACAACTGACACTAGAGATTTACAATCAATCTTTTGACCATCATATTGATCTATACATTGGATAAACCTAAGGATATAATCATCATCCTCAAATTATTTCCAATTATGAATATTTTCAGGAACTACAGGTCTACTTTTTATTTCGACCATGGACATACCAGTAAGAGTAGCATCATTATTTTTCAAGGCAATATTTTCCAAAAAATCTGCGATTATGTTACTTGATCTATCTATCCACAAGATATTGAAAGCATCAAAGAATTCTATCCTATCCCAAACAACATATTTGTACAATTTCAACTTGTCATGCTTAGTAGCATAATGCCCCCTAATCTGAGATATAATCAACTGGGAATCTCCATGAACTTTTAAACACTTAATACCATGCTTGATAGCAATATCCATTCCCAAGATCAAGGCTTCATACTCAGCAGTATTGTTTTTGCATTGAAAAGTTAGTAGGAAAAAATACTTGAAGGTAATACTTGATGGGGAAAAAAACAATACTCCTGCTCCAGATCCCTCCTTTGAGCATCCTCCATCAAAGTAAATTTTCCATAGTCCATTTTTTTGTAACAACAATTCATCCACAATTGGGTCAGTGTTTTTTAATTATGGCTTGACTTTCTCAATAGTAAAATTCTCCATATCAACATTCACACAACAATTTAATTGGTCAAGTAAAACCACGTCCACCATAACAGGTGAACGGGGTTCTTTGTACAAATTGACATCATTTCCATTTACAGGGATAGTTGCATAGGACAAATCTAACTATATTTTTCCACTCACTACTACTGCCCACTATCTTGGCAGAAGCATACCACAATATGGCTTAGTATCAATGACTACTATATCCATTCTATAAGTTTCTTCAGGGAAAGCAATAATTTTCACTTCAATATCTTTGAGTGTTCCTATCATAGGAACTTCCCTATTGGCCATAGCATAGAGACTTCCAGCAGGTGTGGTGACCTGAAGGCCTAATTCCTTCATCACATGATAAGACATCATATTTTCTACAAATCCATAATCAATCATGCATTTTTTCACTAGGAAACTATTAATCATTAAAGTAGCATAGAATGGGTCAACAAATAATGGTTCTTGAGTGATTATATTTCCAATATAGATATTAGAAAATTCCTTACTTTTTTATTTTCCTTTCACCAATGGACTGTCTTTTCTAGTATCATTTGATGTCACAAGTATTTCCTCTTGGTTGGGAACAAATTCTTCATCTATCCCTTTTAAAAGTGCCATAGCATCTTCTTTGTGCTCTTTTATTTTTAGCATTTCCATGAGTGGGATTGAGACTTTTATTTGGGTCAAAGCATGTTTCATGTCAAAAAGGGGCAATTCAGAGGACATATCACTCATCCTTTTCACCTTCTTGGATTTCTCATTTGGTACTAATTCCTCTTTTGATACGTCCCCTCTAGCATGATCATAAGAAGATCCTGCTTGCTTCCCACACTTATCATTGTTATCTTCCTTAGCATGAAAATCCTCAACAACTTGAGGTGAGTCTTTTCTGACACGAGCAAGGGTAGAATTTCCTTGAGCTAGTTGCATGATTCTATTTCTCAAGTTATATGCATTTCTTTCTTGATTAATTGCCGCAATAGCCAGATACCTCTTTTCATCATCAGTGGGAGTCTTAAAACAAGAATGTAGGTTATCACTTCCCACTATTTTTTATAGTTGCCTGTGGAACATTTTCATCCTGATCACTTTGATAGGTTGGATTTTTTAATTGATTTTTAAAACAAGAATTATCCCCTACACATGAATTATCAGAAGATGATGCAATATCAGAAAACCATGGATATGGTTTCTTTACTGTGAACATATTGATAGCAGGGCCTTCCTGTTCTCTTTCTTCTATTTGGTCGAACAGAGCTTGAGCTACTACACATTGATAGGAAGAGTGTGGCATATTGTAAGCATCACACCAAGGAGTATTCTCAACATAGTTGGCACTATTCCTTTTTAGGGGATCTCAAGTTTCCTTGGCTTTAGGGTTATCTTTCCCATTAGGGACTGGCTTACCATTGTTCCATTTTGTTTTATATGGATAGTCTCTCAGGTTACGATGTTTATCAAACCTTTGGTTGGTATATTTTTTATCACGATACACTCCCATATCATTCTTATCCATTTTTGTAGTGAGGTATTTTACTTCACTTACCAGTTTACCCACTGTATCGTCTTCCTTGGTATTTTTGTTGGTTGACCCCTTTTCCTTCCAAAGCTTATTGTCTTCCCTCTTCCCCAATTTTCCTGATGCCCTCCTATTAATTTCAATGTCAATAGCTATCTTATAGGCATCCCTTAGAGTAGTGGGGTTTTTATCTCTGAGTAAATAAGACATCTTGTCATCAGCAACAATGATGTAAGTGGTAAGACATACTTCCTCATCTAACTTCAAAACTTGGAACAGTTGATTGATGGCCTTTTGAAATCTACAATTAAAATCAGCCATGCTCTCATTAGGGAACTTTTTGATATTATTGAATTCATTCAACATGTATCCTGAATTTACATGTTCTCTATACTATTCTCTAAAAGCCTTTACAAATTTGTCCCAAGAAGCAATAAGTTATCATTTGGTAAATTTCTAAACCAATCCCTAGCATCTTTTGTTAATGATTGAACAAAAAGCTTCATAATGACATCCTCATTTTCAATTTCAAATTTAGTTATTTTATCACTAAAAGATTTTAGATGCTCCTCACAAGTGACAACATTATTTCCTGTGAACTTGGGTATTTTATCCCTTACCTCATTGGGGATCACATTAGGGTGACCAGGAATGCCTTCAAAGAAAAGAGCTCTGTATCTA
This sequence comes from Thuja plicata, assembly GCA_018584345.1. Lineage (NCBI taxonomy): Eukaryota > Viridiplantae > Streptophyta > Pinopsida > Cupressales > Cupressaceae > Thuja > Thuja plicata. The sequence continues at coordinate 1,621,490 of MU226921.1, read as the reverse complement.
TTCATGTGTATAGGTCTCCTTTGGAAATTTCCAAGTACATTGTTGCCACTTGGTCTAGCTTTTCTTCCTTGATTCTGAATAGGTGGGAGAACACTTTATTTTAGGTTAGAGGCCTGAATGCTTGGGCCAAGGCCAACAGGCTGAGTACTTGCATTTGGACCAGAGCTCTTAACATTTGAATTTAAACCAGATGATTGAACCTTAGGATCACCCCCTTGATTGGTTGGGCTTGGGCCAACACACTGCTTTTGTGGTTGTTCTCCATGATTAACTGGCATAGAGATACTTTCTGAAGTGTTAGTAGTAGCATGTAGAAAAGCTATTCTCATTTTCATGTCTACTGCAGGAGCTTCCAGTTATAATTTCTCCAGTTGCTTGGCCAAGTCCTCTTTGGCTTCTCTAGCTTGTTCCAACTTAATATCAACTTGAGATATTCCTGCATCAGTGTTCTTGTCCTGCTTAGGTTCATCTATAGTGACACCAATAGCCTTTTTCTTACCCTTATCAGGGGCATCCTTAGTGTTTGAATCAAGCTTTCCACTTTGCTCAACCTTATATCGGTGCAACTGTCTAATGACAGGTCCTTCTTTTTCAAACTCATCTTTGCCAGAGCTCTGTTTCTGATTTACAGCCTTGTTCCTTAAATTATCAAGGTTACCAAATAATTTGGGATTCAAACCCTTAACTTCTTCATTTAGGCTTTTAGCCTTTAGATCATTTCTTCTGGTTTCAGCCAAGAGTTCTTCTCTTTCCACCAGAAAATCATATAAATCTTTCTCACATTTCTTTCTAGCATCAGCTATTTCCTTTTCTTTCTCTTTCTTTCTTTTCCTTAAAGCCAAGACCTCATCTCTCAATTGATCAGAATCATAAGAAGTAGTTTTGGTAGCAGATGTTTCTTCTGGGTGGGCAAGGTTTTCTTCTGTAGGGAAATAACCAGCATCCGTATTTTCTCCATCTCTAAAAGGATCAAAGTTGGCATCATCTCTATAAGCATCAACTGGCCCCATGTGTCCTTCACTTTCAGATGAAGATGACTTTCTTTCTAGAAAAAGAGTTTCAACCCTTCCTTTAGAGGTATATTGGGAATCATGCTTCCATGTCCCTCTCTTGGACCAATGTTTCCTTTGGGGTGTATGAAGTTCCTTCCCAATATCATTTTCAGGGTTTTCTTTGAAGTATGATCTGGTATTTCTTTGTTGACTCATCTTACAGAATAAATAGATATTTCAATATGTTTAATGTGCAACACTGGACTACACAGAGATTAGAGTCACCACCTCTTTGCAGAGGACATATATACATATATACATATATATATATATATATATATATA
>MU226921.1:1609496-1619950 GCA_018584345.1 Thuja plicata | reverse complement strand
TATATATACATACATATATATATACATACATATACATATGTATACATATATATACATATATATATATACATATCTATATATATATATATATATAATAGATGAGAAGCTTGTTCCAACTTAAACTTTCTTGTATTACAATAAATCCAAATGAAACTTAAGTGTAAAGTTTCTTGATAGTTCCTCACCTTGATTTAGATTGATAATCCTGAAAAATTATTCTTCATTGCAAATATTCTCAACTTTGTAATTTTCCTTTAAAAAATACACATTGGATTATATTAGGAACTTCAGAGTCACCAGTCACTCTACTTGAGATAAGATTTGTATCATTTTCATGATCAAAACCTTCAAACAATGTGCAATGATAGATAAGCAGAATAAACTAGCCTTTATCATTATGAGGAAAAATAGACTTATTATTAATATTTCAAGAACTGAATCTTTCATGAACATGAATCTAAAACATTGAAGTTCCCCAATAGAGTCGCCAATTTGTTAGCAATTTTTCTTGTAGGAATCAATTAAAACAACAATAAATGCCTAACCCTCTATTCCCAACTCAGATTCATACATTAACAAGGCTAATTAACAAGAATTCTATCCTTCTTCACTTCAAGCTCCATAAGCTCAGGTGGGTGTACCTATCTTCAGATTCACTGACTCACAGAGAATCTTACAATCGATCAAGGATCTATAATCCTTCTTCTTTTTAAGTTCTTATAACTAGGAAGGTTAACCTATTGATTCCCTCTCTAAGGAATCACTAAAATGGACTGTATTCCTCAATACAATCAACTAAACATATATGTTCTTGACAATAGAAAGTAAATATTTTTAGTATTTGATTGGTTGATGATAATACTACAATGCAGAACTTGACCAGTGCCTAACTCCGGGCCATAGAGTCAAAATTAAAACATACATTCACCAAAGATAATTAATCAAATCACATATAAAATCTTATACAACATGCCTTACAAACTATCCTCTCACCCTCATATCCTTGTATCGAATCCTTGCACAAAACCCTAACTCTTTGGAATTATTAATAAGATTTAAGCTATCCTTGAGATAAACTCACAAATAACCACACAATTACCTTGTAACTAGTATGTTTAACATGCCTTATAGATTAAACATACAAGAGCTGAATGAAAATTCAAGAAGACATCATTGATTTTGAGACTGGAAATTCCATTATAATTTTATTAATAACGTTGTAACTTCAATACATTCAAAATGACTGTAAACTTGAGAAATAGACACCATTGAAAACCCTGCCTTGCTGCTTCAATTTACCATCCTTTACAACATGATACAACTTGCTAATTAAAGGTAGCATTAGTCATCTTGGAATCTTTCAAGAATGAAAGATGCAACAAGCTTCAGATGACTAAGCCATAAGACAAAAATTAGACCCCTCAGATAGGACAAAAAAAATAGGCGGAAAGAAAAACCACTCTTTGTACAAGATACTTTTGATGCTTTGTCCTTGGACCACTTGAACACTTGTAACTACTCCAAAATGTTAGGCCTTCATCATCTGGGGTCTATTGTCTTTGCTGATGTGGCACTCTGAACTCATCTTTTCCAACTATTACGCAACCACTGGGGCCTGTTGTTGTTCATATATTACCAGTGTCTATTGCTGGATCAAATACTTGATACTGGCTTCTCCAAGAGGTGAACACCTCATCACTTGGCCATTTGAAATTGATAACATCCTCCTTTTGAGTATTGAACTCCCAACCAACATAAGCCTTCTAACCTCTGCTTCCCAAGACTCAAAAAATGCCCAGGCGTTAGTGATAACCTCAGTTGACTTGACAAACCAGCCTATAATTTTTAATATAATAATACTATTTGTCCTATTTTTCAGTGCCTCATTCATCTGCCTCAACCACAGGGCTTCATTTTTTATGTCCCCACTCTTTTTGAACATGTTGGGGAACAAATCATATTTATCCTTAGAAAAATCCCTTCTTAGACTCTCTACCTTTTGAATGACCATACTCCTATTGGTTTCTATGTTTGTCATCATCTTGAGGAATTTGTGAGTATTGGGGTGATACCACAATAGTGGGTTACCCTTTTTTTCCTAAACGGACTTTTAAGTCTACATTTGGAGAAAAACTTTCACATTCAGATGCATATTGTCGTTAAACTGTTTGAAATCAGAAGATGAAGTAAACTAGAGTCTTTTAGAATTTTCTATCTAGATTATATATATATATATATATATGTATGTATTGAATTGATTTTAATGATTTTTTTTTCTCCCACTAAAACTGCTATGTTGCTGAAAACGTCATTTTCAAAAACGTACAATGAATTCATACAACATAACTTTTTTTCTAAAATAGATATCAATGCGCTTATTTTAAATTTTGTTTTTTGACATCCATACAGGGGGCATGCGATTGGTTTGACGACATTATCATGATTATTGCATATTTTATGAATGTTTGAAGTAGAGTCAACCATAATTTTGACATACCTTGACTGCGTAGCTGATAACTTCTTGTGTATTTATCAAAATAAAATTTTTTATTTTTTGATAGAAAGAAGACTCAAAGATGGAGGGCACTGTTACTTTTCAAAAAAAAAATTTCTATTTTCTACTATTTTTCATTGAATGTCAAACCTGGAAGTTTATATTCGATTAAAAACCTACATCCGATGCACATCAAAATACATAGACCTAATTAATTCAAAATTTTTCAAATCTATATTTGTTAGAAATATCATTCAGAGACTTGTGTGATGCAAAAGGACGTCTCCCCATTCTTTCATTTGAGCCCTGCACTTGAGCCCCAAAGCCATGAAAACTGTAGATTTTTGTTTGCCTTTGCAAATGGCCTCTATTTAGAGGGTTTCGATAGAAAGTAGTTTCAATAGAAACTAATTAGTTTCTATCAAAACTACTTTCTATCAAAATTAATTTCTTAGTTTAACATGCATATGGCTAAAAAACATAGCGAAATTTTGACTAGTTAGTTTTGATCGAAACTAAGCAAAAAAGGTAGTTTTGATTGAAACTAAGAATGTTTCGATCAAAATAATCAAGTACTTTCTATTGAAATTACTTGACTAAATCCTCCCCCTCAAACATTTCATGAGGAATTCCTTCCTTTGAAAAAGTTTAACCCACTATTGTGGGATCACCCATTGGTCAAGGCAATATAAATATTGTTTTGTTCTTTGGACATGGAATAGAATGTCTTCACATCAACTTTTTTCAATTTCCAATTGTCAACTATTAATCCCCAACTTTATTTATCTTTATCATTCTTATCCATTATGCTGGCAATATTTTTTCCCATTAGATAAACATTAGATAAATCAATTTCAAATGCACACTCCTTAAGGTTGGAATATATCTTATCAGCAAGTTTCTTCTTTATCAGATCTTCTACCTCTTTATACAGAGGGGATTCTTCAAGGTCCTTTTCACTTTATTTCTCCAACCTAGCTCTCTCAGCAATCAAATTGCTCTTTGCAGCCTCTAACTCGGCTTGCTTAGCATTAATAAATTCTTGAGTAGTGGGGCTTGTTGGTGCAGGGGATGGGGGATAAGTCACAAATGGACTAGATGAGGAAGGTCGATGAGGATCCTATGATAGCATTATTGGAGGGATAACTTGGGCCTTTTGCTTACTTTACAGGGTCGCAATTACCTTATCCTTTTCAATGGACTTCAATACCTCCTCATTGTATTCCTTCAATGCCTTCTCAAAATTTTCAGTCAGGATCAAGATCTCCTCATCTCTTTTTTTTTCCACCTCTAAACTAAACTTTGCAACCTCAAGAGTGGTGGTGGCTACCTGTGTTGCTGATGTATCTGAGACCGTACTTACAATAAGGCTATCCACCTGTTCAGCTTGATCATCTTTATTTTTCCTCTTGGGATCTCTTTTCCTTAGGTGCCACATGACAAGGGCTGCATGATCCTCACTAAACTTTACTCCTTTGGAGGCTTGTTTAGCTTCCAAATCAGTAGTGAAAATGGTCTTGGTCTTTTTCCTCACTACATAAAAAATGGCAGCATCTGCAAGATCGCACTCTAGAAGTAGTAGTAATCTTTCCCTTTGAACAATTTCTCTTCCTTGCTTAGGAGTCATCTTTTAAAATCTAGAGACCATCTCTAATTTTATCTCATTTTCAATCTCTTCATAGCTCCTCTCAAGTTGCTCAGATTGCTTATGTTGGCATTTTCTCTTAAACTCATCTATATGAGTTCTCCATAAAAATTGCAGGAATGCTCAAGTATTAACAAACATATCATCAGAGAGAAATTGATTTCTATCTTGTAATGTCAAAGGATCCAATTCCTTGCCAGCATACTTTGCTACATTTAGGTCTAAAACTGCTTTTTTAGGGACTTCGGGCATACCCTCCTGTAGCTCTTGAGCTATGAAAAATATTTGCCCAGCATTTTCCATATGCACCAATTGCTCTACCATAGATTGTTTCTCAATGTACAATGGGGACTGTGAAGGAGAGTACACATCTTCCTATCACTCTTATTGTTCTCCTTCTATCTTTTGCTTCTTTGGAGAAAGTTGTGATTGAGTACTAGGATCCAATGGAACTTTTCTTTTTGGCTCCAAAATCTTCTCTATTTGTGGCAATACAACCTTATATCCTTTTCTCTGATATACCACATATTTCCCAGAAGGAACATTTCTGACTAGAGCTATTCTGCTCATCATAGCTTTTTCCCTTTCTGGCTCAGCTTGTATGATATTTTCCCTTTTTTGATTCAATGTTTCCATGATGCCTTCAAACATTTCCATTAGAGAATCTATTTTCTTAGCCCAAGGTTGGAATATCTTTAATGGGTCATACAATTTGTCAAAGTGATTTACAAAGTCCAAGCTCTTCTTGTATGCAAGCCATTTTTCTTTCCTAATGGCTTGTTCCATGATGTCAAATTCATTTCTGATAATATCTTTAGGAAAGTTGAATTGATGTTTCAATACCCGACACTTTGACTTCTCTCTGAACATATCTTTAATAAAAGCCTCAAGATCAGCACACCTGGATAAAGTTGTCGTTAAATGGTAAGGGGCCATAAATTTGTACATGTGTGACCATCCTCCCTTTGTAATAACAAATTGATGGGCTACTCTAACAGTAGGAAAAATAGTTCCTCTCCCTTTTCCAGTCAATGCCTCATCCTACAAGCCCCCAATTTGTCTGATTATCTCAGCCAATCCTAATTTCATAGGCACTTTGTAAGGCAATACATAAGGGATTCCCCTGAAACCATATACTCAAAAAACTATGAAAACTGGATACAAGATGAGATCTCCCCAATTATGTACCATCTTAAAATTTTGATTATGATCCTTGGGTCTCAATAATTTTAATAGTGATACAGGTATCCTACGATCATCATCCAACAAAAGATTCCTGATTCTGGCAGCAAAGCATCTATCAAAAGTAATGTGAATTGCCTCTTGATTGTCCCAAGTCATATCTGCATTCCACAATTGCACTATAATTTGTTCATCATCTCTGATCTTGACCTACTTCATCTCCTTTTCAAAAAATCCTGCCCCCTTAAATAACAACATGTACATTAGAAAAGAGTACCAAGTGAAAGGCTTAGTGACCCTTTTGGCTTGGATGCCTATCAAGCCTTCATGTATCAAATCTGCCACATAATGAGAAAAATCAGAGGTCACTACTAGATGAGGGTGTAAAATATGTACTACCGTGTACATATAGTGGATGACCATCTCCTTTTCTTCATCATCACCCAAAATTTGACACAAGGCCTTGTAAACTCATATGGCCTTTGGAGAAAAGTAGTCTAACTTGAATGGCTCCTTGGTATTTTTACCTACCACAACCAAATCCCCATTTTTGTTAAAACAATCTATCAAGTTCCCATTTAGGAAATAATCCCTTTGAGCTTGGTAAATTGCTGTGAATTCTTTGAGATCAATAATATCCGTAGGGCTATTTTCATCATTCAATTTAAAGACATTTGTAATTTCATTAGTAGTTATGTTGACCATAATGTATCCATTCTTGGCCCTGATTATCCTGGTTGTTTTATGATATTTATCAGCCAATCTCATTAATAAATATATATCCCTAAAAACTCTAGGCATGACCAATTTACCCACATCAAATTGCCACACATTACTGTTTGGGACACAAGCATGTCTTTGACTAAAAAGCATCCTAAACAGATCTAGACCTGCCATTCCTATATATGCATCCCTAGTCCATTGCCCTAGATCATACAGACCATCACCAAGATTGACTCGTGAGTTCTTGGGAATCATCTCTTTTTCTTTAGTTGAATTGTTGGTTGACTCAAGAAATTGTTGTAAAAAATCATCATAGACATTTTTGTCTTGATAATTTTCCTTGCCTAAGAACTCTCTCCTAGGCAGAATTTTTTTAAAAAGTAGAAGCTTTACAGTCTTAAAAATTTAGCAATATGACAAGATGGACAAATTGTGAACCCTAGTAACTCTTCAAAATTTAAGAGACAAACCGAAAACACACCAGAAAATTACTCATTCTGCAAACAACTCTAAATTCAACCACTGCAACTTTCATTTTTACTCCGTAACTCAACAATTGTGTCGAGAAAACAAAGAAAAATTATGTAAATAATGATCCTATCAGTGGTGAGCAATAAATTTTACTTTAGAGCACACATGTTCACCATTACTTCAGTCCAATTTAAAATCTTCATATTTAATGGTTCAGAAACATTGAACTGGTATATTTGAATTATGACCATTGATTCTGACATATTTCATTGCATCTGACGACTCATACATGTCTTTCCTACACAGGACATGTGCCAAGTTGTTGCTTTCCCTTAAATCTGAGATCTTCACTGTTAGTGCATATGAAATAAATGACAACTGTCAATTGAAATATTACGTAAGCTTTGTCTTGTTCAATTTTGTAATTACTTGGACCCACCTAGGACAGGTGTCAAGTTGTCACTTTCCCTTGAAGCCTAGGTCTTTGATAGTTACTTTTTATGGAATAAATGACAACTATTAGATTGAGGGTGACGTAGACATTGTCCTACTCATCTCCATAGTTTTTTGGTCCCACCTGTGACACATTTCATCTCGTCACCTTCCCTTGATGAGTAATTCAACTGCATCTTCACCATAAGGCTTTACACCAGCCGTTAGATTAACCTAACTTGTCCTCCTTTTATCTTGACCTTTATGAAAATAGTTTGGCTCGCCATATTCCACATCACTCTACGATGCATTCCCTTGATAGTTATTTTGTGTGCATCTTTGCTATGAGGGAAAGTGACAACTGTTAGGTTAAGAAAAACTAACATGAGACTTAACAGGTTTTAAAACATAAGCAAACTTAGGACATTAGGAAATAAATATGATCGCGGGGTTAGAACAACGCTAATTTAATAAAATGACCACTTAAAAATGATCCCATTCAACGCTCAATGTTTTAAAACCAAAATTATATCAGTATACATGAAACAAGAGTTTTTTCATCATTTTCAACTAGGTCAAGGGTTAAAATAGAAATTGCAGTGGCATGAGAACAATTTTTTAACCATGATTTCAAACCTTTGGACAAGATGAAAAACATGAGACTTCAAAAATCTTACAAGGCAAACTCCAAACAGGAAATAGCACCAAGATGATGCACTGCATAAGGGGCACTATGAGCCTCTATCATAAAAAACTTACCCAATCCTACGGAAGAAGGTATAAATAGATCGTCTTTGACATAAGAGTCCATCAGAATCCAATGTGTGCTCTAAAAATTTTCCCTCAAGGGGTCTCTAAGATCAGATCAACACACTAATCTCTACATACATCTCATCCTCATGTAAGTGATGAAGAATGTGATCTCTCAAATCTGTGCTTGTGGACATAGAAGAAAGCTCATTCCATCTCCTACTAAAGGCATCTACAAAAGTGTTCTCTTTCCCCTTTATTTAATGAACATCAAAATCATAATCACACAAGAACTCCATCCATCTCCTTTGTTGAGCATTAAGGTTTGGCTGAGTGAATATATACTAAAGACTTTGATGGTCAGAATGAAGATCAAACCAATGTCCTAAGAGGAAATTTATCCATCTTACTAGGGCATGCACCACTACTGCAAGCTCAAGGTCATGAGTAGGGTAGTTGAGCTCATGATTCTTAAGCTTCCTAGAGTCATAGGCTATAGGTTGGCCACACTACATAAGAACTTCTCCTAAACCATCCAAAGAAACATCTATGAAAACCATAAAATCTATTGAGGATTCTGGCACAAAAATAATGGGTACATTGGTAAGTGTTATCTTGAGCTCTTGAAAGTATCTATCACACTTCTTAGTTCACTTAAAATTATTTCCCTTTCACTAAAGATAATTTATGGGTGTGCTACCTAAGAGAATCCATCAACAAACCACCTATAATAACTGGCTAAACCCATGAAACTTCTCACGTTGGTCACAGTGGTAGGTACCAACCAATCAATAATAACATCTATCTTTGATGGGTATACTGAGATCCCATCACCATATATCACAAAACCAAAATATTTGACCTTTGGTCTGAATAATGCACATTTTGACAAGCTTCCAAATAACTGATTATCCCTTAGACACTGCAAGACTTGTTTCAGGTGCTATACATGCTCTTTCTCATATTTATAATATATTAGTATATCATCAAAGAACAACACAACAAACTTTTTTAGAAAGGCACGGAAAACTCCATTCGTGAGACTCATGAATATAGTTGGAGCATTTATAAGACCAATTAGAACCACAGTGTACTCATAGTGTCCATATCTAGTGCAAAATGCAGTCTTGTGAATATGATTATCCAGTATTCTCAACTGGTGATACCCCAAATTTAGATCTGTCTTTGAGAACAATCGGGCACCCTGTAGCTGTTCAAATAAGTCATCAATCCTAGGTAGTCGATACTAATTATTTATGGTTACTTTATTGAACTGATAGTAATCCATGCAAAACCTAAGAGATCCATCCTTCCTCTGTATGAATATCACTGGTGCACACCAAGAAAAAACACTAGGATGAAAGTGTCCTTACTCTAACAGTTCCTCAAGCTATATCTTGAGCTCATTAATCTCATTAGTGGTCATCCTATAAGGTGTTGTGGAGATTGGATATGCTCCTAGTACAAGATCTATGTGAAATTCAACTTCCCTACGAGGAGGCATACCAGGTAGCACTAATGAAAAGACATTTGAAAAATCTTGAAGAATGGGATGGTCATCTAGTTAGGGCTCCTTCTCTACCTCATCATCTTTATCACTGATGGTGATGTCATAAAAATGACATCCCTTCCGCATGCATCTCTTAATTTGTATAGTGGAGAACACACAGAGGGAGACAGGTCTTTGAACACCTGAAAGTATTGTAGCAATTCCATAATCATCCAAGCACTTTATCATCTTTAGATGATAATCTAACTTGACTTTGTCAGAATATAGCCAATCCATGCAAAGTAATAGACCGTAGGATACAAGAGGAGTAACTATGAGGTTTTCTATGGTGGTTATGTCATTGATCTAAATCTTACAATCCCTAAATGATTAGGTAACTAATACTCTAGCTCCTGAAGCTAAGCCTACCTCCAAGATAACATCTTTCCTAGCTACCTCTAGCCTGCAAGCCTTTACTACCAATGGAGAAATAAAAGAGTCAGTAGCTCTAGTATAAAATAATATAGAAACACTACTACCTTCTATCATACCTATAGCCTTAATTATTGTGACTTGATGCTCTACTTGGCAATTATCAACCACTGGAAATACTCTATGGGACTTTCCCATGTTCTCAACTGTAGGATTTTACATAGTTTCTTGATGAATAACTCCATGGGTAAACTCTCTATAAATTGGCCCCATGGAACCACATGTGTAACAAGGTCCACGTTCCTAAATCTGCACACCTTGAGGTCTAGAATACTCTGAACTTGTTGTCCTAGTGGACCAGCTGTATCCACCCCTAGAGGATTTTCGAGTTCATGCTAGATGTGTGTAAGGTTCCTAAGGTCTATGTTCCTTCCTAGTGGTGGTACCCTAAATTTTGATAATTTAGAAGTCCCAATCCATTATCAAGAAGCATGTTTCTCCATTAAAAAAAAAAGATCAAAGGAAGGAATATTTATGACACAAATAAATAGAACTAACTAATTAAAGCCTTCAGAAAATGCTGGAAATTAGACCTGCTATAAAGATGATTTTGACAGAGAATAAAGATGGGAAAATTTTAAAAATCTAAAACCGACCCATTTCGGGAAATCCAATTTACTATCACTAGAAAAAATATTATCTTTTCACAAGGTGTTTTTGATTTTTGACCAAAGCCAAATCCGAAAGTTAGGTAGTTATTTTTTAGTTAGTTTATTGTTTTTTCAAAATAATTTGTAATAAGAGTTGTGTCTTTTCACCCTAAAAAGGTGTGAAAG
>MU226921.1:1550166-1564232 GCA_018584345.1 Thuja plicata | reverse complement strand
ATATATATATATATAAAAGAAACTTTAAATGCTAACTCTAATATATAAGATGAATTTTAATCATATTTAAATCTATCGTTTGTAGCTTTAAAAAGGAATATTTTAACCTTAAATAGATATGTACATATTTATAAAGCTTTAAATCATCCATATTGGTTTAAATTAAAGCGCATTTATAAATATGAAGTTCTAATCCTATTTCTTTTTCAAAGACTTAATTTCAATTTCATACTTTACTTGCTATGATAACAATGAAACAAGTTCCTAAGCTTTATGTTGAGCCTTATTGTGAAAGCAATATCACTATTTATACAACTTCATTTTCCAATAATATGAGAAACTACTATTTTCATTTAAAATAAATTCATAAACCATTACAATATGTCCTTGCAATTAATGCAAATTTACAAGGTCCATGTGGATCTTATGGACCAAGAAGCTCAAAAACTAGCATGATTGTAAGACAATAAAATCATATAAAATAACCTTATTTAGCTCCAACAATATTTCTAAGAGATCCATCCAAACCTACATGAATATAATAGGTTGACCTTCGAGGCTGACCTCCCAACATAGGCCTTTACATGGCCAACCCCGAGCTTGGGGGAAGATGAAGGAAATAGGTGACAACCAGATTCATAACACATAACAAAAATGAAATAAGGTAAACACAATGGAAACACCCATTCTTGGGGATTTACAAAGGTGTTGATAGACCTAAATCATGGGGTGAAAGTGGACCTTACCTTAAGAGGAAAATCCAAATACAAAAACAAGAGAAATAGACTGCATGTTGTCTCAAAAATCCCTTACAACATCTCTTCTACTCACAATTAGATTCATGGCTTCAAGCCATCAAATTTCCCCTTATGACCCCCAAATTCCCTTGGGAATGTTTTGCATCATGGGGACTTAAACACCCATGAACATCCCTCAAGACATGAGACAATCTACACTACATGGTTAGTCTCTAACCATTCACCCCTTCAAGGTTACTCTGCCCTCCCAAGGGTGAGTGTGTCTTAAAGACTCTCATAATAACTCAAGCACAAAGGAAACACAAGACACTATAAAGGACTTACATGAACATCCATGGACTTACAAAAAATTTACACAAGACTCCATTAATGGAACATTCAATCTTTTTGCATACTTAAAGAAAAATTACTCTAAACTACTCTAAGAAGAAAACCAACCTCAAGTCCAATCTTAAGTCAAATGAATGTTGTTGAGAAAATATTTTCCTTTTATTTATTCTTCCTTCTCCAACTCTCCTTCAAAAACTAGTGGTCTCTAAGAATAGAGAGTGGGTGAAAAACCCTCACTTTCTTTCCAGATCTCCCTAAAAAGTACTCATTCTAAAAATATATGATTCTTCATTAATGAGGAAGTGACTCAATTCTATCCCATCTCCCCACTTGTATTCTCCCTCATTAATGGAGTTAAAGGCTCGCATGGGAGAGAGGAGAGAGCTTGACCTAGTTTCCTAAACTATGTTTATTGTCACATTCTAAATTGGATATTTTGGAGGTGCCAAATGATTTATGGGCCTCTTAATGAGATAACATTAACCCCTAACCCATATGGTACCAACTAGGGTGGTTAAATTTCACCCTAACTACCTTCTGGAAGCCTATTTGACCCTTCTAAACCCAAACTGAAGTTAACTTATGAAATTAAACTAACTTAACTCAATTAGTTATCTCCCAACCCTACAGTAAGCATGGGAACTATAGTAGGTAACCCCCTAGTTAGAGTTAAACCTATCGTAGTTATATTTACTATCCATGCTACCACATTAAACACACATGTGTCAAGTGACACAACATAATTACATATTAGGCATGACTTATTTATGCATTTAAAAACTTGAATTTAAATATAATCATGAATATCAATTTTATGAATAAAAAAATTAACAACAAGGCTCATCTCTCTTTATCTAGAAATAACCTTAGCTTAACATAATTTACATAGGTCCATTCCTGATTCCCCATTTGAGAACCATGTTCAATCTCCTGCACACTCATTGCACACAACAATAGTTTAATAAATCATGACATAAAACATAGCATGATACATAATGTTAATCAAATATATATTTACTAACACTTGCATTATCTAATGATTTTTCCAAACTTAAACAATATTTGCATTTATTCCAATATGCATAAACATAAACTTCTAAGTCAATATGCATCTTGATAACTTCTAACATCAAATCCATCATATTGCATCATCAAAACTTAACCATATAATTAATTTACATTAGCTAACATAAGGCATCACATAAGTAGGTATACATCATAATCCAAATTTTGAATACCATAGCATGGGATCTTAAAGATCCTCAAATAATAACATGTCTTCAAATAGTCCAAGTGTCTCAAAATCAATGTCAACTAAAGAGTATAGTAAGGAAGAATAATGATAAGCTATGATGAGCTGGGGTAGGCCTCACATTCTATTCAACCCCTTGTTGAAACACGTATGATCTCCTCTAAATAAGTCTCTTGCTCTGCTATCCACCTCTAACTTGTGCATCCATGATCCACACCTTGAATTTTCCCTAATTCATCAACTTATACAAAGAACTAGGTCGACAAAACCTAATTCATCATCTCTTCAAATCAACGCATCAAATTTCTTGATTCAAATTCATTTCTAACTACCCAATCAAAGCCAAAAAGTATAGCCATTACCTCAAGATCATAAATCTCCCAGACTTCATGATTTACCAACTAAGTCGGCCAAGAGAATAATAATAATATTATTATTATTACTGACTTAAAATACCACCAATATGAACCTTTTAATTCATGTGTATTTCCAACTCATCAAGAATATACTTCAAGGAAATCCTATGGCATCATGATAAACACTCAAACACTCAAATTCACCACAACCATTGGATTTGCTATCTCTTTTCCACTAAACTTGAAGAACATTGTCAAAAAGTCTTTGAGACAGTAAGATTATGCCTTGCCAATTTCTAAAGTTCAGAACCTCTGAAGTGAAGAAACTAGAGAATGTACAAAATACACTCCTAGGCTCACTCCAATAAATTTAAGCCTTAATGTACACACTGAATATTTTTTTGTCTTCTTGTTCATACAATTTGTCACCTCTTCTACTAGTCATCTTCCACAACATGTTTACCTATCCAAATTATCATGAAACATTATATAATGTCATCTCTACAATATTTGTTTCTCACAAGACCTTTTAAAATTTCTCTCCATTGGCTAACCTAAAAAAATTAATGTTAGCAATAAGGAAATAACTCTTCCAATCAATCGTTCTGCTATGTTGAGATCAATTCCACGAAAATCATCTTCCAACTTTTGAAGTATGCCAACAATCTCCCCATTTGGAAATGATGAAAACATGTGATGTGAAAAACAAACAATACAATTGGAAACAAACAATATTACTCCTAGAAAGATAATATCCAAGGAATAGAAAATTGAGCCAAAAAGAAGAATAGGACAAGAAAATGTGAGTAAAATAAAGGTGGTCTCCTATCCTAGACAAGGAAATTTCCTCATAAAAATATGATTGAAGAAAAATGTATAAAATTCTATAATTAAAATGGTACTATACAAATATTTATCCCACATTAATTACTATTTCATCCTTGATCATGATACAAATATTCCTTGGGAGATCATGTAAATAAACTCAGATTTGTAAAGAGTTGGTAAAGGGACCTAATTTTGTGAGCCAATCAACCAAATTGTTTGATGTAGGAGCATATTGGGTTCTTTGCAATCTTGTATCAACCAATAATATTTTTGTTTGGGTTCAGCAGCTTGTTCGAGAGAGCTCGGTAAAGTGTTCAGTAACTTCTCTTGTTTGATCATATGAAGATGTTGGTTCACCAATCAAGGTCAGTTACTTGTTTTAGTTGGCTTCATCAATGGGTCTTAATGGTTGTTCTTGACTGCCCGATGATTTCACCGACTGGTCTCTATTGCTAGATAGTCTTTCTCATCAAGTTGCTTTTTGGATGTTGGATCTTGTGGCTGACATGTGCATTTAACTTCCGTAGTGTAATTAATGCTTGGGTCTCTCATTGTGATTTGTGTGGACCTAAATTTGGGTTGTTGTTATTTCCTATGTTACATATTTAGGACCTTTTGGGGCTGACCTTTTCAGTAGCCTTTTGTATAAAAGTAGTGTTCTATTCTTAGATCGATAGGTATTTTTTGGAGTAGTCATTAGTTAGAAGATTTGGATCGAGGGTTTGTGACCTCGCATGCATGAGAACTATTTTGTAAAGAATTTGAATGTATTTATCCATAACCGGGAAGGCCTTACAACCCAACATGTATGAAGTCTAATGCAATAATATAATTTTTGTAATCCTCTCACTCTCTATGTTTTAAGTATTCCTTATTGTATTATGCAAGATGATTTGGTAGATGGGAGTGCCCTTGTCCCTAGTTTCTCACCCTCCTTGTATCAGGTGGTATTAGAGCGAAGGTTAGATCTGAGGTTGCTTCTTGTAAATCCTAGTTGGTTGATTTGTTGTAGGGTAGAAGATTGTGATCTAACCTACAATTACATAGGGTTTTGAGATGGTTTATGGGAGAGGAAATGAATATCTAGGCTTAGATGATATGACATGATAAATTGCTACAAGATTAGAAGCGGTTGAGATAGCCCAGTGCTGAGGAAGACATCTTGAGGATTCTATTGATGATTTATTTAAGGAAGCACAGGGAGAAGCCACACCTGGACCTGTGATGGACCAGGAAGAAGAAATATTCCTACAAGATTTGACAAGTTTGAATTCCACACCTTAGTTTAATCCTCCTGAGTATACTGGGAAGTTGGATTTGGATGAAATGATAAGCCGGATAACCAAAATGGAGAAATAATTTGAGTATGAGAATATAACAGAAGAGAAAAATGTGAAGATTTCAAGTACAAAGTTGAAAGGTCATGCATCCTTATGGTGGGAGCATCTGGAATTGGATCAGAAGAATAAGGGTAAAGACAACATCAAGGTATGGGATAAGATGATAAAAAAGTTGAAAGGAAAGTTTCTACCTTGTGATTACCAAATTAACTTAGTTAGGAGAATGCAAAGTTTGAAGCAAAAAGATAGCTCTGTGAAAGATTACACTGAGGAATTGTTTAGATTAGATATTAGATCTGGACATGCTGAAGATGAAGTGGAAACAATAGAAAGATAGCTAAATGGATTAAGGAGTTCTAGAAAAGATGAGATCATCTTGATCAAGATGTAGAGTATTGAGAAGGCTTATCAATTTTCCATAAAAACTTAGGATAAATTGAACAAAAGACATGAACAAACACAAAGACGAAGAGGTGGTAGATTCCCTAGGGGAAGAGGTAGATCTTACATTGAAAATAGTAGATCTGATAAGGACAAGACAAATCAAGGCATGAAACAAGACAAGGGTAAGACCGAGTGGAAAGGTGGAAGTTCATTCCAAGGAAGAGGAAACTAATCCAGAGGTGGATATAGTAGAAGAGGGTTCCAAGGAACTTGTTATAATTGTGGAGAAGAGGGACATAGATCATTTCAGTGTACACATGGAAGCAATAAAATCTGTGGGAGAAGAAATAATTTGGTGCAAGAAGAGTCACCAAATGAACCTCAGAAGGAAGGAAACCTAAAGGTCAGAAGGATATTATAGAGTGAGAATAATAAGCAAGATCCAGTAAGAAAGAGTTTGTTTAAGGTTGGATGCAGAGTTGTAGACAAAGTTTAGAGAGTAATTGTTGATAGTGGAAGCTCAAAGAATCTGGAATCTAAGGAAATGGTCAGTAAGTTGTAGTTGGAAAGAATGAAGAACCTGAATCCCTATGAGATTTCATGGATCAAGGATGAGAATACACCTATGGTGAGTCAACAACATTTTGTGAATCCAAAAATTGGAAAGTATTTTGACAAGGTTTTGTGTGATATTATGCCTATAGATTGTTATCATATTTTGTTCAGTAGACCTTGGAAATATGATAGACATTCTATACATGATGAAAGATTGAATAAGTATACTATTTGGGTTGATTGAAAGAAGAAAATATCATTACCTTTAGTTGAATAATATGTTGGTGGGATATGCACATCTATGAAATTTTGTTTGATAGAAGGTAGATAGTTTGTTAAGGATCTAAAGAGAAATGATGTATGTTATGCTTTGATTCCTAACAATCCAAGTGAATAAAAAGAAGATAAAACTCCTGATGAAGTTGAAAATTTTCTTACCAAATACAAGGAAATAATTGAATCAGATAATGTACTTGATAATTTTCCACCAATGAGAGATATATGCCATTTTATGTACCTGACACCAACCAAGAATGAGGAGCTCAACCGATAAGTTAATGAGTTGTCATAGAAAGGTTTGATCAGACAAAGTTTGAGTCCATGTGTAGTACCAACTATGTTATCACCTAATAAAAATGGAGAATGATGAATGTGTACTAATTCAAGAGTTATTAAGAAGATCACAGTTAAGTATTGTTTGCCTATACTAAGGATGGATGAGATAATGGATTGTTTGACTAGAGAAAAATATTTTACTAAGATTGATTTGAAGAGTGGATATCATCATATAAAAATTAGATAAGGTGATGAACGGAAGACTTCTTTCAAGAGAAAAGATCATTTGTATGAGTGTTTGGTTATACCTTTTGGTTTAACTAATGCCCTGATTACCTTTATGAGCTTAATGAATGAGGTTTTAAATAAATTTTTGGGTAAATTAGTGATTGTATACTTGGATGATATTCTAGTATTAAGTAAAACCAGAGAAGAGTGTTTGATTCATGTAAGACAATTTTTGCAGAGATTGAAAGAGGAAAAGTTGATCAATTTAACAAAGTGTTCCTACATGAAAGAAGAACTTGTGATGCAGGAGCATATTGTGTTCTTTGGCAATCCTGATGAACCAAAAATATGTTTTCTTTGGTTTGGTATCTTGATGGAGGCTGCTCGGTAAAGTGCTTGGTAACTAATTTTGTTTTCTTGATTAAAGACTTGTTTGTTCACTTCTTAGGCTTAGTTACTTGTTTATGTTTTGTTTTACTAGCGGGTCTTGGTAGTTGTTTTGATACATGATGGGTTTTCACCGACTGGTCTCTATGTTCGGTTGGCTTCCTTACTGACTTGTGTATTTTTATGTTGGATCTTCTCGCTGACTTATGCATTTAATTTTTGTAGCATAATTAATGTTGGGATCTCTCATTGGGATAAGTGTGGACCTAACTCTGGGTCATTGTTGTTTCCTATGTTGGATCTTTAGGATCTGAGTGCCAGCCTCTTTGGTGGACTCTTGTATATATTTGATTTTTCATTCTCAAATTAGGGGTTTGTTTTGGGAGGACATAGAAGATAATGCTAGTAGATTTATATCGCAGGTCTATGACCTCGCATGTATGAAGATTATTATGTAAACATCTGAATATATATGGCTGAAACTGGTAAGGCCTTATGGCCCATCATGTAAGAAGTTTGATGAAATAATATAAAGGTTGGTTGTTCCATCTCTCACCTTCTATGTTGTTGCTTCTGTGTTGTGTTCTACAAGCTAGTTTTCTAGCGAGGAGTGCCTTTGGCCCTAGTTACTAACCCAACTTGCATCAAGTGGCATTCGAGCAAAGGTTTATCTAGGTTCCTTCGTGTAATCCCGAACCCTAGTTGGTTTATATTGTTGTGGGGTAGCTGATTTTTATCTAACCTACAATTGTAGAGGGTTTGAAGATGGTTTGTGGGAGAAGAAATGCATATCTAGGACTAGCTAATATGCTTAGAAATATTGCTACAAGATTGGAAGTTGTTGAGTCATCCTAGCATAGAGGAAGACATGTTGAGGATGTTAGTGATGATGAAGTTGAAGAAGTGCAAGGAGAAGTTTAACATGCACCTGTGATGGATCAGTAAGAAGAAAGATTCTTGAGAGCTCTGACAACTTTGAAGTTCAAACCTCAATTTAATCTTCACGAGTATAGTGGCAAGTTGGATTTTGATGAATTGATAGACTCGATAACTGAGATGGAGAAATACTTTGAGAATAAAAATGTATTAGAGGAGAAGAAATTAAAGATTGCAAGCACAAATTTGAAAGGTCATGCATCCTTTTTGTGGGAGCATCTGCAATTGGTTTGAAAGAAGAAAGGAAAAGAAAAAATCAAGGTATGGGATAAGATGATAAACAAATTGAAAGGCAAGTTCCTACCTTGTGATTACTAGATTAACCTAGTAAGGAGAATTAAAAGTTTCAAGTAGAAAGATAGTTTGGTAAAATATTACACCGAGGAGTTTTATAGATTGGATATTAGATTTGGACATGTTGAAGATGAGGTGGAAACAATATCAAGGTATCTGAATGTATTATGAATTTCTATACCAGATGAGATGAACTTGGTAAAGATGGAGAGTATTGAACATGCATATCATTTTTCCCTAAAATCCAAGGAGAAATTGAACAAGAGATATAAATAAAGGAAAATAGGAAGAGGTGGTAGATTCCCTAGAGGACGAGGCAGATCTCATGGTGAAAATAGTAGATCTCAACTAGACAAGATAAATCTAGACACATATCAAGACAAAGGAAAGACATAATGGAAAGGTGGAAGTTCATACCAAGGAAGAGGGAACTATTCTCGAGGTGGTTATAATAAAAGAGGGTTCCAAAGAGCTTGTTACAATTTTGGTGAAGAAGGGCATAAAACCTTTGAGTGTACACATCCAAGCAAGAAAGTTGGTAGTAGTACAAATTCTTTGGTGCAAGAAGAGTCACCGAATGAACTTGAGAAGGAAGGAATCTAATGATCAAAAGGATACTTTGTAGTGAGAAAGATAAGAAAGATCCTACAAGGAAATTTTTTTTCAATACTAGATGTAGAGTTGCAGACAAAGTTTGGAAAGTAATTGTTGATAGTGGAAGCTAGGAGAATTTGGGACCTGAGGAGATTGTCACAAAGTTGCAGTGGGAAAGAATGAAGCCCTATCATATTTTATGGATCAAGGATGAGCATACATTAATGGTGAGTGAACAATGTTTTGTGAATTTGAAAATTGGAAAGTATTATGACAAGGTATTTTGTGATTTTATGCCAATGGATTGTTGTCATATTTTGTTGGGTGGACACTTGGAAATATGATAGACATGTTATAAAAAAGGAAGAGTGAATAGATATACTATTTGGGTTGATGGAAAGAAACAAATTTTGTTACCTTTGATTGAAGAATCTATTGATGAGATATGTACATCTATGAAAGTTTTTTTGATGGAAGGTAGATAGCTTGTTCTGATGACATGTAACTGATTGAATTTTTGAAGATGCTAAGTTGATGATCATGCAAGACATTAAATAAATTAATGTATTGTATTTTCATTGATGTTAACTTGATATAATTTGTATGGTCATGGAAATACTGTCAAAGTCTTCAAAGATTTGATGAATCAAAGGCTATGCTATAAGTAATGCATAAAAGTCAAGTATTCACTAAGTGACTGCATACACCAACGGAGTGTACACCAATGGTCAGAGTAAAAGTATAGAGTCACAGTGTTTCCTAGTGAGCTAATGCACATCATTACCGATGAGCAAAGTTACAGTGTTGCCTGAAAAGAAAAGCATAGATTAACCCGATGGAAAGAATTTCAATCTTTCCTGACAGAAAAGACAAGAATGGATATCCCAATGACAACTGAAGTCACACTGATAGAACAGTCAGTTATCACCGATGAATAACTAAAGTGTCCACTGACAGAATAGAGAGTTCAAAAAATGAAAAAATGCTTAGTTGTCAAGAAGCTAAAGATAGAATTAACGAATACTTATCATTTTTTTAATCATCCAGATAAAGTCAAAGATAAGTAATTGATTTAAAGTTGATTTGTCCAGTTGGCGAGAAGATCTCTTTGAGATAAATCAGGAGTTTGCTTTAAATCTATTAGCAAAAATTGTGGAACACGCCAAGAATCAAGAAAGCCAAGAAAAGGGGAAATCATGTCTATATAGAGACAAACCCAATTAATTACGAATGGGGATTGTGTGGGGAGAAAAAGAGAAGAGGAAAGATGATAAAGAAAATCTGAAGGAGAAGAAAGTCTACTTGTTGGAATAGTCCCAAGGGATAACTGAGAAGGGGGGTGAATCAGTTATCAACTAGTTTAATTATTTTGTACAATTAATTACAAAATAATATTAAGCATTAACACATTCATATAATACAAGATTGAACACAAAAATTTTGGTTACGAGGAAACCAATTAGGTAAAAATCCCGATGGGAATTAGCACCCGCAAAGAACTGTACTTGAAAATAATAATCCCTATTAGAAGATATTACAACCCTGTTAGGAGTTGATCTTTACAATGAAATAAGTATAGAGACCTGGTTAAGGGTCAAACCCTGTTAGGAGTCTTTAACAAATAACCTTGTTAGGGGTGAGGAATCACTATCCAAAAGCTCACTGCTAAAATGATGAAGGCTGCAACCTTTAGTAAAAAAGATATACACTATATCTGATAAATGAACTATTTGAGTAGACCTACTATCTTGATAAGTTCCAATGTATTGTATCCTTTCACTCCTTCTTCAAATAGATCTTTTCTTGATGAATGAAATGTCTTTAGTGTCCCAAAACAACTGACATTCTATTATGTACTTTTTTTTTGTCTCTTTTCTTATCATTCACACTTGGTGATCTTCAAATGAACTACTATAAGTATCTTCTCCACAAGATATGATCTTTGTCAGCTATAGAAATCCTTTTAGTACTTCTTTAGTTAGCCAAACCAAGCATGCAACATAATTAGAACCGTGCAACTCAAACTGAATAGACGTATCGCTTCATGTACTTGGTCCACCAAAATTACTTAAACATCATACTTCGGATGAAACATGATTAGTGCCTTTGGTTAATAGTATTTAACTCATAACTAAACATTATTCTGAACATGCATAGCCCGAAGATAGACGCAATGAAAGAATCAGTAAAATTATTGTCGGCTTCCTGAAAATAGTCTTCTAAAACTGTGGCTGGTAAATAGAATAACATAACTCAACTATTACTGAACATCCAAATATACACATATGTAAATGGTGTAGTAACTATTTCTATGTCATGCCCAAAACTAGGGCAAAACAAACACACAAATTTTATTTTTTTAAATGCATAAGCATGCACAACTATCAGGGGAAGAGTTGGGAGGACAAAAGCAAGGAATAGTTAACCTTCGAATCTCATGGTATAAGCGCAGACTGAAAAAGGGTCAAGCCATAACAGATGAAAATTGGGAATCAACTTATTCTATGGTTATCTGAATACCCAACTTGGGTTTACCTAAGTCTGACTTTCTCATTTAAAAATCATGATGGTAGTTAGTGGATTCAGGAACATATGATGATCTGGGTTGCCCTTACTTAACCTTATATCTAGATCGTAACTTAATTCATCCATGTTTAATTATAGTTAACATAAGACAAAGAGATATTGACAAGGTTGTGATTGAATAACATTTTAAACTATATAATTGAACTATTAATTAAAATCCAATCTACGATCAATTCCAATTTCCTAACCTATTAAATATCATCAATAGAATTATTCACCTATGGTAAAACAACATTCTTTTCTAATCCATCAATTTTAATGTACGACTTTAATTTAACCTTATCATTTAGACAATAGAAATATCTCATAATACAACATTAAATTTACTTTTAACTATAATCGAGTATAAACCTAAATTAGATCACAAGAGCAATATAATCCCTAATAATTAGATTTGTAAAAGTCACAATTATAAATTAACATAACCAACTAATGTTACATAACCCTTAAAATGAACAATCATTATATTATTGAGTGGATCTAATTCAAATTAGAAATTAACAATCTTATCCATCATCAAAACACTTAAGAATATAAAGTTGACAATTAAAAGAAACTACCACATTAATTTGATGTACAAATGTGCCTAAAACATTACACCTTAAAAGATTTAAAACAAAATAATCACATCTTATAAACTAATTTAATATTTACTAACTAATTAGTAGTCTAACCATCTAATAACCCTACTACTCCTAAATAAAATTTTAAACTACCAACACCAAATCCCATAACTTAATCTAACATTAACCTTTATATAAAAAGAAACAAGGCTATGGTTTCAAAATCTGCAAGGGAAAGGAAGGGTACAAAAGGACATGACATACAAGGGGGTCCCACCAAACTACCTACAAACCTCACTAAACATAGAATAATCCTCACCTAGTCTAGTCCATCATTACATGGCAAGGCAAGTGGTCTTGGGGCCCACCAACAACTTTCCCCCATTCCCAAAACAAGCATTTTGCATGGTAGGGGAAGAAAGATTTTGCAGAAAATGGGGCACACTTTGCAAGGAGGAGATGATGGGGTTTGTGGTGGCCCACCAAACCAAAAAGGTCACCTCCCAAGGAAAGAATTCGTAGGAATTGAGGAGGGGGGGAGTTGACTTTCAAGGGTCACGTCAGAAGGCTTGCTTGGGGGAGTGGACAGAAAGATAAAGGTGGCGAGATTACCAAGTAGTCTAGCCCCCCCACCAAAAAGGTGAATTAATATATCTTGTTTTTAAAAGTAAGTCTCCTTTTTTTTTTTATATTGTGTCATAGATTTTGGAATAGACTAGGCTTTGAAAACCAACGCATGGGAAGGATATAATTTGAATTAATAATTATTAAAAGGATTAAGATGAGATGATAAGGAAGGCTATGGGACCCACAAGCTTTAAGTTATATGGATTTTATAAATCTTTATTGATTAAGGGTTAGCTAATAACAGTAATGATAAGATTGGGGATTAGGATTACTAATACCAATTAAGAAAGTATAATGAAAAGGGAAGAGAATATTCTCTATGATAAGAGAATAATTTTCTTCCCATACAAAATCTAGATATTTTATGCTCTTAAAAATCTAGAAGATGTCATTGCAAATGTATGAACTTTTCCTTTAATTTCTTTGCTTGATTTTTTTGAAAGCCACATGAATGCATTGATTTATCCAATTAGTGTATTATACAAGGGGAATTATGGGTTGAATAATATCTGTATGAGATTTTAACATAGAATCTAACATGTTTATATGTTCATTTTTACAAGCTTCAATTTAGAGGAATAAGGATGAGACTTTGTTCAAAAGGAGATTGATTACAATGAATAAGAAAATTTACAACCAACATTAGAGAGATTAATAAAATTCATTCTTCAACCAATGTATGTAATCTAATGAAACTTCTATTTTATCTATTCTATCAATCCTTGGATATCATTTCACAAGAAGAATAACGTTTCCATTACAAGAATTAGAATACTCTTAAGAATGAAGGTAGTGAGTCTTTGTTTCATTATGGTAACCTCTTTCAATACAAATACATATCCTTCATGATGGAGAAGGCTTCATATATACATGAGTAACTTACAATATTCCAACTCAAAATGAAGAAGCATTGCACATGCTACTTGAAGATGTTTTTCAATACATTACAATATGCAACAAGAGGAGGATCTTACTACAAGGATCAACAACACAACAACATAAGGTGTTTCCACACAATCACACCAAAGAGTGAACTCCTTCAAAGCTTCATCCACATTTTTCTTGACATCAATACCTACAATGAAAGGGGGAGAACCATGGGATGCTCACCTTCCAACCAAGGTCTCTATGAGACCACCCCCGAGCTTGGAGAATCAAGGCTAAACGGGTATGCTTCAAAAAAAATGCTCACAACACTACACATATGCATGAACAACAATTAACTCCCTCCCAAGGCTACACAACTGAGTTTTACAAGCTCATTGAAAGAGGGTGAAGGTGGTATTTTCCAATAGGGAGAATGCCATTGCATCCAACTTTCTCAACATGAGTATTTCATTTGCCTCTTCAAGGATACATTATCAACCCTCCATACACATACTTTGCTTATCAACATCCTCAAGATGCAAGGATACAAATGGCTTCATGGAGCCCATACACCATGAATTTATCCCTCTTCTCTAAGAGAAGAGACTCTCACCACAATGGAGAGC
>MU226921.1:1521229-1549754 GCA_018584345.1 Thuja plicata | reverse complement strand
AAGTTAGGTGCATAAGACCATTTCTATTTTCGCCACTCTTGAAAAGTGGGCATTTTGGAGGGTCATAATGGTGACCTAGGTTTCTCCCATAGGTGAAAACTAACCCTCACCCAAGGTACCCACTTAGGGTTAACTAATCTAGGTCAAAAAATACACTCTAGGGTCACTTTTAACCCTCCAAAGTACCCCTAAGGTTCAAATCCGAGTTTCAACATGATAGGAACCCTACAAGGCAAGTGATTAATATAATGTCATCAAAGGTTAAGTGATTCTTGTCCAATTCCTAAATGACATGTCACTATCCACATAGACAACACAAGTGTCAAGTGACACCAACAAAATATACATCACATTCACAAATGACATATTCAAATAACAACATGCATTAAAACTATCAACACACATATAGATTACATTTACAACAAGGGTCACATTATAATCAAGGTTTCAATCCCTTATTGGATTAAACCTTGGCTTACTCGATTTACATGTGTTTAGCCCTGATTCTCCAAAAATTTCCATGGTTCCCATTTTTGCACACTAAATTTTGAGCATCAGTAGTCCAAGATGATAAAATTACATGCAATATATATTTTCAAATTATAATTTGCAACAATAATCTATAAGCAGAATTAAGCCTTTAATCGAAATTTTCATACATAAATGTTTAAAACATAAGAATTCCTTAATCACCGTGACATAATCATTCATACAGTAGTCAAGTCAAATCATAATTCAGTCTTCTCATCAATTCATTGATCTAACCATATATAATCAAAGTCAACCACCTGTTCTAGGTCTAATCCATATCAAAATATAATCCACACAATATAATCATCATCACATCATAATATCACGAGTGCCTGTCAGGATAACAAAAAGATGTATCAATGTATCAAAACATAAAGTGTCAAAGTGTGACCAAAAAAATGAATGTATGATGGGTCGGGGTGAGGCCTCACATCCTCCCCCACTAGGCATGAACTTCCTCCTTTAGTTCATCAAAAAGATATGGGTACTGAGATCTCATCAGTGCTGCATCCTCCCATGAAGCTATGACCTCATCATAACAATCCCACTAGACCCTAAACTGGTCTAGCTCTCAGCCTCGAAGTGCAAGGGTCCATCAAGCTATAATGAAAATGGGCTCTAGTGCTAGCTGCCCATCCAACTCCACCCGCAAGGCATCCCAATATATAATGTGAGACTCATCATAAATATATTCTGAAGCACAGATACATGAAACACATCGTGGATGCATGACAGGCTAGGTGGCAATGCTATACGGTAGGCAACTAGTCCTATCCTCTCCAATATCTTGAAAGGTCCAACAAAGCGAGGTGCTAACTTAGAGCCCTTTCCAAAATAGATTGGACTCTTATGTGAACACACTCTCAAGAAGACCCTATCTCCAACCATATACTCACGATCAACCCTCTTCGCATCTGCATACTTCTTTTGTCGATCCTGAGCCTCCCTAAGGTGTTTCCTAATCAAGGCAACCTGCTGCTCCATATCCTTGACCAATTGAGGTCCAATAGATACTCTATCCTTGATCCTGTCCCAACTTAGTGGTGTCTTGCATGGTCTACCATACAAGGCCTGATATGGTGGCATACCTAGAGAAGAATGATGCCCATTATTATAGGCAAATTTGACCAGATTTAGGTATTCCTCCCACTTGACCTGATGGTCCATCACATACATGCACAACATTTCCTTCAATACCTGGTTAACCCTCTCGGTCTGGCCATCTGTTTGAGGGTGATATGCTGTACTAAAATTGAGCCTAGTGCCCAATGCTGCCTGTAACTCTCTCCAAAAGGCTGATGTGAACAAGGAGTCTCTATCAGAGATGATCTTATGGGGAATTCCATGAAGTCTAACAATATCACGCAAAAAGACCTGAGCTATGTCTCGTGCTATGAATGTAGTACGCAAGGGTGAGAAGTGGGCAACCTTGGTCAATGTGTCGACTATCACCAAGATAGAATCATGGCGGTGAGAAGACATAGGGAGGCCAACAATGAAGTCCATAGATATAGTATCCCACTTCCACTCGGCAATCTCGTGTGGTTGTAAGAGCCCACCTGGATGACCATGCTCTGCCTTCACTCTCTGGAACTCAAGGCATCTAGAAACAATGCTGGCAATCTACAATCTCATACCCAACCAATGGTACAACTATCTGATATCAGCATGCATTTTCTTAACTCCCGGATGAGCTACATAAGGGGCTCTGTGAGCATCAAGTATAATAAAATCTCGCAAGTCACCCATAGAGGGTACATAGATGCATCCCCTATGACGTAGAGTTCCATCAAAATCCAAGGAATAATCATCAAATTTCCCTTCCAGGGGTCTCTGAGAATGGATAAACTGACAAATCTCCACATAAAATCCATCCCCTGGAAAATGGTGCAAAATACAGTCCCTCAAATCTATACTAGAAGTCATAGATGAGAGCTCATGTTGCCTCCTACTCAAAGCATCTGCAACTACATTCTCTTTCCCCTTGATGTAATGAACATCAAAATTGTACTCACACAAAAACTCCGTCCATCTCCTCTACCTAGCATTAAGATTGGGCTGTGTAAAGATATACTGTAGGCTCATGTGATCTGAATGAAGCTCAAATCGGTGACCTAGAAGGAAATTTCACCATCTAACTAAAGCATGAACCACTACTATGAGTTCTAGGTCATGAGTAGGATAATTAAGTTCATGATTCTTTAGCTTGCTCGACTCGAAAGCTACAGGACGGCCCTCCTGCATAAGGACTGCTCCTAAACCATCCAATGAAGCATCAGTACATACCACAAAATCTGCCGAAGGATCTGGCACTGCTAAAATCAGTACACTAGTGAGGGCTCTCTTGAGCTCCTCGAAGGCTCTCTCACACTTCTCTGTCCATTCAAACCTCTTCCCCTTTCTCTGAAGGGAGGTGATGGGATGAACCACTCTAGAAAATCCTTCCACAAAGCGTGTGTAATATCCTGCTAAGCCCATAAAAATCCTGACCTCAGTGACACTGGTGGGTGTTGGCCAATCCATAATAGCTCTAATCTTCAATGGGTCCATAGAGATCCCATCATCGGATATAACATGACCGAGATAATGCACCTCAGGTCTAAAGAAGGCACACTTTGACAAGCTGCCATATAACTGATTCTCCCTCAACCGCTACAGAACCTATCTCAGGTGATCCTCATGCTCCTCATTGCAAGAATATATCAAAATATTATCAAGGAATATGATCACAAATTTATCCAAAAATGTATGAAATACTCTGTTCATGAGGCTCATGAACATAGCTGGAGCATTCGTGAGGCCAAATGGCACTACTATGAACTCATAGTGACCATACCTCATGTGGAAAGCAGTCTTGTGGATATCACTTTCCACAATCTGTAACTGATGGTACCCCGACTTCAGATCTATCTTTGAGAACACTCGGGCACCCTGCAACTGATCAAATAGATCATCGATCCTAGGGAGTGGGTATCAGTTCTTAATTGTTACTTTGTTCAGCTGCCGATAATCAATGCACAATCAAAGTGAATAGTCCTTCTTCTTCACAAAAATCACAGGTGCACCCCAAGGTGATACACTAGGTCGGATATGCCCTTTCTCCAAGAGCTCCTCTAACTGAATCTTGAGCTCATCGAGCTCATGTGTGGTCATCTTGTAGGGTGCTCTAGACACTGGCTCAGCTCTGGGTACAAGATCTATGTGAAAATCAACTGCCCTAGGTGGGGGCATACTAGGTAGCTCAGTAGGGAACACATCTGCAAACTCTTGAAGAATAGGATAATCCTCAAGCAAAGGCTCTCCTCCTAAATCCTCCTCTCTATCACTAATGCTAATGGAAAATAACTGACATCCCTTCCGCATGCACCACTTAAGATGCATAGCGGAAATAATGTGAAGGGATACGGGCCTCTAAACCCCAATTATCACCATAGAAATGTCATGATCATCAACACACTCAACCTTCTTCTGACAATAATCCACCTTGGTGCTGTGGGCACATAGCCAATCCATGCCAAGGACTACATCATAAGAACCTAGAGGGGTAATGTGGAGATCATTCATCGTGGTAAGGTCTCCAATCTGAATCTAACAACTGTGAACTAAGGAACTAACTAAGACTCTAGCTCCTGAAGCTAACTCAACCTCCCAACCGACATCCTGTCTAACTACCACCAGCCCGCAATGCTCCACTACATAGGGAGATATAAAGGAGTCTGTGGCTCCTGAATCAAACAAGATAGAAACACTGGTACCCTGAATCATACCTATGGCCTCAATGACCATGGTCTAATGCTCGGCCTGGCGGTTATCAACCACTACAAAAACTCTATGGGCTCTACCCATATCTCCAACTGTAGGCTTTGAGGTAGCCCCTCTCTGACCACTGGCTACCTGTCCATGTGGGAACTCTCTCATTAAATGACCCATACCACTGCAAGTGTAACATGTCCCACGAGTCTGAATCTGCACTCCCTGTGTCCTAGGCTGCTCTAACCCTTCGGTCCTACTGGAACCATTGTATCCACCCCTAGAGGACTGCTGAGTCCTAGCTAGCTATGTCTGAGGGGTCTATGTCCTATGATCCTATCTAGGGCCCTATGGCTACCACTACTTGGGCTTAGAGCCCTGATAACCCTATGAATGCCTCTGTCTGGAATCCTGCTGGGATCTCTCCTGCTGAGACTGTTGACCCGTAACGGATCCTGCTGAGTGATTCTGCTTCCCTTTCCAAGAGGACCTCTGTTGTCCTAACTACTAGGAAGAGGGGTTTCGGTGCTGGGACTAATCTCGAGACTCCTGTCTATTACAGAACTCCTTGGCTACAAGTGCCATCTCAACTGCCCCTCTGAATGTAGTAGGGAATGCTAGGCGTACTATGCCTTGAAGACACATATTAAGTCCCTTAATGAAATGATGAATATGCAGTTTCTCATGCTTCATGTAATCAACATATGGAAGGAGCTCGAGAAACTCACTCTCATACTAATTCACCATGAGGCCTCTCTACTGGAGATCATGGAACTCCTCTATCTGTCTCTGTCTAACATGCTCAGAGAGATATCTCTCACGAAAACGGGCCTCAAAAGTCTCCCAAGTGAGTGTGTCAATACTCACTCCACCAATGGATACCTCTTGCTCCCACCAAGTGGAAGCCCTCTCCCATAGGAGATGGATGGATAGTCAGGCCTTTAGATTAGTCCCAAAAGGGCGCAATCTAAAGCATCATTGTAAACTCTTTAACCAGGCCTCTGCTACTGTCCCATCAGTGGATCCCAAAAACAAGGGTGGACGGAGTCATAATAACTCTCGGATCTCATCTCCAACATCTCTAGGGGGTCTCTCCCTGGCACATAACTCATGCTCGCATGGGATAACAACCCGATGAACTGACTCCTCCTCCTGATCATCATGACCATGAACAGATCTGGGTGGAGGACTCCTACTCCTCTCCCTGCTAACTGCTCTCTCATTCTCTGAAACATGTGCTTCCCCTTCGGGAACCTGCTGCTGAACTATGGGTGGCAGTCTATGCTGAATCACCCCAATCAGATTTTGAGGAATATCCATAATATCTTGGTTAGGGTTCGAAGGTGGTGGTGGTGGTGGTGGAGGTGGATCTTCCTGCCCTACCCCCGTATGGGGAGCTCTATGACCTATGCCCCACTGGTTAGATCTGGTGACCGCAGGCATCCTACATAATAAATTAAGTTTTAGAGTGAGTTGAAATGTAATGGGTTAGGTTCCTTGTGTCAAAACCTGGCTCTGATACCAAAATGTCATGCCCAAAACTAGGGCAAAACACACACAATTTTTTTTTTTTTAAATACATAAGCATGCACAACTATCAAGGGAAGAGTTGGGAGGATAAAAGCAAGGAATAGTTAACCTTCAAATCTCATGGTATAAGCGCAGACTGAAAAAGGGTCAAGCCATAATAGATGCAAATTGGGCATCAACTTATTCTACGGTTATCTGAATCCCTAACTTGGGTTTACCTAAGTCTGATTTCCTCATTTAAAAATCATGATGGTAGTTAGTGGATTCAGGAACATATGATGATCTGGGTTGCCCTTACTTAACCTTATATCTAGATCGTAACTTAATTAATCCATGTTTAATTCTAGTTAACATAAGACAAAGAGATATTGACAAGGTTGCGATTGAATAATATTTTAAACTATATAATTGAACTATTAATTAAAATCCAATCTACGATCAATTCCGATTTCCTAACCTATTAAACATCATCAATAGAATTATTCACCTATGGTAAAACAACATGCTTTTCTAATCCATCAATTTTAATGTACGACTTTAATTTAACCTTATCATTTAGACAATAGAAATATCTCATAATACAAAATTAAATTTACTTTTAACTATAATTGAGTATAAACCTAAATTAGATCACAAGAGCAATATAATCTCTAATAATTAGATTTGTAAAAGTTGCAATTATAAATTAACATAATCAACTAATGTTACATAACCCTTAAATTGAACAATCATTATATTATTGAGTGGATCTAATTCAAATTAGAAATTAACAATCCTATCCATCATCAAAACACTTAAGAATATAAAGTTGACAATTAAAAGAATCTACCCCATTAATTTGATGTACAAATGTGCCTAAAAAATTACACCTTAAAATATTTAAAACAAAATAATCACATCTTATAAACTAATTTAATATTTACTAACTAATTAATAGTCTAACCATCTAATAACCCTACTACTCCTAAATAATATTTTAAACTACCAACACCAAAGTCCATAACTTAATCTAACATTAACCTTTATATAAAAAGAAACAAGGCTATGGTTTCAAAATTTGTAAGGGAAAGGAAGGGTACAGAAGGACATGACATACAAGGGGGTCCCACAAAACTACCTACAAACCTCACTAAACATAGACTAATCCTCAACTAGTCTAGTCCTTCATTACATGGAAAGCCAAGTGGTCTTGGGGCCCACCAACAACTTTCCCCCATTCCCAAAACAAGCATTTCACATGGTAGGGGAAGAAAGATTTTGCAGCAAATGGGGCACACTTTGCAAGGTGGAGATGATGGGGTTTTTGGTGGCCCACCAAACCAAAAAGGTCACCTCCCAAGGAAAGAATTCACAGGAATTGAGGAGGGAGGGATTTGACTTGCAAGGGTCATGTCAGAAGGCTTGCTTGGGGGAGTGGACAACAAGATAAAGGTGGCAAGATTGCCAAGTAGTCTAGCCCCCCCACTAAAAAGGTGAATTAATATATCTTATTTTTAAAAGAAAGTCTCCTTTTTATTTTATTTTATTTTATTGTTTCATAGAGTTTGAAATAGACTAGGCTTTGAAAACCAATGCATGGGAAGGATATAAATTGAATTAATAATTATTAAAAGGATTAAGATGAGATGATAAGGAAGGCTACGGGACCCACAAGCTTTAAGTTATATGGATTTTATAAATCTTTATTGATTAAGGGTTAGCTGATAACAGTAATGATAAGATTGGGGACTAGGATTACTAATACCAATTAAGAAAGTATAATGAAAAGGGAAGGGAATATTCTTTGTGGTAAGAGAATAATTTCCTTCCCATACAAAATCCAGAGATTTTATGCTCTTAAAAATCTGGAAGATGTCATTGAAAATGTATGAACTTTTTCTTTCATTTCTTTGCTTGATTTTTTTGAAAGCCACATGAATGCATTGATTTATCCAATTATTCTATTATACA
Organism: Thuja plicata; assembly: GCA_018584345.1. Classification (NCBI taxonomy): domain Eukaryota; kingdom Viridiplantae; phylum Streptophyta; class Pinopsida; order Cupressales; family Cupressaceae; genus Thuja; species Thuja plicata. The sequence continues at coordinate 1,541,993 of MU226921.1, read as the reverse complement.
AGGCAAATTATCGGTCGAATAATAGTTATATGATATTTTAACATGGAATCTAACATGTTTATATGTTCATTTTTACAAGCTTCAATTTAGAGGAATAAGGATGAGACTTTGTTCAAAAGGAGATTGATTACAATGAATAAGAAAATTTACAACCAACATTAGAGAGATTACTAAAATTCATTCTTCAACCAATGTATATAATCTAATGAAACTTCTATTTTATCTATTCTATCAATCCTTGGATATCATTTCACAAGAAGAATAACATTTCCATTACAAGAATTAGAATACTCTTAAGCATGAAGGTAGTGAGTCTTTGTTTCATTATGGTAACCTCTTTCAATACAAATACATATCCTTCATGATGGAGAAGGCTTCATATATACATGAGTAACTTACAATATTCCAACTCAAAATGAAGAAGCATTGCACATGCTACTTGAAGATATTTTTCAATACATTACAATATGCAACAAGAGGAGGATCTTACTACAAGGATCAACAACAGAAAAACATAAGGTGTTTCCACACAATCACACCAAAGAGTGAACTCCTTCAAAGCTTCATCCACATGAGTCTTGACATAAATACCTGCAATGAAAGGGGGAGAACCATGGGATTCTCACCTCCTAACCAAGGTCTCTATGAGACCACCCCCGAGCTTGGAGAATCAAGGCTCAACGGGTGTGCTTCAACAAAAATACTCACAACACTACACATATGCATGAACAACAATTAACTCCCTCCCAAGGATACACAAATGAGTTTTACAAGCTCATTGAAAGAGGGTGAAGGTGGGATTTTCCAATAGGGAGAATGCCATTGCATCCAACTTTTTCAACATGATTATTTCATTTTCCTCTTCAAGGCTACATTATCAGACCTCCATACACATACTTTTCTTATCAACATCCTCAAGATGCAAGGATACAAATGGCTTCATGGAGCCCATACACCATGAATTTATCCCTCTTCTCTAAGAGAAGAGACTCTCACCAAAATGGAGATCCCAACTAACCCATTCACCCAAGGCCACTTCTTCCCTTCCCAAAAGGGTGAGTAATGCCTCACTCCCATGAACAAGAACTCTCTCATTCAAGCAAAAATAAAACCATAAACATGAATTTCAAAACCCAAATGTCATCCCATACAAAACAATGATACAAACAACATTTTATATATGCAAGAGAGAGCAAGAAAAACATGCTCATCTAATGGATAAAGAAAGAAGACTTCCATGGAAATGAGTAACCAACCTTTCAATTGTGCTATGGAAAAATGAAACTTGAGAAGAGCCCAATTCCTTATCTCTCCCCTCCTTCCAAAACCCTAATTGTCTCTAAAATTAGAGAGTGGGTGAACACCCACTAAGTCTCCCAAAACCCTCTAAAAAGACCTCTAAAAGTGCACTCAAGAACTAGCTATAATGAGGTATGACAACTAGCATTTTTTGTCTCCCCTCTTAATTGTTGGGTTGGCAAGGAGTGTGGGACAAGTTAGGTGCATAAGACCATTTCTATTTTCGCCACTCTTGAAAAGTGGGCATTTTGGAGGGTCATAATGGTGACCTAGGTTTCTCCCATAGGTGAAAAATAACCCTCACACAAGGTACCCACTTAGGGTTAACTAATCTAGGTCAAAAAATACACTCTAGGGTCACTTTTAACCCCTCCAAAGTACCCCTAAGGTTCAAATCCGAGTTTCAACATGATAGGAACCCTACAAGGCAAGTGATTAATATAATGTCATCAAAGGTTAAGTGATTCTTTCCCAAGTCCTAAATGACATTTCACTATCCGCATAGACAACACAAGTGTCAAGTGACACCAACAAAATATACATCACATTCACAAAATAACATATTCAAATAACAACATAAATTAAAACTATTAACACACATATAGATTACATTTACAACAAGGGTCACATTACAATCAAGGTTTCAATCCCTTATTGGATTAAACCTTGGCTTACTCAATTTACATGTGTTTAGCCCTGATTCTCCAAAAATTTCCATGGTTCTCATTTCTGCACACTAAATTTTGAGCATGATTAGTCCAAGATGATAAAATTACATGCAATATATATTTTCAAATTATAATTTGCAACATTAATCTATAAGCAGAATTAAGCCTTTAATCAAAATTTTCATACATAAATGTTTAAAACATAAGAATTCCTTAATCACCAAGACATAATCATTCATACAATAGTCAAGTCAAATCACAATTCAGTCTTCTCATCAATTCACTTATCTAACCATATATAATCAAAGTCAACCACCTATTCTAGGTCTAATCCATTTGAAAATATAATCCACACAATATAATCATCATCACATCATAATATCATGAGTCCCTGTCGGGGTAACGAAAAGTGTATCAATGTATCGAAACATAAAGTGTCAAAGTGTGACCAAAAAAATGAAGCTATGATGGGTTGGGGTGAGGCCTCACAGTCTAAAACATAAAAACAACCACGCAAGGCTTCCTCATATCCATAGTGAAAACTGAATATAGTTCACTGCTATATACTATATGTTGTCATCAATGACAAACATACAGTCAACTATTTGCACAGAAGAAAATCTCCAACAATCTCCCCCTTTGAGATTGATGGCAACATATGATTAAAAATACCATCAATCCAAAAGTGTTTTCTTTCTTTTTACAATATTTTCAATATCCTCATCAAAGGTTCCTCTCCACTGTTGTAGCTTCTCTGACTATGTTTTTATTTTCATGACTATATACTCCCCCAAATTATATGCTCCCCATTACTATATACTCCCCCTTTGACATCAATGGAAAAGGGTGCCAAACACAAATAAGCATAGGTACTACTCTAGAAGTAGAGTAGTCAACCATTCATCAGTCACCAAGGACTGATGTTCTTTGCTAAAAATTCTAATTAGACTCAAGAAAGGGAATTACTCCCAGCTTCTCCCTAAAATAATTAAAAGTATCTTTTGATTAAGGATTTTTAAAAATATTTGCTAACTGTTCTATAGTGCTCACATAATCCAATTTTACTTCTCTGTCTGCAACTTTTTCTCTTAGAGAATGATATTTGATGTCAATGTGTTTTGTCTTTGCGTGCATCACAGGGTTCTTTGACATATTTATAGTGCTAGTGTTATAATAGTGAATAACAATAGGATAATCAATTTGAATACCAAATTCTTTAATCATCTGTTTGATCCAAACCATTGTTGAACAATTCAATGTTGCTGCAACATACTTAGCTTCTACTGTCAACTAAGAGATACAATTTTGTTTCTTTCTTGTCCAAGTAACCAACCTATCTCAAAGAAATACCACTCCTCCTGATGTACTCTTTCTGTCATCAACACAACCTGCCCAATCAACATTAGTATACACATGAATTTGTATATTATTTGAGTTATGATACCATAAACCATAGTCTATAGTCCCTTTTAAGTATCTCAATATTCTTTTTATTTTCATTAGGTGATTTTACTTAGGTTCAGTTGCAAATATTCCAACAATGCCAACTTCATTGGAAATATCTGGTGTAGATTGAGAGATATATGAATTTTCCAATCATAGACTTGTATAATGTCTTATCAACTACTATGGAATCATCATATTTAGAAATCTTGCTTCCTGTTATAATGGGGGTGCTTACTAGTTTGTAATCTTCCATTTTGAAAGTCTTCAATATCTCCTTCACATACTTAGACAGATTTATGAATATGCCTTTGTCTATTTTTTTTATATTCAATCCCAAAAATATTTTATAGGTCCAATCATGCTCATTTCAAACTCACTTTTCATCTATTTGGAAAATTCTGCACTAAGTTTGTCATTACCTCCAAAGATAATGTCATCAAAAAAGATAACAACAAGTAGTAATCCATCAGGTGTTTCTCTTATGAATAAGTTGCAATCTGCTGCTCCCTTTTTGAATCCAATCTTGGTTAAGTAACCATCAAGTCTCTCAAACCAAGTTGTTGGGGGCATGTTTAAGTCCATAGAGGGATTTCTTTAATCTACATACCATGTTTGGTTTGTCTAAAAGTTTGGATCCTTAAGGATGCTCTATGTAGACTTCTTCTTTTAAGTCACCATTCAGAAAAGCTGACTTGACATCCATCTAATATACCTTGAAGTTCTTGAATGTTGCATAGGCTAAAAATAACTTTATTGCTTCCAATCTTCTCATAGGAGAAAATGTATCAGTGTAGTCTATTCCTTATCTCTACACATATCCTTTACATACCAGTCTTTCTTTGTTTCTTACCACTGTACCTTCTTCACTCATCTTATTCCTGAATATCCATTTTGTTCCAATCACATTTTTGTCACAATGTATAGGAACCAGTTCCCATGTATCATTCTTGATTATCCAATCTAATTCTTCTTTCATAGCACTTTTCCAATCTGAATCATTGCATGCATCTTTAACACTTAAGGGTTCAATCTGTGAAAGTAAGCATACTTCTTCATCAACGGTTGAACCTTTTGTTCTGGACCTTGTCAAGAATTTATTTCTCTGATCTCTAATGATGTCTTCCTTAGATTGGTATTTGGATGTGTATTTTGATTTTTTAGGGGTGATACTCTCATTTGTAATCTGTGATTTTTCTTGACTTGGTTCAGGATTGTTACATGAAACATCAATACAGTCAAACATTTCTTCAATAACCATGTCTTTATTGATAGGCCTAGGTTCATCTTCAATCATGGGAGCACATTCATAGTATCTTTCTTGAATCATAAAATTTTCATCAATCTTTACATGAGTACTTTCAATGATATTTTTCTATCTTAGATTAAAACATCTATAGGCTTTGCTTCTAGTAGAGTAACCAAGAAAAATACCTCCATCGCTTCTAGCATCAAACTTGCTAGTACTATCATCTCTCTTGATGTAGCACTTGCTTCCAAAGATTCTGAAGTATTTTATAGTAGGTACATTACCAAACCAAAGTTCATAAGGTGTCTTGTCTACACCTGGCCTTAATTGGATTCTATTGATAGTAAAGACTGATGTATTGACTGCATCTCTCCAATAGGTACAGGAAACCTTTCCTTCAATCATGATACTATGCACTGTGTTAGGTATTATCCTATTCCTTCTTTCTACAATCCCATTCTCTGAGGGATCCTAGGTGCACTTAATTGTCTTTTGATTCCATGTTCTTCACACTAATCATAAAACTGGTTTGAGGTGAATTCTCCTCCTCTATCTGATCTCAGACATTTTATCTTGAATCCAAACTCATTTTCAACTTTGGCTTTGAATGATTTGAATTTTTCAAATGATTCAGATTTGTCCTTCAAGAACGCAACCCACATCATCCTCTAGAAATCATCAACAAACAAAATAAAATACTTTTCTCCATAGTATGATCTTTTTTTAGTAGGTCCACATAGGTATGTATGTATCATAACTAATTTTTTCTTTTGTAGAGTTCTGTTTGCTCCTAAACGAGGTCCTCACATACTTCCCCATCACATGTTCTGTGGACATAGTATCAATTGGTCTTGTAATACTTAGAAGGTCTCTTACTACCTTTACATTACTTATCTTTACTATGTTGTCAAAATTGATATGACAAAGTCTCTTGTGCCATAGCCAACTCTCATCCACTTTTGCAACAAAGCAACTTACTTCAGAGTTAATCTAAAAGACATTACCTTTTGTCTTTGAGCCTGATGCAATCATGTCTCCTTCTTTTTTTTTGATAATACATCTATTGTTGTTGAATTCCATCTGATATCCTTTGTCTAGCATTTTTCTAACACTTAGTAAGTTATAATGCAAACCATCAACATAAAGAATGTCATTTGTCTTGTTCTTTCCATCTAAGGTGATAGATCCTCTGCCTATGATAGGTTTGGGAGTATTATCTCCAAATATAACCATGCCACCATTGTACTTATCTAGATGTACAAATCTTTCTTCATCACCTATCATGTGATGTGAACACCCCCTGTCTATGACCCAGTCTATTCTGATGTCATCTTGTGAAACTAAAGCCAATTCTTGAGCTTTCTTTTTGTCTTCAATTTCTATTTCATCAATCATCTTTCATTGTATTTAATAGAAACAAATCCAATTTAATCTTCTCCTAAGTCATCATCAGTTACACCATCTTCAGCATGATAGCATTCCTTAGTATATTTAAGCTTGTAATCTGATCTAAATTTCTTGACTCTTGTAGGACACTTGGATACAAAGTGGCCAACTTTGTTGCATGAAAAAGATTTGAATGGTAGATGTCCTTCATATTTCCCTTCACCTTTTCTTTCCTTCTTAGCAATCATAGCAATGATTTCTTCTAGTTCAGTATCAACTTCTTCTTTTTCATTATTACTAGAGATGTTCAAGGATTTCTTACCACGGACTGAGGCTTTGAAAGTTTTTTCCATTTTAGGTTTTGTCTTCAATCTTGATCTCTAAAATGCAGATATTTTGCTAATCAGGGTTTCACTTTTGAAGTTCTTTGAGAATTGCATGGTTTTATCCAAGATGTTAATCTTGCTTTCATAATATATTGTCAATGTGGTCATCAACTTATCCATTATATCATCCTATGAAATTTCTCCACCATTGTTCCTGATACCTGATACTGCTTCATTAATCCTTTGATGTTCTCTTCAGGTAGCATCTCTAAATTATTGTATCTTTTATTCCATGTCCTTTTGTGCACATTCTTTCCTTAGATGTCTCCTTCAAACATATCTTCTAAGTATTTCTAGATTGAATATGCTTTTTCTGCCTTCTTGATCTTAGAAAATTCACTGTCAGATAGGGCACTGATTAGGGCAGCCTTGGCAATTGCATTTTGAGTGAATACATTTTTTTTTTTTATAAAGTCTTCTTCTACAAGGTCTTTCAAAGTGGGAACATAAATTTCATGAGTAGCAATCTCATTGATCTCAAAACCAATGCACTGAAGATGTGTTATCATTTAGTTCTTCTAGTCAAGATAGTTCTCTCCATCAAACTTAGGACTCTCTTTCCTGGAGTATGCCATTTGATCTACCTTAAGCTATTAGGCTTTCTCTCCAAGGCACTTGGCTCTCATACCAATTGTTGGAATAGTCCCAAGGGATAACTAAGAGGGGGGTGAATCATTTATCATCTTGTTTAATTCTTATCTCCAATTAATTATAAAATAACATTAAGCACTAACACATTCACATAACACAAGATAGAACACAACAATTTTGGTTAAGGGAAACCAATTAGGTAAAAACCCCCATGGGAATTAGCACCCACAAAGAACTATACTTGAATATAAGAATCCATTTTAGAATATCTTACAACCCTGTTAGGAGTTGATGTTTACAATGCAATAAGTATAGAGACCTGGTTAAGGGTCAGACCCTATTAGTAGTCTTTTACAAATAACCCTATCAGGGGTGAGGACTCACTCTCCGAAAGCTCACTGCTAAAATGATGAAGGATGCAACCTTCAATAAAATAGATATACACTATATCAGATAAATGAACTATTTGAGTAGACCTACTATCTTGATTAGTTCCAATGTATTGTATTCTTTCACTGCTTCTTCACATAGATCTTTTCTTGATGAATGAAATGTATTTACTGTCCCAAAACAACTGACATTTTGTTCTCTACTTTTTTTTTTCTCTTTTCTTATCATTCACACTTGGTGATCTTCAAATAAACTACTATAAGTATCTTATCCATAAGATATGATCTTTGTCAGATTTAGGAGTTTCGTTAGTACTTCTTTAGTTGGCCAAACCAAGCACACAACGTAATTAGAACCAGGCAACTCAAACTAAATAGACGTATCACTTCATGTAGTTGGCTCCACCAAAATTACTCAAATATCATGCTTCAGATGAAACATGATTATTACCTTTGGCCAATACTCTTTAACTCATAAATAAAAATTATTCTGAACATGCGTAGCCTAAAGATAGATGCAATGGAAGAATCAATGAAATTAATGTCAGCTTCCTGAAAACAATCTTTTGAATTTGTGGCTGGTAAACAGAGTAACATAACTCAACTGTTACTGAACATTTGAATCTACGTGTATGTAAATGGTGTAATAACTATGTCTAAAACATAAAAAACAACCACGCAAGGCTTCCCCATATCCATACTAAAAACTAAATATAGTTCACTGTTGTATACTATATGTTGTCATCAATGAAAGACATACAGTCAACTATTTGCACAAAAGAAAATCTCCAACACTTCTTTCAGTCCTGATCAACAAGCTAAAGGAAGAGCTAGATTCTGCAGACACCGATGAACAGTGAGACAACATCACAGAGAAAAATAGTGTGGAGAAAAGGTCTAAGTGACTATATTGATAAGAAATGTAATGGACTTACAATAGATCTAAAAATATGCAATTGAGTTGTATGTATGAACAAATCATTACTGTTTCAGTTACACCATTGAAGCATAAAGCCTCTTAACACTTAAAATTATTTTACAATTGAGATACATCCCAAGGAGTATCAAAAAGTTTGATCATAAAAGTAACATTCAATATGTCCGTTACCTATTGACATGCCAAGTGAGTGTTTGATCAAGGATGGTAGCATTAGATGCCATATAATAGGTGAAAAACTATCTTTAAATCCTCTAACAAGGTCACATCTAACAGTGTGTTTGTAACATTTAACAGGGTTGGCTCCTAATAGAGCTCACTTTAGAAGAGTGAAAATTTGGGGTATCGGTCCTAGTGGTTTTTCCCTTAACAGGGGTTCCACGTTAAAAATCCATGTGTTATGTGTTTATGTTTTATTACTTTACTATTTTACATTTCACATATGCAATTCTGGATTGATCGATATACTCTACATATTTACTGTGTTTTGGTAAATAGTTAACTTCTTATCGATAATTATACAGAAGAGAGGTTTACAAAGAAATCCGACAAGTAGAAAATTGATATAAGTATTTCAAGGCATTCATCTTGTAGGACAGAAGATAACTTGAGACATAATTTGTGGTTATAAGTTTTAAGGGTTGATTAAAGGATTAATTTTTGAGGCCACTCATTCACCCCCCCCCCCCTCACCATTATTACTAACAATTGGTATCAGAGCTTGTGTTCTTAGAAGGAAGGTTTAAAGACCTAAGCTAAAGATCACAAGATGAATAGATGAGATGTGCCCAAGTTGAACAAAGATAATTTTGCTTCATGGCAGAGAAGAATAAGACTCCACTTATCAAGTATTGGAAATGATGTTACTCAATATTTAGATACTGAATATGTGTTTCCCACAGGAGCACAAAAAGTTTAAAAAATGAGAAAGAAGCATGATCACAATTGCATGATGATAGAGATTTCTTCCTCACTCTCCAATGCTGAATTTGAAGATGTCAAAACCTACAAGACTGTAAAGTTGATGTGGGACAAATTGATGCTTGAACATGGCGGTGACAAAAATGTTTTGAGAGCCAAGGCAGAAAGCCTTAGAGGAAATTTTGATGATCTCAAAATGAAAGAAGGTGAAAACATCACACAATACAACACAAGAATCAAAGAGGTAGTCAATTCTATTCAAAGAGTTGGAGGTGTACTAGAAGAAGATACAATGGTAAGTAAAATTCTAAGAACCTTACTTCCTACTTATGCTATTAGAGTATCTACCATTCAAGAAATGAGAGAAATAGAAATTAGAAATGTTACTCTAGACAGTTTGATTGGAAGAATAATTTTATTTGAGATGAACAATTTTGATAATAGTGTCTTACCAAACATAGAGTCTGCATTCAAAACTTCTATGAGAATAAGTAAATCAAGTCATAAACACACTATGAGAAAAGATAGTGATAGTGAAAGGGAAGAAGAAGATCTTGATGAGATTGAAGCACTTATGGCAAGGAGAATGAAAAGAGGCAAAAGTAAATACAAAGGTAAATTACCACTTGTTTGTTTTAATTGTAAAGAGATTGGACACTTTGCTGCAAGATGTCCTAATATAGGAAAAGATGATAGAAGTAACGATAGATCATTTGAAAAGAACTCTGATAGAGGTGATTACAGAAGCTACCAAAAATCAGAAAGAAGAGATTCTCAAGACTAAAAGGACAAAGGAAAGAAGGCCAATTACCTAGCAAAATGCAAAGATGATAATACTGACACCGAATCTGAGGAAGACATCGAGATGGTGTTTGTGGCAGTAAAGGATGATTCAAATAATGATGAAGAAAGGTATGTAGAAACTACACTCATATCTAAAGTTAGTAAAAATGATGTCTAGATCATAGATAGTAGCTACACTCACCATATGACCAGTGATAAGAAAAATTTTGAAACTTTTGAATATTATAAAGGTGGTTCAGTAAGAATGGGTAATGACACACATTGTCCAGTTGAAGGTAGAGGAACCATAATGTTGAATAACCACATAAAATGTGAATATTATTATTGGGTAAATGGATTAATTATAATCTATTGAGTGTTTCTTAGTTGAATAATTCAGGTTACAAAGTAGCATTTGAAAATAAGAAGGCAAATATCTTCAATAAATCAAGAAATATGATTGGTACCGGTGAGCAGACAAAAGGTAATTTATTCTATCTAAATGATACTGATACCACTTGTTTGATTTCTACAAACAAAGAAATATGGTTGTGGCACAAAAGATTGTATCATGTGAACTTTGAAAACATGATAAAGATTAGCAAAAAGAAAAATGTCAGAGGCTTACCGATGATGACCAAACCCGACAACATCATGTGTAATAATTGTCAAAAAGGTAAGATGAAAAAGTATAGCTTCAAAAGAAAAAACCCATACATATGATGCCATTCTAGAATTAGTCCATACTAATTTATGTGTACCTATGAGGAAAAAGATTTATTATGGAGATAGATATTTTATTCTCTTTGTTGATGATTACTCTAGAATGATGACAGTCATGTTTCTAAAAGATAAATCAGAAGCATTTAAGATGTTTGAATGGTATAAGGAAATGGTTGAGAAACAAAGTGGTAAAGAGTTAAAATGCTTAAGTTCAGAAATAGGAGGGGAATTTATATCGAATGAATTCACTAACTTTTGTAATGAGCATGGAATCAGAAGACAGGTCTCTACATGAAGAACACCACAACAAAATGGAATTGTTGAAAGAAGGAATAAATCCATATTTGATTGTGAAAGGAAACTAATGATATAAAAAGGAATCACCCAAATCTTCTAGAGAGAAGCTGTCAGTACTACTGTTTACACATTGAATAGAGTACAACTGAAGAAAGACACCAAAAAGACACCTTATGAGCTTTGGTATAGATACACACCCAATGTAAGTTATTGCAAAATTTTTTGTAGTTAGTGTTATATCTTAAAAGATGATAGAAATGGAAAACTTGACTCCAAGAGTGATGAAGGAGTCTTTCTAGGGTATTCCACTAAGAGCAATGCTTATAAATGTCTAAATAAAGCCTCTAAAAAAATTGTTGATAGTGCAAATGTAAAGATAGATGAATTTGTAGAGAAGAATGAAAAGGAATGCACTAAAGAACTAGAGGACTACAATAGGTTTGATTATAATGAGGAATCTGACACTCTACCCTACCAACAATGTAGAGCTCCTAAGCAACAGATCATTGAACCCGAGCATCAGGCTGCAAATACCGATGATCAGAAAATTGCTCAAGATGATGCACAAAGTAATGGAGAACAAAATTATGAACAAAATGATGATCAAGCTGATAGACAAAGACATGAACATGTACTTGCAAGATATGTTAGAATGAAGCATCCACAAAACCAGATCATTGGAGATAAGAAGGCTACTATGAGAACTAGAAGTAAGTCCTAAAATACAAGATGTCTTATTTGTCATTATGAGCCCAAATCTATCAATGCTGCACTAAATAATGATGAATGGATAAGTGCTATGAATGAAGAGATTGAGCAGATAGAGAAAAAACAACATATGGACACTTGTACCAAGACTAGATGACAATAATTTCATCGGTAGAAAATGGATATTCAGGAATAAGATGAATGAGAATGGAGAAGTCACTAGAAATAAAGCAAGACTAGTATGCAAGGGGTATGCACAAGAAGAAGGGATAGATTATAGAGAGAACTTTGCACCCGTTTCTAGGCTAGAAGGAGTGAGAATATTAATTTCTTATGCTGCATGTAAAGGATTCAAGCTATATCAAATGGATGTCAAGTCTGCATTCCTAAATGGAATACTGGAAGAAGAGGTATAAATTGAACAACTAGAAGGGTTTGTTGATCTAGACAAGAGGGACATGGTATGTAGACTACACAAAGACCTATATGGATTGAAACAAGCACCCTGAGCCTTGTATGAAAGACTTCATTCCTATCTTTTAGGTATTGGATTTGTAAGGACTAGTGAAAATAGTAATCTTTATTTGAAGGAAGATACTGATGCTAACATTTTGATTGCTGAGATATTTTTTTATGAAATCATATTTGGAGGCAATGATATGCTATGCAAATCATTTGCAAATGAAATGAGAAAAGAGTTCAAGATGTCTATGTTTGGAGAGATCAAGTTCTTTCTTGGTCTACAGATCATGCAACAAGATGAAGGTATTTTCATTACACATTCCAAGTACATCAAAGAAGTACTAGAAATATTCAAAATGGAAGAGTCCAAACCAATTGGAACACCATTGGAAACTGGATGTAAGCTCACAAAGGAAGACAAGTCATCAGAGGTAAATCATACTTTGTATAGATCAATGATTGGAAAAATCATGTAAGTTGTACACACTAGACCAGATATTGCACATGCAGTAGGAATAGTTGCTATATTTTTTGTTAATCCTAGGGAATCACATATGACTTCTATGAAAAGAATCCTAGCATATCTAAAGAATACCAAGAAATATGGCTTATGGTATAAGATAGAAGGAAAATTTGAACTTAAGGTTTTTACCGACGCTGACTGGGATGGAAATATTGATGATCGAAAGAGAACAACTAAAGGAGAATTATTTATGGGTGACAGACTTGTCACATGGATCAGCAAGAAGCAAGGTTGCATCTCTCAATCTACTACATAGGCATAGTATGTTTCTATTGCTGCAAACTGCTCAAATATTGCATGGATCAAATAGTTACTGGAAGTTATGCATATGAAAATTATTGACCCAGTATTATCTACTATGATAATGCAAGTGCAATAAACATTTCCAAAAATCTAGTCATGCATGCTAAAACAAAGCATATTTCCATCGAGTATCATTATTTGAGAGAACAAGTTCAGGCAAAGGAGGTGATACTTGAGTATGTGTAATCAAAGGAACAATTGGCTGATATATTCACCAAGCCACTGTCAAAGGATGCATTTGAGTACTTGAGAAAGAGACTAGGGGTTAGACCCTTGTCTACTAGTCAGTAAGCTGACTAGAAAGCTGCATTAGCCTGCATATTATCATAATATCATTCATGTTGATGCAAGAAAAGAGATGGACTTCAATGATACATATATACACAACAAGGTATTTTTCTACTCCGAGCACCAGAGTTATTACCGATGGATTGAGAAATTCAAGGAATATATTATGGATAAAAAGGATCCACTTGACACTATTGCCAAGTATTTGTTTGAAAAGATGTTTGTTTGGCATTTCTAACAAAGGGAGAGAGATATCTCATTACCATATAGAGATTATATCCATTATCAACTCAGGGAGTGATGTAACACGAAAGGGAGAGTATACACAAAGGAAGAGAATTGCTGACAAGAGACATCACAAGAAAGGAGAACAGTCAAAGGGAGAGAGTTTGACACAGAGAGAGAACACATCACATCACAGAAAGAAATATTATACATCTATCAAGTGAAGGGATTGAAGACAGAAAGAAATCTGCAAGAATCAAATCAAATCTATTTGAGCTTATTGAGAGCCAAACATTTGTAATAGTTACATTAGGAAAGCTTGATGAAACTATATATTTCATATTGTATTAGAAATAGTATAGTATGTTTCCATCAATGCCAAAGGCATATATTGATGACATGTAACTGATTGAATGTTTGAAGATGTTAAGTTGATGATCATGCAAGGCATTAAATCTGTAAATGTATTGTATTGTCATTGATGTCAACTTGATATAATCTGTATGGTCATGGAAATACTGCTAAAGACTTCCAAAAATTGATGAATCAAAGGCTATGCTATTAGTAATGCATACAAGTCAAGTATTCACTAAGTGACTTCATACACCAATGGAGTGCACATCGACGGTCTGAGTAAAAGAGCAGAGTTATGGTGTTGGCCAATGAGCTAATGCACAACATTACCTATGAGCAGAGTTATAGTGTTTCCCAACGAGAAAAGCACAGAGTAACCCAATAGAAAGAATTTCAGTGTTGCCTGATGAAAAAGACAAGGACGGAGATCCTGATGAAAACTGAAGTCACACCAATGGAACAGTCAGTTATCACCGATGACTAACTGAAGTGTTGACCAACAGAATAGAGAGTTCATAAAATGATAAAATGCTTAGCTGTCAAGAAGCTAAAGATAGAATTAATGAATACGTATCACTATTTTAATCATCCAAATAAAGGTAGAGATAAGTAATTGATTTAAAGTCGATTTGTATAGTTGACAAAAAGATCTCTTTGAGATAAATCAAGATCTTGCTTTAAATCTATTAGCAAAAATTGTGGAACACGCCAAGAATCAAGAAAGCCAAGAAAAGGGGAAATCATGTCTATATAGAGACAAACCCAATTCATTACGAATGGGGATTGTGTGGGGAGAAAAAGAGAAGAGGAAAGATGATAAATAAAATATGAAGGAGAAGAAAGTCTTCTTTTAGTCCTGATCAACAAGCTAAAGGAAGAGCTAAATTCTGTAGACACTAACAAACAGTGAGACAACATCACAGAACAGAACAGTGTGGAACAAAGGTATAAGTGATTATATTGATCAGAGAGGTAATGGACTTACAATAGATCTAAAAATATGCAATTGATTTGTATGTATGAAAAGATCATTAGTGTTTCAATTTAACCATAGAAGCATAAATCCTCTTAACAGAGCAGGACTTAAAAGTCTTTTACAATTGAGATACATCCCAAGGAGTATCAAAAAGTTTGATCATAAAAGTAGCATTGGATATGCTTGATACCTATTGATAGGCCAAGTGAGTGTTTGATCAAGGATGGTAACATTAGATGCCGGATACTAGGTGACAAACTATCTTTAAATCCTCTAACAAGGTCACACCTAATAGTGTGTTTGTAACCTTTAATAGCGTTGGCTCCTAACAAAGCTCACTTCAGAAGAGTGAAAATTTGGGGTACCAGTCCCAATGGTTTTTCCCTTAATAGGATTTCCATGTTAAAAATCCATGTGTTATGTGTTTATGTTTTATTACTTTACTATTTTACATTTCACATATGCAATTTTGGATTGATCTGTATACTCTGCATATTTATTGTGTTTTGGTAAATAGTTAACTGCTTATCGGTAATCATACAAAAGAGATCTTTACAAATAAATCCAACAAGTAGAAAATTGATATAAAATTTTCAAGGCATTCATCTTGTAGGATAGAAGATAACTTGAGACATAATTTGTGGTTATTAATTTTTAAGGGTTGATTTAAGGATTAATTTTTGAGGCCACTGATTCACCCCCCCCCCCGCTCTAAGTTATTACTAACATGTTCAACATTTGAAAAGGAATGATATTTGGTATGCTTTAATTCCTAATAAACCAAGGAAGAATATAGAAGATAAAGTTCCTACAGAGGTTGATAAATTGCTTACTGAGTACAAGGAGATAATTTCAAATAATGTGCATGATGGTTTTCCACTTATGAGAGATATTAGTCAATGTATGGATTTTATTCATAGAGCTATTTTTCCAAATAAGGCACCACACTGATTGACACCGACTTAGAATGAGGAACTCAACTGCGAAATTAATGAAGTGTTGAACAAGGGTTTGATCAGAGAAAGTATGATTCCATATGTAGTACCAGTAGTGTTAGCACCTAAGAAGAATGGATAATGGTGAATGTGTACTTATTCAAGAGAAATCAACAAGATAATAGTTAAGTATAGGTTTCCTATACCGAGGATGGATGATATAATGGATTGTTTGAGTGGAGAAAAAATATTTACCAAAATTGATTTGAAGAGTGGATATCATTAGATTAGAATCTAAGAAGGTGATGAATGGAATACTAATTTCAAGACAAAAGAAGGTTTGTATGAGTGGTTGGTTATGCCTTTTGGTTTATCTAATGCACTAAGTACATTTAAGAGATTGATGAATGAAGTTTTGAAGAAATTATTGAATAAATGTGTGATTATATACTTGGATGATATTATGATATTCGGTAAGAATAGAGAACAACATTTGATGCATATAAGACAAGTGTTGCATAGACTGAAAGAGGAAAAGTTGCTGGGAAATTTGGAAAAGTATTCCTTCATGAAAGAAGAACTTGTTTATTTAGGTTTTGTGATTTTAGCTGATGGTTTGAAGATGGATCCTGAGAAAGTTGAAGCTATATATAGTTGGCCTACACTTGATGATTTCAGTGAGGTAAGATCATTTCATGGATTAGCAAGTTTTACATAAAACTTATCAAAAAATTCAGTTTTGTTTGTAATGCTATGACTGAGACAATAAGTGGAGATAAAAGAGAATTGAAATGGTCACATGGAGCTAATAAGAGTTTTGAGACTTTGAAACAAAAGTTTGTTGAATTGCCTGTGTTAGCCTTACCTGATTTTAATAAGGTATTTCAAGTTGAATGTGATGCAAGTGGAAGTGCAATAGGAGTTGTGTTTACTCAAGAAGGTAAACATGTTGCTTTCTTTAGAAAAAAGTTGAAATATGGAAAAAAGGAAATGTTTTGTCTATGATCAAGAATTATATTTTATTGTTCAAGCTTTGAAGAAATGGAGATATTGTTTGATGCTAAGTGAATTTGTGTTGTATACTGATCATAAGGCTTTACAATATTTGGGTAGTCAGAATAAGTTGAATCAAAGACATATGAAAATGGTAGAGTATTTTCAGAGTTTCAAATTTTTGATAAAGCATAAGAGTGGCATTTCTAATTGAGTTGCTGATGCATTAAGTAGAACAAGATCTTTGTTGAGTAAAATGAGAATCGAGGTTCTTGGTTTTGATAACATGAAGAATTTGTATGAAAATGACCTTGATTTTTTTGAGCAATGGAGAGTGTGTAGAGGACGTATTCCAAATCAATAAAGTAATTATGAAGACTATTTCATTCAAGAATATATGTTGTTTAAAGGTATTTAGTTGTGTATACTAAGAGCATCGATGAGAACTAATTTAATAAAGGAGAAACATAGTAGTGGTTTGGGTGGATATTTTGCTATTGATAAATCATTGAGTTTTCTTAAGGATAGGTATTTTTGGCCTCAGTTGTATAAGGATGTTAAGAAATTTGTGAAAATTTGTGGATTTTGTCAAGTTGAAAAAGGAGTAAGTCAGATTACTAGTTTATATACACCAATTTCTTTTCCTGAAAAACCTTGGAGTGATATTGACATGGATTTTGTTCTTGGATTACTGAGGACAAGAAGAGGTAATGATTCAATATTTGTTGCTGTCGATAGATTCTCTAAAATGACACATTTCATACCATGTAAGAAAGCATCAGATTGAATACATATAGCATATTTTTTCTTTAAGGATATTGTAAGATTGGATGGATTACCGAAGACTATCATCTTTGTTTGAGACAATAAGTTTGTTAGCTATTTTTTGAAAACACTTTGGAAGAAGCTGGACACTGAGTTGAAATATAGTTCTCCATTTCATCAATAAACTGATGAAAAATAGAGGTTGAAACCTGAAGTTTGGGTAACCTATTGAGATTCTTAGCTGGAGACACACTAATTAACTGGGATTTGATGTTGGCACAAGAAGAGTTTGCATATAATAGTTTAGTGAATAGAAGTACCAGAAATACACCTTTTGACCTTGTTCATGGTACACAACCAAGAGGTATATCATACTTGAGAGATATTGTTGGAGAAGAGAAGAGAAGTGACGAAGGATAGAAATTTGCTGAGTTTAACAAGACATTACATGAAGATGTAAAACATAAGTTGGAGAAAAGTAATCAGAAATAGAAGGAGAGTGCAGATAGATCAAGAAGACATAAGACTTTTGAAGTTGGTGATGTAGTTATGGTTCATTTTGTTGGTATTTTAAAATTTTTATTCTTTACAAAGCTACCAATATACCTTGAGATTGATTTTAAGAGTGGTTAGCTCCAAGTATGGGAAGCTCTTCAAGGAAACTGGACCAACTATAGGGACAATACTTCCCTCTGCACTTCGGGCTCTCCAAAACTAAGGAAGGTACACCTAATCTAGTTTAACATACAACTCTTTACAACTCCTTATAACTCTTTATTTTGAACAACAAATAATGGTAAGAAATTACTAAATACTAACCACAAATTCATTGACTCTCCATTACCATGCTGGACATACAACCAACAACCACAAAATATTAAAGAACTTTAAGATGGTTTTGATGTTTAAAATGGGTAGAATATAGAAAAACCCAATCAGACATGCATCTCAATAGAATGTCCTAGTTTCTGATCAGTGCCTTATCCATCCAGCGAACGTCAATGCAAATACTGAAAAACTGAAGCTAACCTACTTGGAAAAGACTCATAACCATAAACAAAAGTAACCCTGACCATACACTTCTTATAATATCCTTATGTAGAAAAACCAAATGAGCCTATGTCATATTGATGCAAGAGCATCCTGGGTGTAAGGGCAATCTTGCATCACCCAAAAATATTTCTATTTTCTTTTTAATAAGGGCTACCTTGTGCAGAGCTGCTATTTATGGAAACTTGCTATTTTTAGTAAGTTGGTCATACAATCTCGAAATGTTCTGATTTTGTATGTGGAGGTTCATCTTAGTCATATCAGCCTGCCAGTAAAGTTTCATGGCTAGATCAAGTCTAGTTTTGAAGATATTGAAAATTTTTGGTATTGAAAACAGGGTACAGAAACTTCGAGCTCAGTTTTGAAGGCTTTAGAGGCCCCGGATGAGGTCGAAACTTGGGCTAAATGAAGCTTGCTTACTTTAAATGTTATAGAGCACTTCGTCACCTTTCTGAAATGGGGTTATAATAGTCAATCGGGTCAACTGGTGATGACTTATGGTCTCCGGAAGTTGGGCCACCTGAAATAGCAGAAAATAATTTTTCTTCAAAATTTTCGGGCTTCAAAAGTTATTTTGAGCCGACTTTGATGTACTAAATTGAAAAAAATAAAATAATTCTAAGTTTGGTTGGCCCTAAGGGCTAAATTTCTGGAACCTTCTCGGGCGATGGAAATTGCCTATATAAAGAAGGCCCATAGTGTTGTCTTAGGCAGTTCGGGACAGTTCTGGGTAGATCTGGGTAATAATTCGAGGCTTTGTCCTATAGAATATTGTAAGGGGAACGCCCATGTGGATTTGCATATTGTAATTCTAAAAGTTTGTAATTCCACATTTGTGGAGATAGTAAGAAGCCCAATTTCTATTCTTACAAATTGTTGTTGCTTCTCTATTTTTGTTATGTGTTTGTGACATTAAGGGGAGCGCCCTTCATCAAGTGGTATCAGAGCAGGAGTTCCTGAGTGTGTAAACAGATCGACGACTGTGAGGCAGTTTGCACCAGGACCGTGGTTAGGGTTTCAGCGCGCATCGCAAGAATGCCTCCACGAAGGGAACGTGGCGGAAGAGATGGTGTTGTGACACCTGAGGTTAGAGAGCTCCATAGAAAAGTGCGAGCATTGCAAGAAGAGATTCAAAGAGGAATGAATCTTAATGTTAGAAATGAAAGTGAGGATGAAGCCGAAGAAGGAAATGATGATCAAGAAGAAGTTGAAGTTTTGAATCCAGAAAAAGAAAGGCTTTTTCGAGCCATTTCCAAGATTGGGAAAAGACCTAAGGTTGAGGTTCCTACATTTTCAGGGAATCTTAACCCAGAGGAGTTGATTGACTAGATCAATGAATGTAAAGAATATTTTGAGTATGAAGATATTGAGGAACCTGATCGAGTCAAGTTTATGAAGGCTAGACTGAAGGGTCATGCGAAGATCTGGTGGCAGGAGATCTAATTGGAGCGAAATCAAAGAGGAAAGGATAAAATCACAAGATGGGATCAGATGGTGGATAAGTTGAAGCGACAGGTCATTCTTGTTGATTATGAGCTTGACCTACTGAAGAAATTAAAAGTTTGAAGCAAGCAGGAAAATCTGTCCAAGAGTATACGGAGGAGTTCTATCGAATCCTCATCCGAACAGGCCATGCAGAAGCTGACAAGGAGAAAGTTTCTGGTTACCTTAATGGGTTGAGGCCGAGCATTCAGGAGGAGTTGAATCTAGTTCGAATGAACAGCATTGAGGAGGCATACCAGTTTGCTCTAAAAGTAGAAGAAAAGTTGAACAAGAAGTTTGAGAGTAGGCAAAATGGAAGAGGTCGTGGTGGAAGATCTGGTGGATGATCATATGGTGGCCGAAATGAAGATCCAAAAAAGAAGGATGAGGCCAGTAATAGTCAAAATTAGTGAGGAAAAAATTTCAATCATTTTCGAGAACAAAATAATAGAGATCAGAGAGGAAGAGGAAGAGGACAAGGATCTGGAAGAGGAGGCTTTTGTGGAACATGTTTTCACTGTGGAGAAGAAGGTCATAGGGAATTTGAATGTCCTCAGTGCCAAGGAAGAATAGATAGGAGAAATGAAGGCCAGGCCAGAGTTGCACATGTAGATGAAGATGCCAGATC
>MU226921.1:1504081-1517143 GCA_018584345.1 Thuja plicata | reverse complement strand
GTCTCCGGAAGTTGGGCCACCTGAAATAGCAGAAAATAATTTTCCTTCAAAATTTTTGGGTTTCAAAAGTTATTTTGAGCCGACTTTGATGTACTAAATTGAAAAAAATAAAATAATTCTAAGTTTGTTCAGCCCTAAGGGCTAAATTTCTGGAACCTTCTTGGGCGGTGGAAATTGCCTATATAAAGAAGGCCCGTAGTGTTGTCTTAGGCAGTTTGGGACAGTTATGGGTAGATCTGGGTAATAATTCGAGGCTTTGTCCTATAGAATATTGTAAGGGGAACGCCCATGTGGCTTTGCATATTGTAATTCTAAAAGTTTGTAATTCCACATTTGTGGAGATAATAAGAAGCCCATTTTCTGTTCTTGCAAATTGTTGTTGCTTCTCTATTTCTGTTATGTGTTTGTGACATTAAGAGGAGTGCCCTTCATCACATATCCAAAGAATTTAATTTTATACTAGATCAAAGCTAAGGACTAACAACATATGCATAAAATAATTCTATGCAATGAGTGAGAAAACTCACAACTCAAAAGATAAAAAAACAAGGAGATAATTAAATATGAGAATTCTTATATTAAGTATGACGAATCAAGTTTTTGTATCAAATTGATTGAGGAAATACACCATTCAATATATATGCAAAAATATCATAAAAATTTCTAATTAGTTGTAATACAGTCTGAAAACAAGTTTACTATATCCCTAACTTGAAACAAGTATGAAGCCTAATGTTATCCTCTACCTCCCCAGTTCTCCAGCCCTTAGTAAATGATCTTGGAAATCTCTTTATAGAAAATAGGGATTACAACAAGCTTCAAATCATTTAGGCTTAGGGTTTACAACTAAGTCATTCAAAGCATTAAAGGCATTAATTTATTAAACTACCCTACCATCAAGTTGAAACCATTTATCTTTATTCCTTCTTGTTATCTTTATTCCTTCTTGTGCAATATGATCTGTAAACACCATTAACCTTGGGATGTTGGATAACAACCCTAAAATGAAGCCTAATTTCCAACCACCAGGACTTGGAAGAAACCCCAACATAAATCCAGAGGTAAAAGGTGTCATCTAAAGGTTACAACTTATCTCTAGATCTGATTAGAAAACCCACAACATCACTTCACAATATAAAGGCATTTCAAGCCATCAGATCTCCATCCTATGAGCATCCTGGAACTACTCAAATGAGACCCAGAAGATCAGATTGATAAATTTATTGCTTTGTCATATAAGACACACCCCACCGCTATGAAAACATTTAGAAGGATATAGGTGGCACATAAATCTCCATCCACAGATTAGATTCAAACCTTTATACAACTTTAAGACATAATCGTAGATCACCTTTTAAGTTACCCGTGATCCAATGATCAAATTTGGACATGCATCGCTCTGTGACAATTTCGATAACAATATCTCTTGATCACCTTTTAATTGAGGCTTAATGCCCCTCACATGATCAATATACATCTACATTAACTTTAACATGCCTTAGCTCAGCCAGCTTTCCACATGTACACCCCTTGTGGATGCGCAATGAATAAAAATCATGCAACTTGAGCTTCACAGGATCACGCCCATCACATGATCAAAAGAAACTGACCACAGATTAATTTACCTTGGCCCTCCATTAGAAGAAAACACATGGTGAAGGGTCCCCTTCATGTAATGGTTTAACTATCATTCACTTGTTGATTGTAGAATAAGGCCTGCCACTATATCAAAATGGATTTGATAGTGTATGATACTTGTCACTAGCTATTGGAAAAGGCACACTTGGCATCACAACATGATGCCTTGAAAGATAAGGAAACTACATCTTGTGATTAAGAGATCGCGACAATCATTGGATCAAAAGAGACCTGCTTGATGGATGTGAAAAGGAATAATGTCATGCTACTTAGGACTTTAGGCCTAGGATAAAATTAATACACCATCCTCTAGGTCCTTAGAAAAAATTAAAAGGTGGCCCCTTATGACAACAACTTAAAAGTCACATGGGACTTTAAGACTTAAGTGAATGAAAAAGTAACTCCACTTTCTAAGAGATTCATGAATCTTAGGGTTTTTGACAAAAATGAAACAAGGGCTTAAGGAAGCCTTGTAGGGTTTTTATGAACTAGGCCCTATAAAACTTGGAGAAAGACACCAGAGGAACTCAATTGGAGAAAACTATTTTAATAGACCTAACAATGGCTCTGATTGGGGATATATGTCTCTTGCAGGCATAGCAAGATTATAGAATCTTAGGGACAAGCAAACCACGAACAGAAAATAAACCACTCTAAAACACACACCCTAAGAAAAGAATATGTATAAACCTACTATTCATGGATATTGATAACTCCAAGAGAATTAGAACTTCAGGAACTATCCATGATCTGGAAATTCCAAAACATTTCCAATCAAATCCTTCAAAATGTGAGAATCAAAACCCCATTTACTATCAACAATGTATGTTCCTAGCCAGATAGTATCAAACTTATCATGTTTTCCTTTATCCTCTAGGCTAGCAATCCACATCAAGACCAAGTCATTAGTTTCAAATTTTCTAACAGTGGTTCTTATTCTATCATACAAATCCTTACATTGCAGCTACAACCTAACATTTCTGTCATGTGCTTCCCTTCTTGATTCATCCAATTGTATCAAATAATCCATTTTTGTCCTCATATAATCATCTAATTCTTCATCATATTCTTGGACAAATTTGTGCATCTACAAGTTGTTTTAAGGCAATCTAGCATGAATACTAAATACCAAATCAAAAGGTGCACAACCAATGGCATTTTTCACTGTCACTCTAACATCCCACAATGTTTGTTGCAACTTTTAATCCTAGGCCCTCTTGTTCTTATCCAACACTCTCTTCAAAATATTTATCAGGATCTTATCACTGGATTCAGTTTGGCCATTCCCCTATGGGTGATATGGGGAAGAGTAAGAAACTTGGATCCCATACTGTTAGTAGAAAACAATAAATTCCTCAGACCTTAAACACATTACATTGTCTATCACAATAGTCTCTGGAAAACCAAACCTAGTAAGACTATTCTCCATTGTGAAATCAGTCACAATTTTATAAGTATCTCTTTTGGTGGGAATTGCTTCAACCCACTTGGTAAAATAATCAGTTGCCACCAAAATCCATGAATAAACCCAACTAGACTTGTTGGAAATCTCACTAATGAATCCATTCCCCAGTTTTGAAAATGTGCCTCAATTGTAACAGACTTCAAGGAAAAACTCTCACCAAACTTAAGCTTACTTGCAAATCTTTGGCAAGCATCACATCTTTTAACATAATTATGGGCATCCTTGAAGATAGTAGGCCACCAAAAACTAGATCTTATAATCTTATGTGCAGTATTCCTAGCCATGTAATGGCTCCCACATGCACCATTATGCATTTGTTCCAACAAGTTCTTGGATATTTCATAGTCTACACATTTGATCAATACAACTTCATTTCTCCTCCACCACAGTTGATAATGAATTATTGTATATTTAACAACATGAAACTTAACTGTTCTCCTCCTATTTTCATCAATTTCAGGAGGTAGTATTATTTACTATAGGTATCCAATATATCCCTATAGCATTCACAACAATTGATATCATACATATAAGGCCTTTCCTCTTCTTCAAGCATGTATATATGATTAGCATATAAATTGCTCTGGGCCATAAGTTTTTCAAGTCCTAGGCCTCTAACAAAATTTGTGATATGAATATTAATATTGAATTCTTAGATTATATTTATCCATCTACACCTCCTTCCAGAAGCTTCCTGTTAGATCATAATGTCCTCCACAACAGCACTAGGCATATAAGAAATTATAGTTTCTCCTACCAAATAACATCTAAAAGCTTTAACATCTTTAACCATAGAATATGCTTTTTTTCCCATGATATCAAAGATGAATTCTACTACTTGTAAAGACTTAATGAAAAAGGAAATGGGTTTGTCAAAGCCCTCTGAATTCTTTTGTAACAATACTCTAGCAATAGTATTGTATGAAGCAAAGGAGAAGATCTACAGAGGCTTACTATAATAAGGAGTTCTTAAAATGGGACCATCTTTGATAGCTTATTTAATACTTGAGAAGGACTTAGATGCTTCTTCATTCCATTCCTCCTTAGTTCCTTTCTTCATCATTCTTGAAATTGGAATACTAGTTTCTGCAAAGTTTGTGACAAATCTTCTCAAAAAAATTTACCTGTCCAAAGAAAGATTGAATTCATTTGACATTCTTAGGCTGAGGGAGTATATCAATTGCATCTATTCTTTCAGGGTCAATCCTAACTCCATATTTAGACACAATATTTCCCAAGATATTTCCATTTGTGAATCCAAATACACATTTCTTTGGGTTAAAAGAAACCCCATATTCCAATGCTCTAACTAAAATTTTCTCAAGATCACCACAATGTTGATCCTCCTTTTTTGAATAGGCTATAAGATCATCTTGGTAGATTTATGGAAAATTATTTATGAATTTTGTAAATGCCACATCCATGGCTCTCTGAAAGTTTTCCCTATAATTAGTCAAGCCAAAAGGCATTCTGATATATACATAAGTTCCCCATGGTATGGTGAATGAAGTCTTGAATTATTTGTATTCCTTGACCATGACTTGATTGTATCCTAAAAATCCATGCAACATTGACATCAATTCAAATCCAATGACTCTTTATAGCATAGCTTCCATTTTGGGCGAACCTTTAGTGAATTCACATTCAAATTTCTGAGGTCTACATAGAGTCTGATGCCACCATTTTATTTATCATTGGTACCAAGTTTAATACCCATGTTCAATGTTTGATAGGTTTTATGATTCCAACATCCCTCATCTTTTTCAATTCTTCTTGCATCTTTGGTGCCAATATGGGATTCACGGGTCTCAACTTCTATCTGAAAGGCTTCACATCTTCTTTTAAAAGAATCTCATGTTGGAAGATATCTTCTTTGTATGCCTTTAAGTCATCATAAGACCATGGAAAAAAATGCTTATATTGCTTGAGAATATCAACTAGAAAAGATAGCTTTTTACCAATGTTTATCTTTTTAGGAGCTTCAATTGTCCCTAAATTCACTTCTTCCAAATCCTATGTCTTGTTCATAGTCTTCATAGAAAACGGCTTGTCCTTATTATCAAAATATTTCTCAAGCATGATTAATGTATTTGGATCGTTATTTGATTTCAAATATAGGACATACTTACCAAAAATAGTATCTTTACCATCCAAGGTCTCCACATATCCACTTAAATCCATCTCTTTATTTCCAAAGTTTAATTCACAATATAAAAATCTCATAATATCAAAATAAACTTTAGAGACCTGCCAACTTTCAACATTGTTTGGTATGGAAGGCCTGGATTTAACCTCTATTTTAGAGATTTATGAAAATGTGATATCTTCTGGCCTCAAAGAAATATTGGCTAGCAAGTCTGTTATTTTTTTCTGACTTCTATCCATCTAGACAATGCCAAATGCATCAAAATTTTCCACTTCATCCCAAACAACATTTTTATATTGCTTTAGTTTCTGATTATTTGAAGCATACTTGGATATTATTTGACAAATTACCAATTTAGAGTCTCCAATTACTCTGAGTTTTCTTATCTTATGCCTTGAGGATAACCTTAATCCTATTAACAAATCCTCATACTTTTCAATGTTATTGGTAAATGTGAAGAACAAAGTAAAAGAAAAACTTGAAATTCTTGCCACTATGAGCTATAAAAAAAAATCATGCACCAGCTCCCTCTTTCGAGCTTGCACCATAAAAATACATAGTCCACATGTCTTCTTGTTCTACCAAGTTATCTTTTTTCCTCAGGTTAAATCACATGCTGGACTTCTCCTTCAACCTTCCTATCTTGCACTTGAAAAGCCCCAATATTAGTTTAAAAGAAACAATTCATACTGTCATCCTCATTTTCCTCAATCATGTGAGGAATTCTAGTTTATATACATACCATAACACTTTTACCAGAAATATCAAAGGTTGCAAAAGATAAGTCACATTGGATACTTCCTCCCATTGAAGAAATCAACTTTCTTGATAATAAAATTCCATATTGGGGAGGAATATCAACCACTAGGACACTGATTGTTAGCACCCCTATTGGATATGCAACTAATCTATAAGGTAGAGCTTTAATAGTACACCTATAATATGATCTTCCCTAGAATCCATTGCCTAATATCTTCTATGGGGAATATCAACCTATAATCCCATTGACTTCATTATCTCTGTAGGCATGACAATATTGGATGCCCTAAATCAATCATACATTTTTTAAGCATCTTACCATTGATGACTAGGGTCAAGAAAAATGGATCCACAACTCCCAAGGAAGTGTTTACATTATTTGTGTTCAAATATATCTGAGGTATTTTTGAAATAATTCCTTCTACTTATTTCCCCTTATTATCAGATTTATCCTTTATAGTTCCCATTTTCTCAATCTTTTTTGGCTTCTGAATCCTTCTAGAAGAAATGTTGTTTATCCATGTCAAAGCCTTTTCTTTATGTTCCTAAATCCACATCATTTCCAATAGTGGAACCTTGATAGCGATCTATGATCACAATTTCCCCATATCAATAGGAGTGTATTTTATATCGGAGATGTTTTGTTTCATAGTAACAACATTTCCTTCTTCAACTTGAGTAGTCAAGCTTGGCTCAATTATTTTATTATCATTTTGAAGAGGAGAAACATTTATTTATGGCATCTTTGTTTTTACATTATAGAAAACATTTGGACCATTTGACTTATCCTTCTTCCTAACCTTTATTCTTTTGACACCCTCATCAACTTTTTCCTTTTCTTGTACCTGCTTAGTGTCTACTTTGTTTTCCTTAATAAAAATACTAGCTAGTTTTCCATCAACACTACCAACTATTCTATTTCTCAAATTATAATTACTCCTTTCTTGAGTAACCTTGTCCTCAGTGATTTTTGCAATCTCTTCATTTGAAGGGTCTTCTTAATATAATGGGTTCCTCACCCCTTGCAGATTTACACCTCATGTCATCAACCTATTCTTCTTCATCATTAGATGAACCCATATCTTGGCTTTAGGTTTCATCATTAGATTCTTATTAATTCCTCAAGTGTGAATATTTAATTACACAAATAGTGTCATCATACAATTCATCTTCTTCTTCCCCCTCTTTTCGTGCCTCATTTTAATATATATTAAAGACAATGACACAATAGTGAGGATTGTGTGGGGATGGACAATTTGTACACCATGAAACATCATAACATACATTAAGAAAATTTCTTTGCAGAGGATCAACAGTCTTATCACCAGGCTTGTCTTTCCTTTATGGGAGAATAGGTTTCCCATCCTTCCACTCCGTGGTATATGGGTAATTTTGCATCTTTGGCTGCCTATTAAAATCACTAAAGGATGGCTTATCATTATTGGGAGCCCTACTATTCCTATTCTCTCCATGCTTCAAATCATTTATGGAATTTTGAATCTTCTTCATATTAACCTCCTCTTTAGGTTTGATATTAGAAGGTCTATCTCATTCTTTCCTAGTAGGCTTCCATTCATCCCTTTGATAGAAACTCTCCAAGGTGTTCTTGCACAAGCTCTTCTAGGACACCAATGGCTCCTAGTCTTCACTAGATCCTAATTTCTCCTCTAGGACCATCCAATTTCTAAATTAGATAGCCTAGAACCACTCCAACATCACTAAATGAGTTGATCTCCTTTGTGTTTCACCTCAGGGGTAACTATCAATCAAATTCTCTCCAATCACTTACTCCATCTTGGAATATTCCAAGTGAATTCTCTTCACCATTTCATCACAAGTGATGCAAGGGGCGAAATCCTTATTGAGACAAATTCTTTCCTCCCATATTACCCCATTATAAAATTTCATCAATGGTTTTACAAATGATCTCAAGACTAATACTGAATTTGGTCTTTTAGGTCTTGTAGGTAAATTAGCCCTACACAGTGGGTTTTTCTCACTTCACTCACAAAAATATCAAACAACCCCCCAAAAAAATTTATATTCAGACACCCTTTTCCAAGGTACAAATTATTTTGGTGGTCTTAGGGTTCTACGGCCTTCATATAGTAGGTTCCTAGAATTTAGGGCTAATAGGGCAAATAGGGTTAGTTTGGTGCAGTCTTCTAATTTCTACTTGGAAATATATCTCAATGAATTGGAAAATTGTTAGGAATAACAATCCACAAGACAACTGAGAGGGGGGGTGAATCAGTTGTAAGCTATATTATTAAACTTTATACTTTATAGACCAAATCTGCAAATGTAAATGATAACACAGTAAATGCCAACACCATAAAACAATATTTGTTGTCAAGGAAACCTTGTAAAAGGTAAAACCCCAGTGGGAATTAACACCCACAAATAATGTATTGAGAGTATAGTATCTTTGTTAAAATATATTAGCCCTGTTAGGAGCTTGTTACAACATTATAGTACATAGTCCCTGTTAGGAGACATACCATGTTAGGAGTCAAAGAAAATAGTAGGCTCACTTCCAAGGCACACGGCCCAAAGAAGGTTAAAGCCACCCTCAAGGATTTACATTCTGAATCAAGTGTATAAAGAAAATACACATTCCAACAAACTTTCTGATAGCAACTGTCTTTGCTTGGTCAGTTCCAATGAAGTATCAACTCTTCTTGTATCTAGCAGTCAAAATACTTCAAAGCTTCCACACTTCTCTTTATTTATCTTTCTCTCTCACACTTCTCCATAATAAATTATCATTCATATATACTCTCTTGCAATAATTTATTAGGTCGGCCAGTTAAGCTTTCCTAATATATAATTAACTAGGTCAGCCAATTAAGGCTTTCCATTCTACAAATAATTACATATCCCCTTTCTTAGATACACACGATATATAAAATAAGTATACAACATTTACAATTCATTACATATACCTCCAAATCCGTAATTCATGCTCACATATAATTTCACATGCTACATGTCTGTAGTCAGCCAGGAAATAGGTATTCTTCAGAATACATGCCACAACTGACGTCATTAGTATCCAATCAACAATCAAACTCAACCCATTACTCTACCATATGTTGGTTGTCCATTAGTAAGCTTGCAAGCTTTGAAATATCTTTTCCAGAAAGATATACCTGAAACACAGAGACCTGTTGTGTCCAGAGTCACAGTTATAGTTTAGAAAAATAGTCTTCACCAAATAAACTGTAACATCCATAGTATGTAACATAGAGCCAAGCGACCTTAGGAATAAGGTCAGCACACATCCTTCTGCATAAATCCAACATCGATCATTCTAAATCATTCGTATAGTGTTCCTACACTCCTTCTAGTTAAGTAGTCTTTCTATCTTCTCCATAGAAATATATGTTGACATCAGTGACAAAACATGAATATCAACAACATGATCAGTAACCAAAACTGATATCATCCAACAATCTCCCCCTTTGGCATTGATTGCAACATATGGGAAAATCCATATGTATCAACCCAAAAGTACTCTCTCAATAATATCTTCTCAATATCCTCAACACAAATCTCCCCAGAATAGTAGAGATTTTCACATAGATTTCTTCCCCCTTTGGCAGCAATGGAAAAGGGTGCCATAATTCACCTTTAGTCTTCTGTAATATGTAGCTTTTTAAAATCTTCATGTCCAATCAGCTAGGTGTAAGATCACCCAAATGTACGTCATAGTATTCTTCTGCAATCACTCCCCCTAAGGAGTAGATCCATACATAAAGTCCAAAGAATGATATACCTTTGAGATCCACTTGACTGTTGCACATCTGCATCATTTAGTTTTCACTAGCAGGGGCCATCACCCCAAGCATGCCTCTGAGATATTCAAAGCATCTTTTCACAAAGGTTTGGTAAATATATCTGCTATCTATTCCTTTGTGCTAATATACTTCCGTTTAATATCTCTATCTGCTACCTTATCCCTCAAGAAATGATACTTGATGGAAATATTTTTAGTCTTTGAATGCATTATAGGATTCTTTGACATATTCACTATGCTAGTGTTATCACAATGGATAATCACTAGTTCTTTGAAAATTATTCAAATTTCCTTCAGCATTTGTTTCATCCAAACAACTTGTGTATAGTTTATTGTAGCAGCAACATACTCTGACTCAGTACTAAATTGAGCAATATAGTTCTGCTTCTTTCTCAACCAAGAAACCAGCCCTTTTCCAAGGAAAAATGCACCACCACTTGTACTCTTCCTTTCATCCATATTACCTTCCCAATCAACATCATTAAAATCCTGCAATGTAAAATCATCATATTTTTCATACCATAATCCATATTCTACTGTTCCTTTCAAATATTTGAAAATTCTTTTCAAAGCAGCAAAATGTGCCTCTTTAGGATTTGCCTGATATCTAGCCACAATTCCAACTGCATTGGCAATATCTGGTCTAGTGTATGTTAGATATTGTAGACCACCAATAATTGATCTATAATTAGTCTTCGCAACACTTTGAGTCTCATCACTTCTAGTTAGTTTGTTCCCTGTTACCATGGGTGTACCAATGGGTTTACAATCTTCCATTTCAAAAAATTTCAACATTTCCTAAAGATATTTGGTCTGAGATATAAAAATTCCATTCTTACTTTGATTAATTTGCAAACAAAGAAAAAATTTCATCTCACCAATCATTGACATTTTAAACTCATTCTCCATTTCTTTAGCAAACTTCTTGCTCATTTTATCATTGCCTCCAAAAATTATATCATCAACAAAAACTTCTCTAATCTAAATTATGTTTAATGTGTACACAGAAGTGCCAACTTCTTCTCTCCAATGAACATGTGACACATTTCCTTCCAGCAACATAGTCCTTTCAGCATCTAATATGGTTTTGTTTCTTCACTTTTCTATCCCATTCTATTGTGGAGTTCTAGGAGATGAAGTCTGTCTATGTATTCCATTTTCTTCATAGTATGTATTAAACAATTCTGATGTAAACTCTCTTCCTCTATCTAACCTCAAACACTTCATCTTTAAACCAGCTTCATTCTCAACTTTCGCTTTGAGTAGCTTGAATTTTTCAAATGCTTCATACTTCTCTCTCAAATATGTAACCCACATCATTCTAGAAAAGTCATCAACAAAAATTATAAAATACCTTTGACCATGTTATGATCTTGTTCTTGTAGGACCACATAGATCTGTATGCACCAAATCCAACTTCCCTTTTGATGAATAAGTTTTACTCTTGAAAGTTTCTCTATTGTGTTTCCCCATAACACATTCTCTACACATACTGTTAGACAGCTTTAAAATTCTAGGTAGATATCTTACTTCTTTTGTCATACTTGCCTTCACAATGTTATCAAAATTAACATGACAAAATCTTTTGTGTTATAACCAACTGTCATCAACCTTTGCAATAAAACATGAATCTTTAGATGTGTTCAATTCAAATACATTACCTCTGGATTTAGTACCAGATGCTATCAAGTCTCATGTTTTACTCTTGATAAAACATTTTCCATTTATGAATTTTAGTTGATAACCCTTGTCCACTAATTGTCCAACACTCAACAAATTGTGCTTAAGTCCATCAACAAGTAATACATTGTCAATGTTAGTCTTTCCATCCAAGGAAATAGATCCATTTCCAATAATAAGTTTAGGATTATTTTCACCAAATCTAAAAACACCACCATTATGTATTTTCAAATTCACAAACTTATTTTTATCTCCAGTCATATGATGTGAACAACCACAATCTATGACCCATTAAGAATTATTTTCAACTTGGGATACTAATGTTTTTTCTTCATGCATAGGTTCATCATCTTTAATAGCAATAAATACAATTTCACCATAGTCACCATATTCATCATCAGATATACCTTCACTAACATAATAACATTCCTTATCCTTTGAGAACTTAGACTTGAAAAACTTAGGTTTGTGCTTTGGAATTCTTGTAGGACATCTAGATGAAAAATGACCAATCTGGTTGCATGAAAAATATTTCAAAGGTAATTTTACCTCAAACTTACCTCTCTTTTCTCTTCTGGCAATCAATGCAATGATTTCATCTAGATTTCTTTATTCTTCTTGTATTTGGTCTCATTCATCAACATAGGCTCCAAGTTCTTCTCTTAGGTCATTACTGCTTGTTCCTGCATTTCCAGGTATGATTATATTGCTTTTGTGCATGGTTTCTTTGAAGGATGACTCAACCTTAGGTAAAGTATCTGCCAATTCCATGGCTTCAAATGTAGTTAGCTTGCCAATCAACATATCTCCGGTGAATTTTGGTGTCAAAGGTATGATCTCCTCTATATCCTGAACCTTGGTTCTATATGCAGGTGTCAAAGATCTGAGTATCTATGCAATCACTTCTTCCTCACTGTAAGTTCCTCCAGAGTTCCTAATACCATTAACTGTTGGAAATATTCAGGATTAACAGAGTTACTGAGAGGGGAGGGGTGAATCAGTAACACTTAGAACTTTAAAACATTTCTGCACTTTTATATTCTTTAGCCATTCATTCATCTAATCTACTACAAGAATGAAAATGTAATCATTCATAACACATAACACAAAGATTGGTAACCCAGAAACCTTCCAAATAGAAAGTAAAATTGGGGTGGGGGTGGTACCCACAAAACTTTGGTACTGCAGTATAAAGTTGGTCGGTTAAGGCTTACAATGATCACTTCTGATGATCTGCCCTGTTAAAAGCAATTTGGACTGCTAGGTCCACCTTGTTAGAGGATTTACAAACATACAATGAAGTATTCACTCGGTTAAGAGATTTAAAAAAGACTGTTAAGTCTACCCGGTAAAAGGATTTACAAAACTGATTCAACTGTTAGGATGAAACAGTAGATCTTGACTTACAACTTAATTGCTGATAAGATCCTTTGTGTACTGATCACCTATTGTGATAGATATGTCAATTCTGCTCCTTTACTAATTCAGCGAAAATGCTCTGCTCTACTGCCTTATTGCAGTCTCTGCTCTGCTTTTTCTAATTTCGCATATCCATGCTTACATATTACTTCCTTA
>MU226921.1:1485630-1497602 GCA_018584345.1 Thuja plicata | reverse complement strand
GGATAGGATTTGGACCTGAAAACTATCTCCCCTCTCTTACCATTGAGATTAATGTGATAGGGCATGCTCACTCCTGCCAATTCAGGGAAGACGTAGCCCGGTACCTGCAATCCTGTCATCACAAAGACGAACATACATGCATATATCATAAGACAAACAATGGTTGAGACTAGGTTATCATGTGGATCTCACTGAAGCAAGTAACTACAACTCTATCCCATACCATACCAAGCACATCAAAAAGTAATGAAACATACAGTGACCCATGTGCATATAAATCTAAGGTTAGTATTGTCAGAAAACCATAATCGAAATGAAATCCTAACATATACATAAGCATCCTAAAATAACCATAAATCACATATACACCAATGATATAACGTACTAACAATGGATCAATAACATACTGAAATATAACACATAATATCATCTAAACCATCTGATAAAATCCACACATACATCCAAAATGCCTAAAAGAGTTTGCCATCCATAACTGAAAAGCAACATAAGAGGTGGGTATTACAAGACTCGCCTAGGGCATGACCTTAAAATTAGCTAGCTTGCTTTTCTGAGATCCTCTTTCCATATGTACACTGTATAATGGCTTCCCTTCCATATACCTCATATCCATGGTGATTTTCATGGTGGAGAGCAATGGGGGAGCCATATGTCGTAACAATACTAAAACAACACCAACAACTATACTACTTGCAAAAAAATTTGAAAAAGCTAATCGAATAAACTCAAAATAACTCCACTACTGAATGAAAAGTTCTTAAAATGATGTCTAATACACTAACACAACATTGGACCACTTATTTCAATCCATCCATTAGCTCATGAACTCAGACGAAGTTGACTGTATGAAAAACTAGAATTCAGAGCTTCTCCTTCCAATTCAAAACAATCATTACATCACACTACCTCAAGAAATGGGATCCTACTTGTTTAAATATTCCTTCCCATTGATTATAGGCCATTACATTAATAATCCATCATCATTCTCTGAAGAGAATCCAATAATACCAAATTTTTTCATGCAACTTTCAAAAGTTGCAAATGTTGTCACGCAACATTTTGACAACTATGGAAACTTTGCATAATACAAACTCTAATGACTTCCAACCAACCTAGAATGATCTAAAAACATTATAGAGACCATTTTAGGCATATTCCTATCCTTTTCTAAGCCTTAAAGGCTTTTGGATCTATTTTCCCACTTTTAGGCTTAGTCTACCTCTAACCACTAACAAAGCATAAACATCTAGGAAGGATTGAACCTAGTAAAATCCACCTAGGTACACACTTGCAAGACCTTATAAGGTAACATCCAAAAAATAATGACTTGGATAAGGTCAGCACAAGCCAAAAGAAAACAAAAATTGAGGACTAGCCTAGGTGCTCCTGCACCATCCTCCACAAATGAAAATATTTCAATCTACCCTTGGATTGAGAAAGTTGGGATCAATGCCCAACTTCTTGAACTCTATCTCCTTGATCCAGGTAGCCTTTGCATCTTCTTTTCCATGCCATTTGATCATATGCTCATAGTGTGTCCTCTATCATGTCTTTTTTTAGGCCCTTGAATCAAGTATCTTCTCTAATCTCTTAGGTGTTGTAGGGTTCAAAATTAGGTCTTCTACCTCTTGTATCACTTTAGTAAGACTCTGGTCTAGATCTGGAGTAGGTCCCTTGTAGAGGACCAGATCAAATACATTGAAGACAAGAGATAAACCAATATCCTCAGTTAATTATACCTTAAAGGAATTATTGCAATATTTGGCCAGAATAGTACATGGCCCCAATCTTCTCATATGTAACCTATGTGGCACTCCCTTCTATAGTCAGGCATTGTTTAGATGGACCATAAAAAGATCCCCTATTTGGAAAGGAAATTATTTTTTCCTTTCATCCACCTTCTATTTGATTTTTGTAATATTCTCTGTGAGAGTCTTTCTCATTATTTCAAGCACCTCTTTCATGGAGTGTGCAAAGTCTTTAGTAGAACCACTACCCTTGGCTCCATCTTTCATTTCTTTGAGCTCAAATATATCTCTAGGGTGTAGTCCATAAAAAATTTAAAAAGGACTCTTTCTAGTATTCCTATTAACAGTACCATTGTATGCATACACTTATTTTCCTATGAGTTTATCCCAGGTTTTACCATACTCCTTTGTGAGACATCTCAATAGGTTCCCAAGGTTTATGTTAACCACTTTTTTTTGGTCATCGATCTGAGGGTGATATGCAGACCCAAAGGAAAAATTTGTTGCCACTGTGTTCCACAGTGTCTTCCAAAAGTGACAAATGAATTTAGTATCCCCGTCTGAGACTATTCTTAAGGGAAAGTGGTGCAGGAGCACCCTAAGGTCTTTGAAAGATCTTGTTAGTAATTTTGTCTTGTAGGTTGTTTTGGCCAACCATATTTGAATAAGGACTATGTTATAAAGTCCCAAGTATGTTCAAGGTTTGTTTAGGGTTATTAGTGTTTAGGGTTTGCAAGTTATAGAGTCAAGTTGCATCTAGGGGTCTATACCCTTAGAAGTCAACCAAAAGGTCAAAGGGTTGACCAAAACTCCAAAATAGGGAGATTTTCAAGTTTTTAATGTTTTAAGTGGTTTAGCGCCATTTGGTAAGTTTTGAAACCAAATTAGGCCATTGAAGTTGAGAGAATGTCATTTTGACAAAAGTTGTCAAAGTTGTCATGACAACTTTTACAACTTTGCAAAGTTGTCATGACAGCATTTCCTAGTTTTTAGGAATCGGCATTTATGATGCCAAAATATGAACATGAGGATCAAAAAATGTTGTAATGGAGTATATAAGGTGACACAAACCCTAAATTGATAGTTAGATTTCATTTTGTACAGATTGTTTGTTGTGAAGGAGTAATTAACACTGTAATTTGCAGATAGAGCCATTATCCAGTACTTTAGTGGATTATTTGGATTGAATTAATACATTGAGAGTGTTACTTATGTAATTTTCTTAGTCACTGTGGCATTGATTTGATCATTTTTTCATTCTGGTTAACAAATTGTAAATATTTTGAATTTTGTTAGTTTAATGTCCAGTTTTGGACCAGTCATGTTGAAAATGGCTTTTCTTGGCATTCCCATGGTCCAAATTTGTATGATGAATTGGAATCCATTAAATCCTTTTATATAAATTGATTACATAACATGTGGAGTGTGTGTGTGTAGGGAAGGCAATAGAACATTCAGGCCCTAGGCGAGTACTGGTTACTCTGTTTAGGGAAACTGAACAGTATAGTAGCAATGGTGATTGCTTGGTGATTGGTGTGTGCCAATAAATGGTGGAGTGTAGGGGAATGCAATAAAGAAATCTTGATGGGAGGATAAGTTCAAAGTATCTCATTAGATTAGTTAAAGAAAGTAAAGAAACTAGACCAGTATTCATGCCCTAAAAACCCTCAATTTTAGGGGTTTGGTGAATGTCCATTGTACGGACAAGGTGGGAAATTTAAACCTACAAAATCTCTAAGGTTAGAAAAAAACCACAAGGAATATGTATTTATATTCTAGGGTTGTTAAGGGATTTTGAGAGTAAAACCATCTTTTCATTGTTTAGGTGGGCTAATAGGCCTAAAAAGGCTACAAGGCCTAGATGATTGGAATCTTGAACTCGATTGGAAATTGGATGAAAGATCCTCAAGATTGGATCGAGAAGTGTTGAAAGAGAGTAGAAAGGAGACAGGAATCCAACTCACAAGAAGGAGAGTCAATTGGAAGGATAGATGACCAAAGTAGGCCATGAAAGTTTAAAGATATGGTGAAGGGTTTAGAGAAGGATTGAACTTGGTGGAGAGCTCTTTGTGTGGTAGTAGATCAAATTAGGATCCTCTAGTTAGGGTTGTGAATGAGACCATAAGAAAGACCAAGAGAAGTTCTAGGAGAGAGAAAGGAAGCTCTAGGAGTGGGAGTTCCCCACCAAATTGGTATCAGAGCCATTGAAAGTCTTGGGGGTTGAATTGGTGTATGTCATAAAGGAGTGAATCCATAGGTGAGAACATCATGGTGACTATTGCAGAATTGCCAAGGGACTTGTTTGAGTAGCAAGACAAGAATAGGATTCTTAAAGAAGCAATGGAAGAAATGAAGATAAATATGGCAGAGGTTGTAGATATAGGCAACAAGATGATGGAGCAGATGAGTGAAGATAAAGAAAAGGGGAAGAAACTAGTAGAGGAGGAGATAGAACCAGAGCCTGATCCTCCTCTACCTGAGGAACCATTTCTTAAGGCACTCAAAGAATTGAGTGGAAAGGCTCTAGAAGGCATACACATTTTCTTTGGTAAGATGGATGCAAAGGTGGTCATGGAATGGATTGAAGGTATGGAAAACCACTTCGAATGTGATGAGATCATAGAAGCATAGAAGGTGAAGATAGCCAAGTCTAGGCTAAGAGGGAAAACACTCACATGGTGGAAGTTCTTGCAGAAAGAAAGGGAGAAAGAGGGAATGAAACCCATAGAAAATTGGAAATCAATGGTGGAAAAAGTGAAGGAGAACTACCTTCCAGAATACTGTGACATTCAGCTACATAAGAAGAGGTGGAACCTTAGGCAAAAGGATCTATATGTGCCATCATACATTGAGGATTTTAAGAAACTTTGTCTTAGATCAAGAATACAGGAGATAGAGAACATCAAGGTCTCTCAGTACCTTAATGGATTAAGGTGGAATATATAAGAACTTAGCATTTTTACAGTAACCTCCATTCATAGTTGTTTTCAAATGGCTTTGAAAGTGGAAGAGAAAACTTAGGAAGAAACAAGATTCTAACTCCAGAGGGAGAGGAAGGGGTAGGGACAATAGAGGGGGCCATAGAGGAGGAAAAAGTGGAAGAGGCAATGACAATATAAGTGAAGGTGACTCAAGATATACAGAGAAAGGACATGAATTAAATAGGGGTGGATACAATAGAGGAAGTTCAGGGGGTTTTTGAAGTTCTCACTTTTCTCCCATGAAATGTAACAACTATGGTTAGATGGGGCACCCTACATATAGGTTTCCTAAGAAACCCTCAGCTTCACAAGGAGAGAATAAGATAGCCTATTTCTAAGAGGAAGGTTGTTCTAAGAAACCAGAGGTGAGTCTATATTTAAAGAAAGGAGAATGCCTCATGTTGAGAAGAATTTTGATTAAGACACCCACCAGAGATGAGCATAAGAAGAGAAGGGATCTCTTTAGATTCAAGTGCAATATATTAGGGAAAGTGTGTAAAATAATCATTGGTTTAGGATCCACAGATAATGTTATCTCTAAGGAGGGAGTAGAGAAGTTGAAACTCACCAAGATTCCACATGTGTGTCCTTATAAAGTTACATGGTTAAACAAGGGTCAGAACATCTTGGTAAATGAGAAAGTGTGGGTAGAATTCACCATTGGTGAGTATCAAGACAAGATACTTTGTGATGTTTTTCCAATGGATTCTTTCCATCTGTTGCTTGGAAGACCATCGTAGTATCATAGTGAAGTTGTCCATAATGTGAAAGAGAACACATACTCCTTTAAGAAAAATGGGGTAACTTTTAAGATTAATTATTTGATAGATGAAGACATAGTGGAGAAGACAAAATCCAATACATTGTTGATGAGTGGGAAGGAAATCCTAAAGGATCTTAGAGAGGAATAAGTTGGCTATGAAATCATGTTAAAGCCAAAGGAGGAGGAGACTCATAAACAAGCACCTATACCAATAGAAGTGAGACAACTATTGGATCAATTCAAGCATATAATATGTGAGGGTACACCAGCTACACTACCACCAAAGAGGGAGATAAGTAATTAGATTGAATTGAATTCATACCAGGAGCATCTTTTCCAAACAAGGCTGCATACAAGAAGACATCAGAGAAAAAAAAGGAGATAGCCAGGCAAATGTAAGAACTTTTGGACTAGGGGTTGATCAGAAAGAGCATAAGCCAATGTGGTGTCCCAGTGGTGTTTTCTCCTAAGAAGGGAGGTAAGTGGAGGATGTGTAATAAGTCTAGGGCTATAAATAGGATCACTATTAGATATAGATTTCCTATTCCTGGGATAGATTATTTGATGAATTGTTTGGGGGGGTGCTAAATACTTCTCTAAAATTGATTTGAAAAGTGGTTACTATCAAATTAGGATGAAGGAATGTGATGAGTGGAAGTCAGACTTTAAGAATATAGAGGGGTTATATAAATGGTTAGATATGCCCTTTGGGCTTACCAATGCACCTAGTACCTTTATGAGGGTGATGAATGAGGTCTTGAAAGACTACATAGGTGTGTTTGTAGTTGTCTATCTATATGATATCCTCATTTTTAGCAAGACACAGGAGGTGTTAGAAATTTTTCTTGTATCACAACCTTAAAATGACAGTATACTGTTTATACTTGAATGAAAACTCCTTTTTGACAAGAGAAAGGCTAATTGCTAAGGATTGAATAATATCCTTCTTTGTTTTTGAGATCCACATACCCAGGCAGGTATTACCTAGATAGTTTACTATATTTCAAGTAAACCTCAAATGGTGGATTGGGTCTTCACTGTTATGTCATTATATTTCTGATTATATCAACAAGATACCACTCTTCAGATGGCTCGAAATAATTCTGAAAAAGAGCTTGACAGGGAAATACTTATGACTGTAATAAAAAATAACAGTGGCATAAGGATGCTTATCCTTCTTCTTTTTATGAGTTTAAACTCAAGGAAGGCTAACCTTTTGATTCTCTCTAAGGAATCAAGAATATGAACTGTGTTACTTTAACAAAATCCCTTTTCAATAAGTATGCATTTAGTGACAAAGATGTACTTGAATGTTTGTTTATGCTTGATAATTGAATACAAAATGGATAATAAACCCTAACCAGTGCCTATCCTTGGGCAAAGAGTCAATGAAAACATGAAACAACAGAGCTAAACTAATGAAGATACCATAGAGTGCCTTGCAAACTACATGCAATTGAGATAGAATGCCTTACAGACTATCCTCTCGGATTCATACCACTGCATCAAATCCTTACAAAATGCTTTGCTCTCTGAAATTGCTTATGAAACTTAGTCCTCTCCTTGAAAGGAACTCAAAGGCAATTAGACACACTATCTTATAGCAGGTATGTTTTGAATGCCTTATAAACAAACCATACTAGAGCACAAACAGAGTATAAAGAGACAAGAAAATATGAAAGAGGAGAAAATACACTGTATTTCATTAACAAATTCTGTTACAACATATCCAGACAAGAAGCTTAAAAGATTGAGACAAGAAGAGAAAATTACATCACAACAATATATTCAACATCATTGGGACCTGTTCTGAAGTCCTGCCTAGAAAATACCAGAACAGAGCAGAGGAAAGGAACCCTTACAACTGAGAAAAGAGAGAAAGATATAGAAGAAGGAGAAACCCTAAAGATTATGTCTGGCAAACACCTGTCCTTCTCTTCAAAATATTTGATTTGCATTCATCTTTTCAAAATATCTGATTGAATTAATCAATTTTCAACTCCACTTGTCTGAGAAAATATCTGATATATCTCTTTGTAAATCTCCTTCCTTTTCCCACTGAAAAGTTTTCAATCTGATTCCATTTGCAAAAAATCTTTGCAATCTATC
Organism: Thuja plicata; assembly: GCA_018584345.1. Taxonomy (NCBI): domain Eukaryota; kingdom Viridiplantae; phylum Streptophyta; class Pinopsida; order Cupressales; family Cupressaceae; genus Thuja; species Thuja plicata. The sequence continues at coordinate 1,489,983 of MU226921.1, read as the reverse complement.
ACATTTTCCCTTTGAAAATATCTGATTTATCCCTTGGAAAGCTCTGTCAAATCTTATTTGTGCAATTAAAACATTATGCATTTTTGTCTCATCTTTCTTTGTACAAATCTGATCTTACTTACCCCTTAAGAATCTAATATCCCTGGCAAAAATCTAATTTCCAGTGTTTTTAAAAACTTCAGGAATAATCATATAAATTTTGCAATAAAATATTAAATTCCCCTTTAAAACTACCTCTGTGCACATTTTAAAAACCCTTGAAAATCTCATATTTATGCATACATTGCTCAGAAATCACCAGATTTTGACACCTGGCATGCTCCCATTGGCTGTCATAAACTGGTCTTTACTCATTTTAACTTCAGGCACATCGGGCGACCATGCGACAAGCTGGAAATCAAAGTCATGAGTCATTTTTAACTCTACCTTCATTCTTGGGTGACCTGGCGACCTGCACTCGGCAGCTAACTCCATCTGGCGACCTGGCGACCAGCATCCATCTCCATGTCGCGACAACCTCTATTACCTCCTGGCTACTTCGAGACTAACCGCTAGCGGTTAGTCGCCGAATCTTGGCGGTCAACTTTTTCTTCTGGCGACCGCGCGACTAACCGCTAGCGGTCAGTCGCCAAGTCTCAACAATTTGGCTGTTAACTGCGATTTCATTCCTGACTGGGCGAAAAGAACCTTTGGCGACTGGGCGACCATGTGGATCTCACGACATCGCGACCAAGTGCACTGTTCATTTTCATCTAAATTTCATCTCCTGTGTTTTTGGGCATAGAAATCAAGTCGACTGGATGAGGGCGTGCGCATGGATAGCCTTCTCTTTTAACTTCAAATTCATATGTTTGTGCTTTAGCATATATGGACTTCAATTTGCCTTTTCTGGATGAATGTGGGATATATGATTTCTCAGTCTTAAAGCATTTTCGGATTTTGCACTAAAACACTATGTAGAGCCTCTGAAATTCGACCCCCAGCCCTCAAAGGCCTACCAATAGCCTCTGGGCTCTCATACTTACCTTGGATGTTAGTGTTTTACCATATAAACATGAAAAAGGCCCTTTGCACACTGAATGTGGGATATTGGAATTTCACTATTTTTGCATTTTCCTGGGAACTTGTTCAAAAAACTGCTCATTAATGGCTTTGAATCTGTGAAAATGAAGACCATGGCTGTCTTTCAGATTTCAAAACACCCCTCACTATGGATTCACATCTGCAAAATTGAATTAGAATCTCTGAAAAAAACTCAAAACCCCTACCCAAAAGCCATCGCAGCCGACTGTGAATGATATTTTTGCAATGCAATGTTGGGCTGGACATTTCAAAGTCTGCACACTCTTCTCTTTGTTTGCACATACTCTTCTTACTACTCCCCATGTATTTCTCTTAACAAACTCCCTTCATAGATTGCGCAGACTGCTGGCTTTTTTTAAAAAATTGCTTTACAATTCAAAACAATCACAGCAACATACTTCATCATATCCATTGCTGTCTGCACATTAAACAATGCAATACTCTGGTTGAATAGTTGACGTTCCCTGTCTTTTCTTTTCTCCCAAAATTGCTTTGAGACACCTTGCCAAATAGTTTATGTTTGGTCTGTGTTGCTGAGCTGATTACTCTTGTTAATGTTTGCAACGACTTGTGTAAAATCCCCTTCAAAAGATGGCGTGAACTGTCCTTCACTGTCTGCTCAGCCTTATTGGAATAAAAGTAATGAAACTTATCATTTTAATTTTTAAAAAACCTTGTAAACAAACTCTCTGTCTGCGCAATATGCTATGCAATGAAATTGACAATGCATATTGTTTAACATTTCAAACTCCACTATCTTTAGCGCAGCAGATGATACTGGCTTTGCAGATGCAATTTCAATTCAATTGTTTGAAGAACATTAAAACTTCCTCTATAATGAAATCTGCCACTCCCCTTACAATCTAGAATAAACTAAACAACGGCCCTCCTTCTGCTGCATGGGCTGTCCATTCTTTGCAGATTTTAAACAAAACATTTTAAACAACCCTCATACTATTCAATCATAAAGCTGGCTATTGTTTTTAATGTAGGTTCGGTCTTTGTTTCTCTATAACTTGCAAATTGATATTAGTAGTCTGTATTGAAAGCTTTGAATATTCTAAATGTCTCCCTTATATAATCTACGCCAGTGTCAACTTATGAAAGCACAAGCATCCTCTTCAATCAACACAAATATTTTAACTTTGGTGCTAAACTCTCATGAAGGAGGCTACTTGTTCTTTTGTGGAAATTCCTCCATATTAGGCTCTTTTCCTTTAAATTCAAATGTATCACTTAATGTTTCAAATGTTTACTCTTATATTACATGGACATTTGTTTGACATTTACCCAATTTATATGCTTGTCAATACTGAATGAAAATGCAACTGGCATTAAACTATAACTCTGACATGTAGACCTTCTGACAGAATGCTGAATGGAAGATATCTGGACGGACTGTAATGATCATCCCCTTGTATTACTTGAAAGTCCTTTTGCACTATTGCCTCTTGCCTACATCTTAAATTTCAAAGATTGACAACAAACCGGTCGTATTTATAATCATTTCGACACTTATGCAGTTTGATCTCAACTACGGCCACTGGCCTTCAGAACTGTCTTTGGAAACTGACATAATGATTTGATCAGACCTTGCCCTCTAACAGACACATTCTCTTATCTATAAACTATCATTCCCCAAAATGGCATCTCATGACTGTACCCGATTCGAAAGATATCAACCTTTGAAATTGCCATTTTTATTCTATTCCTGCTAACATACTATCAAAAAATGATTTTTAATCGCCGTAATTGATTTTAAAAGGCTGACAAATGGATTAATAGGGGGCTCAAATCTGAACTGGAAGTAGTATGTCATCTTTGCAAGACAATGCAAAAATAAATTCGTCAAAAGAATCAACCGGCCAAAATTTATTCACTGGCAAAGTAGGGCATTTCGATTTTCAGGAAAACACACTTTGCAGAACTTAATACACTTTGTGAAAATTGCAAATGGAGTGAGCCTGGAAACTTGGTGAAACAGATTGGTAGGAGTGTATAAATCTTCAGGTAGGTACACTCCTATGTTTACAATATGAGGGACAACTCAATTATCCAAAATGTTCACCCGGATATAGACTTTCAAGACCTCAAAGTAGGTCACTTACCAATTCTGAACTTGAAAACACAAGAAATCAGAATTAATCACTGTCAGAATGGTTCTTGAAACCTTGTCATCTGATTTCATAAAGATCTGCAGATTGGGAAATATGGAATTTGTGACCACTAGAACACAGTACAAAAGGAATTTTCCCAATTGGGTGAATTGGTCAAAAGTTATAACATGTCAAACTGGGCTATTCAGATTTCTAGACGGGACAAAAATGCAGATAATTCATGAACAACCAACTTTGGGAAGTATGAAAACTTATCAAACGGATTCGGAATGACCTGAGATCTAAAACATAAGCTCTCTGATATGCATGGAAAAAATTCCCAAAGTGATGGCTAATGAAACTCAACAGGGTGTAAGATACTCAGAAGAAAAGTAGGCTCCGGACAGCAAATTCACAATTAAGAAACATGCAGATTTAGGTGACCCCCTCAAAATGACTACTCCCTAAACATGTCAGAATTGAAACTCAGGAGCTCAGACCCACTGCATATGTCAAATGGAAGGCATAAAAGCCTCTCCCAAATTTGTATCTCATAAAAATCATCCGGACACCTTTTACAAGCACTCTAACTGAGCCTTCTTACACAATTTTTTAAGGGTATTCACTTTACTTGTCTGAAAAATTTAACATGGTCACTCCAAATTTGTTCCAAATTTAGGAGTACCAATAGTGGCTCTGACTGAGGACGGTTAAATGCAAGTTTACACCGAGAACCACAGATCTCTGGAGTAGCAGACCACCCCATAAACTTCAAAAATCAGAATTTATCCTTTTCTCTTTCTCTTCTCATCTTTCCACTAACACTTCGCAAAACTTTTCTCTCTTCCCAAAAACCGGAAAACCTCTAACTGAAAGGAAAGCAACTGTACAATACATACAAGGTTCCTAAAACATCTCTACAACTGAAATCAATACTTGCCTCTATCATAAACCTGATTTTCATTTGCATTTTCTAGATGTGAGCTAAAAATATCATTGATATCAATTTCATCAATTTCATATACACCTACAATCTCCTTGTTTGGGAAAAAATAACTCTCTTTGTTTTCATAGTGCATATAAAAACCAGACACATTTTCTTGTTCACTATGAAAATATATATCAGCATGCTTATGAACACTAATATCAAACTGAAGTTCATCCTCACAAACTG